>VZRU01005493.1:2759-87206 GCA_013398155.1 Pedionomus torquatus | reverse complement strand
CAAGAAATCCTCCTGTTTATGAAAATTGGTAGCCTTACAGCAAAAGGCAGAGACTTTATACGCTGGGGAAGAGTTACAATGAAAACATCAAAAGACATTATGGAAAGTAGTTGGGAGTTTGTGAGAGTTAAATCCAGTTTTTCTTCAGAGGCAAAAATAAACTTAAAGGGTGGGAAGGAAAAAACCATACACACAAGAAAATTGCTTTTGGGCACCAGTGTGCCTGTGCTTGGATTGCAGAGTTTGATTCCAGATGCCAGGAGGCCAGTAAACATCATGATAGTTACACTTAGTTTCCAGAGTCTAGGACACGACACCAAATGATGTGATTATTCACTTGCCAGAGTAGCTGCCTGAAGGGAGGAGAAACTTTTTTTTTGGGGGGGGGTGTTTTTGTAAGCCCACACACACTTTAAGTTACTTCTGGCACTGTGACATGTCTCTTCGGGGCCATGCAACATATTAAAAATAATGTATTTACAATGTTCTTTATTTATGGGCTACTCATGCCAAAAAGTTTTGTCATCAGCTTGTCATTATCTGCATAAGTGTAATGGCAGGAACAAACCAAAATAATGGAATTTCAGTAACACAAACCCATGCCTGTTATCATGAAAACGTTATGCTCTGTTTTTGTTGGGGCTGAGACTGCATGGGTTTTCTTGGGGAGGCAGGATGCAAAGGACCAAGGACAGCAATAGCATTTTTGGGCAGCCACATAATGTGATGCCTGGGGGTGGGAACTGGACTTTGAACCCACTGAAGCCAGTGAGCATTTTGCCGTATTTTTAAGTGGGTATAGTATGTGGCCAGGTATAATGTGGCTTGTGTCTCCATCTGTTCTGCCACCATCATTCTTCTTTGCAAAGTGGAGAAGTGGCATTTGGAGAGAACATGTTACTCCTGCTGGGAGCATGTGTTGCTGCCCCACACTTCAGCAAGAGGGGATTGCTTCACCCTGCTTGCTAGTCCTTACTCTTCTGTTTCCCTAAGAGTGATCACATCCATCTCATTTCTTTCCCCTGCAGAGTTACAGAAATCAGTAGTAAAACATGCAAAGAAGAACCCTTAAATGACTGTGCTGTAAGCAAGAGAAAAGAGAGACTTTAAACACACCATCATATGAAGTGCCATTGCCAGTGTTATGGAAGTTAGAGAGCCAAACCAAATTTTGACTCTATGTTTTCCTTTTCTGGGTACAGACTTTCTCTTTAAATTTGATGCTAGTGATAATTGTAGGGCTTTAGAAGTCAGTATAGTTACACATTTTTCTCAATAGCAACAAAATGATCTGTTGATTGCAGCTGTCTCTGTATCTACCATCTCTGGAGAATGAAGGAATATCTAAATAATTACATCACAAAATATCTGTAAGGAATAAATTATATTTTCCATTTCTGGTATTCGTAATGTGTTATGTTTTAAATCAGTAAAACAAATTGAAGTTTATGTTTAATATGCTGGCAGTTTTATTTCTAGGAAACTACACCAAGCTCACAAACTTCGTGATACTTTTTGGTAATAATTCACATGATTTATACAGGGGCTTGAATGCTTTAGGGGCAAATGTATCTTTATAAAATAATACTTCTAAGTTGTAGTTATTTATTGGGGTATGAAGCAGTATTTGTTGCCTGGGAAACAAATGAAAACAGCTTCCTCATAGTCAAACACCACCACATGTTCAAAAACATTGGCCCTTAATTTAAGACAGGGACAAATGTTGTTAAAGCTGAGAATATATCTGAGATATATTTTCTAATTATTATTTTAAACTGTATCTATAGTCACTTCTGTCATGTCAGTTCTGGTCATAAGTATTTCGATCTGAAATGTGGGTATTATTTGCATAGCGACTTAATATTACTGACCAAAATCAGGCAATGACAATGTCATAGAATCATAGAATGGTTCAAGTTGGAAGGCATCTTAAAGATCATCGAATTCCAACCCCGCTGTTATGAGCAGGGACACCTCCCGCTAGACCAGGTTGTTCAAAGCCCCATCTAACCTTGAACACTCCCAGGATAGGGACTTAAAATCAAGGTGGTCATTTTGGGACTGTTGCTTCAGGATGACAGAGAAGCTATTAATTATGATACCCAAGCTAGCTCATCTCTTTCCACTCCTCCTCCTCTTCCTCCTCCCACCTTTATGCCATCACAGGTGCCTTGCTATGTACAACTTCTAGAGTGATGGTGCTGGATGATGAAAAATCTGGTGACTTGTGCTTGAGAACTGGAATGTGACCAAACACCCTGTCCTGTGAAGTTCCTCTCATTTAGTAAAAAAGATGCACAGAGTGATCTGTGCAGTGATAACCACTGTGACCCACAGTGGTGGGACGGGCTTGTCTGTGGTTCTCTACTGATATCAGTGAAGCCAGCACAGCCTCAGGAATGGTCTAGTCTGAATGCCCATCTTTCTTAGTGTTGACTAGTTTGCCTCAAAAGCAACTCAAAAAGCAACACAGTTTTCTGTACATAGAGTACATTGTGCTTTCCTGGGATATGCCAGTTCAGTTTACCTCAAGTTTGTTTTATTCAGTGCGCACTTTATCAATTAGTGATTTCATCCCTTCTGTGCTTTAACTTGGATCTTGGATGTAATCTGCAGGTAGAGCCTCAGTTTGCAAAAACTGAGTGTGTGTGCAGATTCAGGTGCTCTTTCCTGGCTGCATTGAAAAGTCTTAAAATAAATAATCTATTTATACGATGTCTAACTTCTTGACAGATTTCATCTTTCTCTCAAACTGTGTTGATGCCACTGCTATATTTAAAGAATAAAGGAATAAATGTTCTAATTTTCTAATACTGGAGAAAAATGTGTCTCTCTCTTCATGTGCACAAAATTAAACAAATAGTCATCTGCAAATAGGTCTTTCCTGGATAGAAACTTCAAACTGCCAATTTCAAACAAATCCAGTCCAGAGCATTTTGCAGAAGCCAGAAAGCATCTGAAAACCAAGGATTAGAAGTGGAGTGATCCAATAACCTTTACTTAGTCCGGTTATAACAGAGCTTATATGAATATAGTGACATAAACATGAAACATATGCAGGAGCTCTGAGTGGTGTGTGTTGGACATGTCACAGGACCCTACCGCAGCAGTTCAAAGGCATGAGCACTTATAATAAATGTGTGATACAACGCAGAACAAATCCCAAGCAATGCTACTATACAGTCAGCATGTATCCTGAATTGGTTGGTAGCACAGAGGATTTTAAACAGATGGATGAGAATGATGAGCATATGTGCATGTGTCAAAGGATATTCTCATTACATAGAGGAAAGCAGACTGTTAGAAGCCATGAAAATACAAGAGAACTCTGTTATTGCATAGGTGGAAATATTACTGTACAACTGCAATGGGTATTGAGTAGAATTAGCATATAAGCTATTTATGACAGGAGTATTTGGAGTAAGAAGCCATAATTGTTCATCTTTGCTTTCAGTATTCTACTTTTCCCAGGCACACGGGACTAAGAATAGTGCCAGCGAGCCTGTCTCTGTGAAGAAAGGAGTTGTTTAAAATCTCTTGTGGCTCTTTCTGTTCCTGCTTTGGATAACACAAATTTATTCTAGACTGATTTTGCTACAGCTGGGAGCTGAACAGAGCCCTTTTTTGTTCCAACTGCTGACCAGTTTGCTTAGATCTGCACTCAAAGACCATTGTGCCCGGAAGTTCAAACACCTTTGCCTGCTCGGATGAGGGCGGAAAGGTAGTTTTGCAGAGTGAGTGAGCTGATCAGGCCTTGCAGAGCAAAACCAGAGTCAAATAAAGTGTGAGCACTGGAAGAAATGTCAAGGATGAAAGCAGTTCAGTGCTGCAAAGGATGCATGCCCAGTTATCTTCAGCTTCACAAAATGTTCCTTATCCTGAGGTTCTGTGTGTCAGAACAGAGATTCCCCCTTCCAGCCCTCCCTCTTGGAAAGCAAAATAAAGACGCCTTTTACCAGGCACTGAAAGTGAACCTGATCCTCCTAATAACGTGAGTGTGGTCTCTACGAGTGAGGGAGCAATCTAAGATGAATTGTCTTTGCAGTTTGACTCTTTCTACCTAAAACTGCAATCCTTTTTGGTGCATAAATTTGAGGTGAAGACTGGGACGTCACTGGGGAGCAAAGTGAATGAGTTATGGGAGGTAATAGAGACATGTGTTGTTAGGAATGTGTATGCCATTTTAATGCTGTTGATAATTGCCTCCTCTAACACAGACAGGGAGGCACAATTTTTCAGTGCACTAATGAGAACAGATCTGCTTGCTCTTAAATCATTACACTGAAATACGATATGATTTAAACTTTTAACTTCTAAGGTTGACCCTCCATACCATGCAGCTGGTCCTGACCCCAGTACTGTAGCAGTGCTATGTGGCATTTAAGGGCTAACAGGTCTTGTTCAAGAAACAGCCCTATTTACTGTTTCATTTTGTGCATAAAAAGCAAAACTAAAGCCATCGTCCTTGTACCTCTGAATTTCTTAATTTTCTGTCTTGATTTTTTTTGCATTCTTAATGTGAGGTCTCCCATCTTTCAGGCATAGCAGTGGGGGAATAGGCCAAGACTAGAATATTAAAATGCACCCATTTGTCATGGTTCGTGGTTTGTTTCTTTTATGCCTGTGTTAGGTGATGAGAGACACAATCCAAGTCTCAGGTTATGCATCAAGAGAGGATGTCTGGTCTGGGACCTTGCATCTTGCTTTCTTGCAATACTGAAATCAGATAAATTCCCAGATCAGCTGCCTGAAGTACAGAGATAGGGAAAAGCTTCAGTCTTGTTGCCAGAATCCAGGCTCAAATGACATCCCAAAGAATGCTTTGGGATGCAGGGAGGTGGGCTCTCTTCCAGTACTGTTTCAGCTGAATCTCAGCCATGGCTGAATCTGTGTAATCCCCATCCGAAGGAGCTTAGTGTGTGACAAGTCAAAGGACCAAGTGGAAAATATGGCCACAATACGCACAATCTACAACAGTGACATTGTTAGTGCGACATGTCAGCTTGGGACCTCATCATTAGGGAAAGGTTTTATGTGTGGAGTAAGACTTTATGAGGGAGAGCTTATCAAAGTAGAAGCAGAAAGAAAGACTTGAGTATGAAAAGGGGCTGTAAGGAAAAAGTAGCAGAGAAGGGCTGGAGAGAGGACAAGTGAAATGAAGCATCTGTGCAGAGAAAAGGGAAAGAGCAGCCTGTTAATATAAGCAGGAGACTGTCCAGAATAAAAGCTATGAAAACCAGTGGAAACCAATTAGGCTGATGAAGTCATCAACATCTGAAGGCCACAGCTGCTGGCTGTGCTTCTGCTGGCTCTGTTTCACCTCTAGGTCAGCACTTTGAATGTAGACCTAGTTAATAGTGACCAGAAATGCATATAAATCTGGTGAAAGCTTTTGAAATTCAATATGAGAAAGATACCAGTATTCACTGTTCTCATCTGTCTGAACAGTTGTTAATATTATAGAAACCTCACAAGTAGACAAATTTTGCCTTTCCGTGAGAGGGCTGAGATGGAGAGAGCAGGTAGAAGTAGCTTTTTGACACTGCAAGCAGTCCCTCATGAAGGAGATGCACTTGTTACACAGTTCTGAGCAGGGTTCTGCATCCATGCTGGTTTATGGGCTAAAGAGAAGAGTACCATCAGTTGCAACTAATGGGCATAGCTTCTTTCCAAATGGTACAAAAATATGAAATCTGTTCTTGATAATATTAAAATGAATTTTACAGTAGCACTTGGGATATAACTATATAATTCCTATTAAGTCAGTGGGAAAGGCAGGGCCCTAACTATTAAAACTTTTTGAGAGAGAGATTTATTTGAAAGTGAATTCTCACACTGGATAGCATTTTTGCTACAAATTAAACATAGTCCTGAGTTCCCAGCGTGGTATTTAGGGGTAAGTTCTAATGTACTGTAAATTGAGTTTTCAGGGGGGATTATAAAGAAACTTCTAAAATCTGAGCTGAAACTTGGCATGACAGTTTTCAGCCCATATGCTTCATTTTCTCCTGAAATATATTTCCCCAGATTTTGAAATGCAGTATAGAATATCGGTGTATTTTCTTAATTCAGAACTCCAAGATTTTAAACCCATGTTTACTGCACACAGAAGTTCTACAAATGATTGGATACCATGTGTTTACAGGCACCATACAACCCAGCATCTCTAATTGTTCTGAGGTCTACTTTGCTTCATTAGTTAATTATGTTTAGATGGCTGAGCGGGGTGTAGTGCTAAAAGGTGACATGTATACTAGCAACCTTCTGTGACGTGTTCCCTATGCCAGCAACGACGCCCGCAAAAGGAAGGGGAGAAAATGGAAACAATTTCCCTAAAATCACCTTGTACCAAAGGCTGCTCAGATCTGATGCTGTTCCAGTGAAGGGACTGATCGGTGCAGGGGTTATAGGCCTTACAGAGTCCCAGGGCAGATTTGGCATCCTTTTTGGCTCCAGGCCAGCTGTTTCTTACTTGACCTCTGAGTGACTCATAAGTGGTCCGTGATTAATTTATTTAAGATTTAAGAACAAGAACTAGAAATTATACAGTTCTACTCCACAGATTTTTGTTTTGCCTCTAGCAAATTAATCAAATGAGAGTCTAATTTGTTTTAGATTAAATGAATTCCCTCTGTTCGCTGTGTTAATCCTCAACTGAACTGCCTTTTTATAATTTCCACTCCCTTGAAGCATTGTACTGTAACTTATTTAACTCTACAACTGTATTTATTAGAGGTGTTGCAGTAATAAATTATAACTGGAAGGCGAGCAGAATTTGGCATCGGTACTCGCTGGGGTGTGGATATTGCCAAAATATCTCAAAGCCTTTTTTTTATATTTTTTTTTTTTTACCAGAGCTCTTGCTTTGTACTGACTCTCACAAATATTTGAGGTACTGCTGCTCTGCTACAGCTAGCCACTCATTTTTAGTGGTTTGCTGTAAACTCTGCGTGACAATCTGTTGTAGCCTCCAAGGAGACTCTTGTAAAGCTGATGAAACAGGAGATCTCCGGTGGTCTTTCCCCTATGCGGTTAAATACAATTGGTTGCTCACATGTGTTTTTGTTCTGCCCAAAAATTCACCTTTTTTATGGACCTTCCTTCTGCCAGAGCTTAGTAGAAGTCAGCAGAATAAGAAATCACTTAGCTTTTCATGTTTCTTCATCTTATGCTGCATTCCCTCTCTTTCAGCTCACAGCTGAGAGCTCAGTAGGCCAGTTTATAATTAAATTATGGGTCATCTTTCCAGCACTAAATAGTTCATTCTTCTGTCTGGGACATAATAATGGATTCTGCTTTATTGTCTGCTTCAAGGAGAAGTATGCCATTCTTATTTTTCACCCAGGAAAATAATCCTTTCCTATATATCAATGTATATGTATGTAATTGAAATACTGCATTAATTCCAGTCTGCTTTGTAACTGAGAAGGCCTGGACTTAAACTGAAGTGAAATATTTCTAACTTAATGGCTTTCATGATGTCAAACAAAACTCTCTTGCACCAGTTGCAGCCCCGCTCAAGTGTATGGGAACACTGATATAAAAATGGAAAATTTCCTTTTGTAATATCAGCCACCAGTGGTCTAAACTCATTAATTTCTTCTACCCTGGTTTCTGATACTGCCTTTAAAAGCATAGGGCACAAAAACATGCTGGAGGTTTTCTTACTATTTGCTTTCCTACTTAGTGTGTATTTTCTTAACCTCTGTAATTCATCACAGATCACATTTTCATAGATTTCTCTAGAAAAGCTGTTCCCTTTTCCATGAAGACTTTGGTTCTCTTGTATTTCCCCGATTCAGAGATGCAGCGACGTTTTAAGATCTTTGCAACACTTGTGACAAAAACTGTAATGTTTTCAGCACTGGAACAGGGAGCTGAGGGCCAAGTTTTTGCCACCTCCAGTGAGTGCAATCCTGCCCAAAAGGCTTGGGAGGAGCAGCCTGGGGCACATGGCTTTGCCTCAGGTCTTAAATGTGTAGGCCTTTTTTGCAACTTAATTTCTAATATTTGCAAGATTTTTCTTTCAACCCATCCTAGTCTCTTTTTTTAATAAGGGATACAGTGATGTTCATTTCTGAACATTTAGACTAACTTTGTTTTATTAGCTTATTCCTCCCATCTTTATTTTCTTCAAACTTTACAGTTACATTGCAGTTAATATTGTAAAATGTTATATTTGTACATGATTTGAGCAAAGTGCCTAGTGGCAGCTGCGGCTGGAAGACCACTGTTAGATCTTAGTCTGTTAAATAATTTTAATAGACTTGTCCTAAAATACGTGACTGACTGTTGATAGTAAACCTTAAAAACAAACTTAAAAAGGTTTTAGCTGGTATTTTAGTGCAGGGAGGCAGGTGACCTGTTGACAAAACTGTTCTTGCCCGTCTCCACTTCTTTGTTTCAATTGCTAAAAGTACTCTTCAAAACTAGGAGATTAATAAATAATTAGAAGTTATTAAAAACTTGGGAAAATAATTCATCCCTAGCAAGCACAGCACATAGTGTTGCAAATATGTATATATATTTTTTTTTAAAAGTATGTAAGTTTATAAATATAAATAATGTATACAATGTATGTATATAAAACATACATGTATGTTGCAAATACTAAAATATCCAGAGAAACAGAAATATGATTATAAATGCATGGCCAGAGGGCCGTGTGGTTGGGCTAAGCCAGAAACACTAAGGAAGAGGCTTTCCAGCCTCTGCCGTCCGGGAAGAAGGTCTTGGATGTGTCATAGGATGAAGCCGCAGCATTTAAACACATCCTGGCTGCATACATCAGATATGCATTGGATAGGCCAGGTTACACTTCTGAGAAACAAAGGAGGTGATTGTGTTATGGCCCTGATAGCAGGAAAGGGCAGGAAGCAAAGGGCTCTGGAGCTGGTATCTTTTTTCTTTTTTTTTGTGTGTGTGCAGCATTTATCTTTTGTGCAAAAGGGGAAGATTTTTTTTCCCAAGTAGTTGGCTGCCGGGATGAGAAGCTTGGTTGTTGACTGTTTATGGTTTGTTAGCATTTGTCATGTTTTGTTGGGTGACCTTGTCGTTAGATAACATTTGGTACAATTGTGACGGTTTGTTTGGTTTGTTTATTTTAGAGGATTCTTTCTGCCTTCAAAACCAGGATGTGTTTGTTTTGCCTAAGGAGAGTCCACTCTTCCATTTCTTAAGTGCGCCTCTGAATTGGGGGTCTAGCTAAAGAAATGGACAGGAGCACCTCTGGCAGTGAGAAAAATATCTGTTACCTGGAGAAGAATCAGAGTTTTGAGCTGTTTTGTTCAAAGTGCTGTCTGAGTACAGGAGGATGTTCTGCAGAATGATGCATTTCACAGAATGCTTTGCTGCTCCAGGCAACGCCTCCCTCAGATTTCAGTGCAGGGCACCTTGCAGGTTGGAGCGAGGTGCAGGTCAGAATGAGGTGCAGGTCGTGCCTATTGCTGGATGTACACTCAAATGATTTAGACTTTGTTGAGCTTGGATGAGGACTGTGTCTTTGCTTCACCTTCTCATTTATCCCTCCAAGACTCTGTTGTGGCCTGAGTTAGCTGTGGCACCAGTTAGCCCAGTTCCATAACGCAGAGCAGCCAACTCGTGCAGTAAGTCTAACCAAGCACAGAGCTCTCACTGTCACGTCTGTTTTTCTGCTTTAAGCCTGCTTTTCCACCGCTGCTCATTAAATGTTCCCTTCTGGTGAATCCCTTGACTGGCCTATGAGCTTCTGCTTCTTCCTCCATTCCTGCCAGGGAAAGGACTGGATTGAGAGGTGTGTGAGTGAGCTTCCTCAGCATCCCGTGCTGGAAGGGTGGCAGGAGGTGGTGAGCAGCCACTGAAGTTCCCCAGTGTGCTGAGTCTGCCTCCCCATGATGCAAACAAAAGCCCAGGAGTAGCCAGATTTCAGAGAGCAGGGATTGCTGCCACTTCTCGATGGCATTTTTCACAGCGTGGAAGCAGGCTTCCCTCTTGGGTAGCTGTGTCCTAGGTCCTGTTTAAAGAGAGCCCCACCGAGGCTTCCCCACCACCTGAAACGGTGCTTGCAGAAGCGGGAATGGATATCCTCTGCTTCCCCTGGCCAGGAAACAGGGAAGCAGCAGATGAGCAGCCTGGGCTGTGCTGCCCTCCCCAGCAGTCGGTTGCCTGGTGCAGAGGCTGGGTGGTGGCAAGCCAGGGCTCTCGCCTTCCTGACTCAGCAGAAAGAGGGGTTATGCTGGTAGAAGGAGGCTGAACACATGAACACAAACATATGCTTTTTTTTTTTTTTTAAAGAAGTCGTGGGTGTATTTCTTCTGCTGATGCCAGCCTTTTCTTTTCCTGCTGGAAGGAAGTGGGGAGAAATCAAGCTTCTGACAAAATAAAAATGTGATTATTAGTGTTTTACTGCTTACTAGCTGGTAAAGATGAGAACAAAAGGGCTTGGTTGGTTTTTATTTTTCTCGTCTGTTTGACTTTGTCGGTTGCGTTTCTCATCAGATCTTACCTGCTCAGTCCAAGCCAGTGCCCATGGAAGGTGGTAGATGGACGGACAGCCATCCCCTCTGACACCTCTCTTGTTACTTAGCATAACTACACATAGCACTTTGTGCAGACAGCCCAGCTGGTGCATGTATAACCTGAGCTTGTCCATCTCAATGGTGCAGGCAGTGGACTGGAGCGAGTGCTGTGGTCTAGGTGATCCTGCCCATGCAGCCTACTGGTGACAATTGTGGCCATCATCATGATGAGGCACATGTTTGCTTTGGTCTATACTTAGACAGCCAAACAGGCCTTAAGATAGCTGCCAGGTGATAAACCAGTTGTAGTCTGTATTTCTGCTGGGAATACAGGTTGGGAGAAGGGCTGTACTGCCCTTTCTACCTGAGGACAGAAGTGGGATATGAGCACTGGAGGGGAAGATCAGTAACAGAATCGCAGAATCACCTAGGTTNGCCATTTCCTCTTGTCCTATCACCTGTGACTTGGGAAAAGAGACCAACCCCTGCCTCTCTACAACCTCCTTTCAGGTAGCTGTAGAGAGTGATAAGGTCTCTGCTCAGCCTCCTTTTCTCCAGGCTGAACAAGCTGAGCCCCCTTAGCCTCTCCTCATAAGGATTACTCTCCAGACCCTTCAACAGCTTCATTGCCCTTCTCTGGACCCACTCCAGCACCTCAGTGTCTTTCTTGTAGTGGGGTCCCAAAACTGGACACAGTACACGAGGTGGGGTCTCACCAGTGCCGAGTACAGGGGGACATGGCTTACAAATTGATTAAACATCCAAGTACATTAATATATGAATGTGCACCTGTAAAAATTTCTTCCAATCTTTTTCTAGTGGTAGAGGTAATAATCTGTTGCTATGTCTTTCTTTCTTTCTTTCTCCAGACGATTTTGCAGAGGAGGAGGAGGTGCAGTCCTTTGGCTACAAAAGGTTTGGTAAGTAGCAGCAGATCTTTCAGCTCACTATTGCGTAGTGCTTAGGATAAGGGCTTAAGGTGCTTACAGGTACAGTCCCATTATCCACCTCGCTTTAATATCTGCACAGAGGAAAGTGTGATTTTTAGACTTGAATTACTTTCTTGGCAAATACAGTGCTTCAGAAATAGCCCTAATTAGAAACAAGAAGTGGTTGGTTCCATTATTTGATCATTAGTGTCAAGAAAATGAGGCCAACATCTGAACAAAAATTAATGTGCTGCCTCTAAAAAATGGTCGATGCCTCTTGCATGTCCTCTGCCCAGCTGGGCTTTCCTTCAGCCCACAGATTGATATGCAGAAAGGTTTGTTGGTGTTCCCGAGGGTGGTGGCATGGGACCTCCTGCAGGTTCATGGAAGTTGCACTGGCAGCTGAGCCAGGACGTATGCTGTGTACACTTCTCAAAAAAGAAGTAAAAATATACAGCATGAATGTATTCTGATGTCAAAATCAACTGGAACACTGGGTCACTTTCTTTCCTTTGTTCCTTTATCTTTCCTTTTTTCTGTTTTCTTTCCTTTTCTCAATGCTTGTTCACTGAAAACAGCCTCCTCATGTGAAGAAGGCTGTGCTAAGCATCTCTGCACAGGGGTCAGCAGCCTTTGTGGCTCCTCTTTTCAGGGCTCTTGTGCTCTTTTTCTCTCAGGGAAACATTTCAGTCTCTGCAGTTGACAGCTTTTCCCAGGGCAGGCTGACTCCTGTCCCTCTGACAGGGGAGGTAATGTGGCAGCCTTTGAGCTCTCCCAGGACGAAATCTGTCTTGGAGCAACCAAAGGAGGTTGTCATCCAAGCTCCTAGCTGCCTTCTCAACTGTAAGCCATCAGAGTAAAAGTTCACCTTGATTTTTCTCTCCTGGGAAAGCAGCTGCAACAAGAGTCACTTTCAACAACATAACTCAGCAAATGGATAGCAAAAGCAGACTGAAAATCAAAAATAAGTCAACAATTCCCTCCATCCCAAAAGGAGCAGGGGGAGGCAGCATAAGGAGATGCGGTATTTAGGAGGTGGGGATCACATTCGCATGACCTCTTCTACCCCTTGAACTACTCCACTGCTCCCTGCTGTTGAGCTTTATTTTGGATAGATCAGCCAACCACAGAGGCAGCATCTGTGGCTTGGAAAGTCCTTCCATAAGGCTGCACATAGAGTTTTTTCCTACCCCTCCTTTTTTTTCTCCTCTGGATTAGCAAAAAAAAAATTCTTGAGAAATGGGAAGAAATGTTAACTTTTCATTTCTAACACCTCCAGCTAAGTAAAAAATATTAGGATTCATTTACACCTATACCAATAGCTTCCTTCTGTGTTGCCCACTACATAGCTATCCCTGGTCAGCATGTTCTTGCAGTGAACTGTGAAAGGTTTTGGCAAGGAGCAGGTACCCCACTATCCTTCCTTTCCCAATAGTAAGTGCACTTTTGTGACATGATGAGATTTTTGTGTGTTAGCTTGTGAGTCATTTTTGCCCTTAGAAATGTAAGGTTTATCTAAGCATTTTCTGAAATGCTTGTGCTGTTGCACTTAGCGGGGCAACGGGGAGGAAGGAAAGGGCCAGCAGTTTGGCAGTGACAGGAGGAGGAGATTTCACCACAAAAGGAGGAGACAGAGTAGTTCCACCCTTAGGAAACAACCATAATGCACTTCTCCTTCATGAAAACAACATTGCTGTGGTCAGGGAGGCGTCCCAGATGTCTGCAGTTCAGAAGAGCCTCACCTAAAGGGGGAATGGGGCTGCTTTCAGCAGCATGGCTGCTTCACCTGGCACAAGGCTTCTCTATTCAGGAAGGTGACGTGCACATCTTTTAAATAAAACTCCAAATTCACTGGCCAGATGGCTCAGCATTTGCAGTGAAGGACTAGAGATTGCTCATGGGGCAAAAGTGCAGCCTGACCAGTAGGAAATGTTATACCTGCTGTTGCAGCTGGTGGTCCCTCTTTGCTCTTGTCCTCACTGGCAATATGGGAGAAGCCCAAGGCAAGAAGCAGGTTTTGTTATATAAACCTGTGATAAAAGATCATTTTGAGTGGAGCCCAGTCCTCTTTGCTGGCCGGCACTTGTAGAAATCCCAGTGCTGCTTGTGTGCAGCAATAACAGCAGCAATGGGTGTTTTGTTTCAGGAGCCATAGTGTAAGAGCAGTTGTGTAATATATTGTGGCCAGAGTAGTCCCTGGATGCCCTGCTGACGTGAGACATGGTAGGAGGACTGTGATTCAAGTGCCTTTGACTCCATCATTGGGAAGTGGGAGGCCTTGTTTGGAGCAAAACGTGCTACGAGGAGGAGATGGATAAAATACATGTAAAAAACTTGGCTTGCGGTGAGTCACTGCTGGCAGCTGGGAACATGTGTTGGTCAGCATTTGGCAGGCAAAGATTTGACCAAACTGCTTTCCTAGAGTTCAGCTGAAGGGTTTATTATTAGCTGCTTTGTTGCTAAAGCCTGTAGTTTGGTTCAAGGAAGGAAGAATCTGCGGAGGGAAGGAAGGGGACATCCTTCAACAATTCTTATTTTGGGAAGGAAGTTTTTGAAAAGACAACTGAATGCACACTGTCCTGCACTGCTTCCTATTTTTCTGAGTCTTTCTATCCCTCCTCCTCAGATAAGCTAATTCCAGAGAATTTATCATGCTACTTTATTTTTCAGTCAGCAGAACATTAACTGGTAATCTTAAATGTTAACATATTAAATAACAATGAATACAGATACAGACAACTACGAGATGCTAAGAAAATACACAACAGCATTTTTTGCCTTTGGAGCTTGGGACAAATTTGCTGCAGGGGTTCAGGGAGGTGGAGGTTCCAGCTGACATGCTGTTTACTTCTTCTCAATGGATGCTACAGATGTGCAGGGACACTGCCAGAGGTGTGATGCTCAGCTGCAATGCCTCCAGATTGCTACAGTGAGAGAGCACATGAGGAGGCATGTTTCTTATCACTGTTACTTCATTATCAGTCACTGCTCAGGCTGCTTTGAAGTTATCTGCTCCAGATAACAAGTTCTGCCTCTCCACTGGTTTCCCTCTACCACATTGCTACCAATGTTAACTCTTTCATTATTCAGTGTCATTCGTTTGTACTCCCCAGGCACACCCCATTTTGGGAAAGAACGAATGAGGGAAGGGCAAAACTTGCTATTCAATATTACACACTTTTTGGATGCTAAATCTCAGGCTTGAGAGCTCAGACTATTTTCTAGATGATAGATAGCAGGATGAGACCTCTTCATGGCAGTTTTGAGTCCTTCCTATGAGGTTTGGGGACCAGGCATAGCTGCAGGCAAGGGAATTGAAGGGAAATAATGGACTCCAAGGTGGCATTCTTCCTAGCTTGTGTCATTCCCAGATAATAGATGTAGAGATCATTGTGAATTTTGTTTCTTTATGTTAATGTTTTAGAATTTAAAACCTGCACTTTACTGAATAAAATGATGTAGAAATTGTAATATGAAGTTATTCATTGTATACTTTGAAGCTACAATACAGTATGGAACAGCTTAAAGCAAAGTCTTTCAACTTTTGTGAGGCACACTTGTAATATTCTAGAAAGCAGGCTTTGAAGAAATTAGCTGAAAGCCCTGCTGAATAAAGAGAAACCTCCCAAGGCATCAAAAGATAGGGCCAGTACACTGTAGATAAGTAGAAGACTAAACAGTTTATGTGAGATAATTACCCTTTGCCCTTGGGAAGCACAGCCAGAATTGGAGGCTATAAACTTGTCCTCCATCATAGGACCCATCTCAGTCACTCCTATGCTCTAGATCATGAATCAGGTTCCTACCCCTGCCTTCACTTCCAGCTCCTCTGTCACAGGGATGAACCATCAGTAGAGAGCATACCCTTGTGTCACTGGGTATCTGGCACTGGTCCCCTCTAGTCTTTCCCACACCCTTAATTCAACAGTTGACAGGAAAGAAGGGATAAAAATTACTTGGGGATCCCTCAAGTAAGGTAGATACTTTTCTATGTACCATGGGATATGCAAGAGTCGACTGGGTCAGGATGTCCCTTCTGTGCGGTTACAGCAATCTAGCTCCTGAGCATCATTCCAAGTCTAAGAATTACATCTAGGAGTTTGTGGACCAGAAATGGATGAATTATCCTGCCACCCCATAATGAAATCTGCTATGCTAAAAAGAGGTGAGGGGGGAAAAATATTTAAAAACTTCTTTGTAAAATACGATTTTTTCCCCTAATGAGTGGCTTNAGAAAAGCTATGTATTATTTCTCCACCTTTGATATGATACAACTGGGGAGTTTGGGGAGTGTAACAATTGATAAAAGCCTTATGAATTGTTTAAAGTGAAAAATGAAAACTTTGAGATAGAAAACTTTTTTAGAAAAGGGTTTAAAAAGTACATTTTTTTCTTCCGATAAATAAAGAGTTCGAACACGATCATGGCAAACCAAACTCATGGCTTGGGATTTTGTGATAGTTCAGAAATAGTCTTTATTCATTAGCACTGCATAGCTGGAATAATTTTAGTCCTTACTGAAATAAGGATAAATCTGGGTCATTTTTCACATCTAAAATAACACACACAAAAAGCAAGTCTGGCATCAGTCTGGTGGTGTGCTATGTCCATACAAACTTTGTGCCTCTAGCAAAAAATGAAAATTCTAAGCTTTAGGAATTTGTCAACTTTTCTTTATGGTTTGTAAATGACCAGTGAAGGATTTCAGGTGCCACAAGCCACATCCCTCCCTGGGAATTCTTTCACACGTATACCTGCAGCGTGCAATCATATGGCTTAATAAAAAGTTACGGGGTCACTGGTACTCACAAAGCCAGGGGGAAGTCGGGCACATTGCTTCCAGTTCACTGCTCTGGCCATATTTATCAGATGAGGATTTTGTCTGCATGCAGCCTGGGGTAATTAAATCCACACTGAATGATACTGCCTGTGTGGCTGTTAGTTTTAGGCCAAGAAATTTCATTTGGAGTCGCCTTTTTAATTGTCATGGCCAGTAAGGTAGAAAGGGACCAAACCTGCTCTCTCCCAGCGTGAGCCCAACACCCTCGGGGATCTTGAGTTTGTGTTGGGGCTTCAGTCCCAAGCGTAAGGGACTGTGTGTAGAGGGACCACTGGTGTAAGGTCTTTCTTTTCTTTTCCACTACATCCTCAGAGTACTGGGGCAGTTGTCAGGGAGTTGGAGCCTTGGTATATAAATGCTGACATGTGTGCAGTATTGCCATTGCAGAGGAACATCAAGGTGCTCATGAGCTGGCCAGGTGCCTGTGTGCCGCCAGCATGTCCCTTCTCTGTCAGTAGCTGCTGCCTCTTGCCATGTTAAAGGCAAGGGTGATAAATGGATGGGTGCTGATATATCCAAACCACAAATTTAAAACCACCAACATCCTAAAGATGGAAAATAGTTGGTGCACCCTGATAAATCTATCAGGCACTAATATTGAGATCCAAAAGTTATTGGATCTGTGTGTCCTGTACTAACTTATTCAGGAGCTGTAAGAGCCATTCAGGTCTATGGGTTTGGAGCTGACCGACTCCAACCTGTCCTGCTGTGCCTGGCTAAAGGCACTTCTCCTTCTAATCCAAACCCATAAAGTGGCCTCTTAGCAATGCCGTGGGATTAAAGTCATTCCAGCTGTGTGTTCTTATGTAGGCAATCTATTTGCTCTTAGTTACGGGTTTTTCCTAGCTAGTACAATTGAAATTCTTGACATGTTTCTTCGTATATCGCATTTGCATGCTTGGAGCAATACCTGTTTGATCGATCTCTGTCTTTTACTGAAGTGTGTTAAAAGGTGGTGGGGCCACTATTAAGTATGAATTTTGCTCTCTATTCTTCATTAGAGCTATAAAATAGGTGTGTGGGTTGAAAGGCACGTTGTATTTGTGAATTAAATTAATAACGTTGGATACACTGTAAGCAACACCTGGGCATTTTGTATTTATTTTCATGTAAACTGTAAAGCTGGACAAATAATGGTGTTTGTTAACATCAGCTTGTTGCCAAACCACCTAGCCAGCACTATGGGCTGTTCAACTTCGTAACAAAATTACCTGTGAAATGAATGTCTTGGAAGGAAACTAAACATTGTATTTTCAGCACTCGGTACCATTATGTTTCCATGCAGAGGAACAATACAGGAAAACTGTGGGAGAAATGAAAACTTCAGATAAGAAGCCACCACAAGAAGGAAGAAAAAATAGTTGGAAATACATGTTAGTGGACTCTCACAGTGCTGCTGTGGGATTGCAGCACACACCAGCAGTACTCCCCTGCTCCTCCTAAGCTCTATTCAAAATGCAAGTCTGCATCTGTCTGCCACTATACTCTGCTCTTTACAGCATGCTAATAGCTATAAGGTTGCAAGTACTCAGATGTGTCTAACTGATCCATGGATTTTCTGTATCTACTTCAGAGTCATTCCCCATGAGAAAGTTGCCGTGCTGTGCTTACTGCTTCTGACAGTTTTGAAAGAGACTCATGAGAAAGAGGTGCTATTTTCCCTTGAGAGTATGCTATTAGGTATATCTAACAACACCTGAAAATAAGACACATACCTGTTGGCTGCCCCTTACATCGCTATCCTAGATTCCTTTTATTTCTTGGGAATTTCTTCAAAACATCCCAGAGCTCTAAAACCAGCGTTAAGTGACATGGCAGAGGTGACATCTCCACACCTGATTCTGAAGGGCACTGAGCCCTTTGCAAACGCTGCTCAGCATCCCATTGTGTCAGATCCCTGAGCATGTGGTCTGCATGAAGCGGTGCTGCTGCTGTTACTTCGTCAGTGATTTATGAACAAGTAAATTGTTAATTGCTAACAGCAAAGAGCTGCGTGTTTTGATTAGCAGCTACTAGGACAAATAGTTGGTACAAGATAGCTTGATAGACACATGCACTGCCTCATACACTAAGCCCCTCGCTGTCATCTTAGGAAGCCTCTCCTTTGGCTGCCTTGCTCAGAAGCCCCTGTAGTCAGTCCTGCTTGTTATAGTTAAAGGAGTACTCATGTCTCCTGCCGTCTACTTCAGCAGCATCCCAGGGAAGGGGAAAGATCAAATTAAATTGTTAGTGTGGCATTTTGTCTGTTGAACTCACAGAAGCATTAGAACAAAACTGCCATGATGGTTTGACATAACATTAATATTTGTCATGGTTTCGGCCAAATTTACCAAAACCATATTGACAGATGGCCCTTCCTCCCCCCAAAAAAAAGAAAGGAGAGGAAGAGATAAGGAGACTTAAAAGTTTAAAATTGTAAAACAGAAAATTGGTTCATTCTACCTCAAACCAGGACAATATTCCACCAAGCTTCCCTGCCTCTGCTTGGCGGGTCCTTGGTTTCCTATGCTCATAGGGGAGCTGCTGCAAGGGAGTAGCAAAACCTCATCACCTTGGCCTGGAGCTGAATCCAAACCTGGACCCAGACCTAGCCCCAGACCTGGGTATCTCTACTGTCCCCCACCATCACACTCAGCAGCCCCGAGCCCAGCCAGTGGCCTGGGACAGGTGATACCACAAATGCAGTACATCACATTATTGTACTTGGCAAATTTTTGTTGGTTTTCAGAGAGAAAATTTTATGTCTGAAGATTGACTTCCATGAGAAATGTGAATATAGGGCTTACAGTGAGAGTCATTACACCTACTTTTAGGGAGGCTAGGCGTCTACCTCTTTAAAGACACCCATCCTTAAGATGTCAGTAGCATCTAATGCTGCATGGAGAGACTTCTGTACTGAGCAAGAACTTTGCATTCTTGGTCATTTTGGTTTACTACTTAGACACCTTCAACTCCAGCTCTCTGTATTGTGTCCAATATACATGCTGGGGAAAGCATATAAATGCCTAAAGAAGCCTGTGAGAGAGAATGGTAACAGGGATAGCACAGATAAAGAATCTGTAAGTATTTTAGGCTGGTTTTGCCTGTTGCAGACACTAACAAGGAACAGTATTTTGCTTGCTAAGTCAAAACCAATTCAAACTCCATTGTGCTGCAGTACAACAGATTAGCCAAAGGAAAGCTGGAATAAAATTTTATCCTGTCTTGATTAACCTTCTGCATATGGGTAAACCTAAGCGAAGCAGCCAAGAGCCAAGAAATTTCCATTTGCCCTGTTTCAGCCTGGGTTAAATGAGTGGGCTGAGATTCTGGAAGGCAGAGAGGGGTCAGGTGGGAGGTGTGAGTGGGAAGGAGTCTTGCTTGGTGCCCGGAGACGGCACGGACAAGGGTTGCGCAATGGGTGCATGGAGAGATTTGTGTCCTGATACTCTTCATATTGGTCAGGAATGCATCTGCAAAATCCAGCCAGCCAGAGAGAGAGATCGATGCCTTAAATAAATAAAACACAAATGTGTTTTTTCATGGTTCAGCTTGTGACTGTTAATGGAAGCAGCTGGAGATTTTGTAAGAGATGAGTGCAAGAGCCCAGCTAAGGCTCATAATGAGATTTTGCATTAAAAGTCTTGTGCAGACGTTCAAGCCTAGCATAGCAGGACTTTGTGGCATCTTTTCTGACTGCCATTTCATTATGCTATGAAGATGGAGGAAGGATTGATTTTCTTCTAAGGATGTGTTGGCACTAATGTCTGCTTAACAGGATTTTGCTACATGTTTTTCAAACCCTGAAATTTTAAAAGTTTGGAAAATGCATATTGATTTGCTTTGCATAATGTATTTCTGTGTGCTTGATACGAAGGTCTTGGCCATGAACATGGAAAATTCTGCCAAGTTTTATATTTTGAATTAGCCCAGGAGTGGCCATGGATGCCTAAAAATACTTGACTTTCACATTTTGCTAAGAGGTGTGATTTTAGATTGTATGTGTATGTAATGAAAACTGGTAACTGAAAGATTCCTTACACGTGTTTTTGCTTCATCGTATAATAGATAGCAACCTGGTTGCAAAAAAAAATAATAATACCCAGAGCCAAGGGATATTTTTCTTCCTTCCTCCCTCTCCTCTCCAAGTTAATTTCTTCAGGTGGAACTGATGACTTCACTTTGAGTTTGACCCGTAAGAATCAAGTTTGGAGTGGGAGAGCTTTTGTCCTTAAGTAACATTTGAACAGTCTGAAGGCAGAGCAATCTGAACACCCACTGTCAAGTGGTATACACAGCATCTGTGCACAGCTAAATTCACTTGTCCCCAAAAGTTATTACATGTCACTGCTTGTGTGTGCAGATGTTTATATTTAAACCTATGTGCTCAGTTTCATACGAATGCATCCAAATTGGATTTAGGTCAGTGTGTTGGACTACCTAACAGCGCAACTTCAAATATACAAAAACCAGACCCATGGACATTTAGACTGCATGTAGGATCCATCTGGAAATTTGTGCTCCAAATGTGTTCCTGGGCGTATTGTTCCCCAGGTCTGGAAAGCCAAGATTCTGAGAGGTCATTCTTGTCCTCACCTTGTTCCAACTCCCCAGTCACAAGTCCTATTGCTACCCTGAACAGTAATGCTTTCCTAAAAGAGGCCAACTAATCATTGCTCTCTAACTTACTTGTCTCCTTAGGAAAGCAAGTTTCTGCTTGATTAATGATAGTACACGTTTAACCTCTTAATTTTTTTTTTTTTTTAATATGACTGTATGCATTTTTCAGTGTTAGGCAAAATTTCTTTGCTAAGTGTCTTGCAGAAAGTAGCAGAGATGAGGACTGGAGAACACACAGAGTGGGTCAGTTTTAAGGGGAAGCAAATAAACCAACATCTGGTTCTTCTGCTTATTGCAGAGGAGCAAAAAAAGAGCTTTCCCAAATATTGCAAACTTTAAAACTGCTGCCTTTTAAAGAATAGTTACTCAAAGTCAGCTAAAAGTAGGAAAATACTTTGAGGTGTCAAAGTAATGATTTTGGGGCATATAAGGGGCTGAACCAACTGTAACTGCTGCTGGAAAAGCAGGAGGAATATACATGTTTTTGTTGTCTTTCTCTTGGGTCACCAAACAGAACCAAAGTCCATTTTTCAGAGACCTGTAATTCAACTCTCTCAGCACCTTCCCTGCTGGTCACAGATGAGGAGCATACTTTCTGCAAGATTCGAAAGAGCGCATGAAGCCACATCCATGGAAGACCACTCTGCTTTTGTATAGCATTCACAGTTCAAGTTTTAGTTCATTGAGGTGCAGAAAACAATATGCTTTGCAGAGGTGGCCATCTGTGGTGCCATAAGGGAATCCCGTGTTCTGCCTTTTCAAGCAGCTGCAGGAGCAAAGCAGAGGTCACTCCTGTCCTTCTGTTTAGCTAGAAGTCTTTCCCTTATTCCTTCTGTCCATACAGGTTAGGTCTGGAGTAGTCCAGCAGAAGGTAAAAAGCATGTCTCAGCTTCAGCCTCAGTACTGAGCCCTCCAGGAGGATGCAGCAGGGAAATCTGGTAGCTGTAGGAAATGCCTGCCGTTGTCAGAGGGTGATTGGCACCCCATAAGCCCCTTAAACTTCACAGCTCGCCTCTTGTTTCAGCAAACTGTGACTCCAGGCCAGGAATGGATGAAGGGGCAGCATGAGTTTTAATGCCCAGCATGTTGCCACTCTGCATCTGACTCGCAGGATGGGAGGGTGTTAGCTGGAGCCCACCTTGCAGCAACAGCCACATCTGCTCCTCTGCTGCAGCTCTGCATCTCCGGCTCCTGAGAAACTCATATTCTTTGTGAAATACAGCATGGTGGGGCTGGTTTTATTCTCAGTCTTCTGTGCAAGAGGCTACTGAATTTCTGTGCTTTAATACAGAAAATTGGAGCTGTATTCTCTGCAACAGACCCTCTTTTATTACACTTGGTCTGAAGAGCAACTGAGCCTCTAGTCATGCCTCCAATGGAAAGATGACTCCTTGTGAAAGCCTTTCATTTGCCGCAGAGAATGAATTTTCACATGGATGAAGCCAGATTACAAAAATAACAAAATAACCAAAAGAGCTACCAAGAATATGTGTATGTCCAGTGGGTGTTCAAGGTGGCCTAGAAGAGATTAAGTGGAAGTATCTTTGTAAAAGGAAGCAAAAGAGCTGACTCTGTAATTTGAAAGGCATCTTACGTCAAAGGAATACTTATGTCACTGTAGTTCTCTTTATTTTGAGCTTGCTGATTGCACTCATGTGGCCCTATAATAATTTTAAAACAATATTTTAGAAAGAAAAATAAGTAATCTCTAATGTCTCTTCAGTTGTTCTTCCGGGAAGACTTGTGGTGACTTAAAAGAAAATACTCAGTGAAACTGTGAAAGGGAGAAATTTCCAAGGTGGGCGTGTTTTGAGGTTTGTTTGGGTTTTTATAATCCTTTACTCCTATGTCTTTTTTTTTTTTTTCTTTAATCGTTTTCATATGCTTTTAATACAGTGGCCACTGAATTAAGAAATTCCTCCACATTCCACCAAAGTTACAGGAGCTTTGCAGGGTGATGTGTTCTAAGACTATCACCACCTTTGCAAATGTGCCCTTAGGACAGCTCTACTGGAAGGAAGCTGTGATCCTATTCTAATTCTGCAGCCTTCACTTGCGCCAATTTGCAGCAAGGATTTTTTTGGCAGGTGCTCTTCTCCCCTTTTGCCATCAGATTTGTATCTGAAATGGATTCATAGCCTCTAAAAGGTTGAACTTTTGAGATTGCTGTTTCCAGAATGCCAGAGCTCCCAGCTTGGACCAAGGATAGTGCTGTCCTCATGTGAGGAATGTGCTCTTTTCCCCAAACATCTTGTTTTGGAGATCTCATAGCTCCATAGTTTGGAGATCTCATAGCTTGCTCTCCTCCTGCACTGTACTGGGCAACACCATTTCACATCTCAGGTAGAACTTGCTCCTAAATCATTCTGCTGCAAAGTGAAAAAACAACACCTGTAGTCAAATCAGTACTTGAGGGAGTTGGTAATGTGTTTGCACAATTTCCCTCAAGCTGTTTTAAACAATACCCTCCTAGTCCTGCAAAGCTGATCTATTTTATGAAAGACTACCTGTCCCCTGTCCAATGGATGCATTGCATTAACTCAGCTGCCAAAACTAAGCAGTTGAGGGCACTGAAGTTGAGTCAATAAAGCTGAGTGAGATCAGCTGGGGTTTTCCTCCTACCCTATGCTGGAAGCACAGTGCTGAGAGCAGCAAAAAAATAGAGAGCCAGGCTGCAAGGTGACAGAGAGGCTTTGCTGCTGTGGGGAGGCTCCAGCCCCATCGGCAGGTGGCAAAACCACACAGAGCCAGGAGAGAACAACAGGGAAAAGGTCGTCCCAAAAGCTCAGCTGAGGTACTGTGTCCCAAGAGCTTGGCTACTCTTATTTGGATGCTGCTCAGCAGGGTTCATATTTCCAAGCCCATTCATAGAAAGTGATGTAAAACCCTTCAGACAGCTCTGACCAGCGTCTGTTGGGGCCATTCCTCTGCTGCCTTGAATAGCTTATATTTTATGTACTGGGCTCAACTTCATCAGCTCAGAGGCTGACGTGTTTCAGGACAGGGTTAAAACCATCTGCAGCTGGGAAGCCAGCAGGGTCCCCGGAGATGGTGTTAAACCCAGGGAGTGCTGATCTGTTTCCTGCTTTTGTTATGATTTCTGCCCTGTAACCCAATCTCACTGGAGAACCAGCCCCAGCCCAGCCCAGCTGTGTCAGCAGGGCACAGACCAATGCTGCCACCACTGCTGCTTATGGTAGCAGTGCCAGCCTCCAAAATCCCAGCAGAGTGTTTAGCAATTTGGAGGTTAAGCCGTGCTGGGTCTGCACCCAAAATCACTGGGCACTTGCTGCTTTTGCCCACAGGCTTAGGAAAACGGAGTGGCAAGGAGGAGAGCAGACGGTGGAGGGGGTGCTTGCCTGTCAGCTGCAGTTGTGTGCTGGTCTAGAAGGGATATATAGGGCTATAAATGTAACTCATTGCTTTTTATATGGGTCCCCACTTGACCGTTTAGGAAAATCTCATAGAAAATGAGTGTGGTGTTTAAGACTGAGGGGCGACTCTTTTTCCATGTTCACCTCCAAGGTTTTTAGAAGGCTTCATGTTCTTAAAGGAAAAAAAAAAAAGAGCATTATCCACATGCTTTTGCATATTTTTAGAACAGCACAGTCCATGTAGTCTTGCAAACATGAACAAATAAAATGGCATGTGGTGCAGTGAGAGCAGGGAGGGAGAGCTGTGTGATGGCTGGATGGTGCTCACACTCAGCACAGTCCCAAGGTGTTTCATCTCCCACCCTCAGAGACAGCCACTACACGTTACCTGCCTCTGAGAAGGGCCACCATCACCCTGAACCCTATCATCAATAGATGAGGTAACCCAGCTCTCAGGCTGCTTCCCTCCCCTAGGAGTGGCAGCCCAGTGAGAAGAAGGTAGAAGTTTTTGAGGCCAGGCTGGATGGGGCTTTGAGCAACCTGCTCTAGTGGGAGGTGTTGCTGCCCGTGGTTGTGGGGTTGGAACTCGACGATCTTCAAGGTCCCTTCCAACTCTAACCATTCTATGATTCTGTAATTCTATGATGCTACGAGTAGTACTGCAAGGAAAAGCCAAGCCTGGCTGCTGCCAGAATAAAGTCTGATGAATCAATGCGGGGAGAGGGATAGGGTGGATGTAGATGGCATGGTCTCCCTTGCTCTGTGGGTCTGGGCCTCCTGGCAAAAATGCTGCACTATGCCTGGGAGTCCTCAGACACACCTATGCTGAAGTATGTCCTCAGCATAGACATACCTGCACTATGCTCAGGTAGTCCCACACTACCCACCTCACCCACTGGGGTTGGGTGCAGGTGGGTAGTGCGGGGTGACACATAGCAAGAAAACCTCGTCTTCTCATTTTGTTTGTTTTTTCCTCCTCCTTGCGAGGCTGATGTGAGCTGGCCCTGCCATCCGATCTGCTTTTGATCTTTTTCTAGCATGGCCTGTGTGTTTTTTAAAGCGTTTTACTGCCAGAGCTGACCACTACTAAGAGAGAGAAAAAGCAGTTGGCAAACTTCCCCATTTAAAAATGTGCTGGTTTAAGGCTTTGCAGATTACATTGCTTGTTTTTCAACCAACTCATAAGAACATTGCCAGTAGATTTCCAGTAAACTAGACATTTAAGTCAAAGTGGCTGCTTTGAAATATTTGAACAGTGGCGTGGGGATGTTTTGGTGAACGGTGGGGTGGAGGGGAGGACAATCTCCAATTTATCTGCAGTTCTGTCTGGTGCAGATGAGATACCCACAGCAGACCATCATTCTCTTCAGGTTATCTTTTGTTATGAGGATTTTGGATTTTCCAAGCTGAGTTCCCAGTCCTTAAAATACTGACTGTGCATTTCAGCTGCAGTACAGTAGGCAAATAAATGTGGGTTTTTTTTTCCTGGGATTTCTTGTTTCAGGCTCTTTTTGAAATCCACAGAAGCAGTCTATAATGTTTTCTCACTTGTTATGAGAATAATGTATTATATTATTCTTATTGTGTTTTAGAAATCTTAGAAGAGTAGAGAATTTCCTCACTATTTCTTACAAATTACATTCCTAGGTCACAGGCAGATCTGTTGTAAATAGATACAACTTTACTGATTAAAGCAGCGTTGTCCTTGCCAGTGTTTAAGTGTGAAACAACTTGACTAGATTTGTGTCATCCCACCATTTGAAGGCAGGGAGTTAAACAATACTTGTGCAGACAGCTGAAAGGCCTAAATAAGTACGTTGCTTTAAATCACAGTAAGGCTTATCATTATTTTTCGTTGTACTTAGTGAATTAGAGCCTGGCTTTTGGTGAACAGGATTATTTTCTTCTATATTCTTCTACATGTGCTGTGCCATCCATTAACACCTGCCAGAGGAACTTGGGGTCCATACTGCAAAAACTAAGACTAAAGTAAACCCTGCTTTAAGATCTTAAATACCTTTGTGCATCTGTACCTGGACATTTTAATTTTTCACCCTTGTATTTTGTAAAAATACAGTGTAACAATGAGGATAGTTTATATTATTATAATATTATATCTGTAAGTCACATAGGGTCCTCTGTCCCCATCCCTTACATCAAGAACATGATACAAATGCACAGTCAAGTGTTTGCTAAGACTTGAATAAAATCAAAGTATTATTGCATCTCATTGTGAATGTTTTAAAGTTTTATAATTAAAAAGTTAATCCTGTAATGAACTTTTGCATCAGGTCATTATGGGATTTATAAAATTAATAATGTTTTGTTTAAAATCCAGTAATGGATCCTCTTGCTGAGCAATAGTATCAAGACAGTCAATTTCCCTTAACTTACCTAATAATTTGATATTTACTGCAAACTGTTTTGAGCTGGACGTTCTTTTTGTTGTATTATTAACTTCTAATGAATAAAAGATCTTGAATCTGACCCTAGATGACTGGGTGAAAAAGGGGTAAGAGATAAACTTGGTTTTATATTTTATGCTTCAAAACAATATCCATCTTCATCTCTTTTTGATAATATGTATTATCTCACTCTTACGTTTCCTTTGTTGGGGAAAAGGTTAAAAAAAACCAGCTGGGTAACTCAGAGTGCCACCTTTCAGCTCTGTTTTCTGACAATCTTGTTGTGTGTCAAGGAACCATGTTAGTTACTTCTTCTTGTGCCCCACTGACTTGCAAATATATACCAAAGAAGAAATAGCAAGAACCAGGCTTATCGTACTTTCTCTATTTTGCTCAAAAAAAGCATCAGTATTCTCTCAGCTCCCTGGAGGCAGGCCTCAGCCCTCATCTTGATTTTAGAAAAATGTTTGTTGCTGCTTTTATGTGGGAGGTTCATTGGGCCATGTGCATTTCCCTCCTCAGTAGATGAGCTTCTGTAGCGCTGTTCCTTCTCCCATTTGAGTAACTGCTCCTCTCTGGCTCAGTGAGGGTGGGCTGCCAGCAACACGTGGCAGACCTGGGGTTTCACTCATAAGATTCCTTGGAGCGCTGCCCAAAATACATAGGGCAAAAAGTGGAGAGTTGAGCAAAACAAGAAGGCTTAAGCCTTGCTTCTAATATGAAATGTGGTCATGTGTGTCACCAGACTGTGTGAACTGTGAGACCATGCCCATTCCCTCAATGGCATTTCCATTGCAAGCAGAGGGAGTGAGCTGTGAAGAGACAGGGCACCAGCTTTGTCCCCTGTGCTGCTCGTTGCAGGATCACTGTGGTCTGCACTAATCAGAACCGACAGCAATTATGATTAATTGAAGTAGCCTTTCTAGCTCAGTGATTTCCCTGTAGCTTTTAATAAGGAGAAATCAGAATGAAAAACAAATGCTGTTTTTCACTAAGCTCTCATGAGCTGTTTCTGATTGTCTCAGGATTCAACAACTCGTTAGATGGAGAATTGGCAATGCTTGGTTTGAGTAACACCAGTTTTCTGGATGTCTGTGTGATGAGATTTTTGTTTACATTCTTTAAACATGTGGAATGTTAATTTTTCAAGGGTTTTTTTTGTGTGTGTGTATCTTGGTACAGGGTTCTTGGGTTATTTTGAGCCCAAGCTTGTTTTCCTCTATTATGTAAGAAGTCAAGATAATAGGAAGTGTGGTGTACTTTCCTCTTGTGATACTGCAATTAAAGGAATTGCAAAGGCAGGACTGGCCAAACAGGATCCATGTCACAGACTTCTGGTCACGATAAATCACTGGCTTTGGAAAACATAATAATAATATGATTTTGTTTGTTTTATAATGCTGTCTGTGTTTATCATAATGAGGACAAATAAATACCAAACAGATCGCAAAGGTGAAACATGTCTGTTTTGATGGCAGCCCTGATTGGGCAGCTGCCTCACCTGCAGCCTATGTTCTATGGTCTCCACTGGGACCATGCCTGACATACCAAACTTGTAAGCAGTGTCCAGCAGCTGTCAATGAAAAGAAAAAGTGTCTAGAGACATTTTTCTCTCTTATGCCCCTGTCCCAAAATGTGAATGTTTTGTTTTCTCCTGATTTGTTCTGGCCTAAATTCAGGATCCCTGAGCAAGATTTGCCAATGGTTGGTGAAAGAGGACAAAGAAGGATTCGTGTCAACTGATTGCCATGCTGCTTACAGAGCAGAGAGCTCTTTGTGCCCTCTGGTTGCCCTTGCCACACCATACCTGTGGGCAGATCTTCATATTAATGCATATCTTCAAACCAGACTCCTCAATAACCTCTATTCATAATGTGCGGCTAAAATGGTGAATCCTCTACTGAGGTCTTCTCTTAAACATCCAACTTTTTTTACAATGAAGCCATTCTAGCATAAATTGGGGTCAGTGATGAGCTGTGGTGGAGAGTACCATACCAAAGGGGAAAATTGTTGGGAAAATTGTACTAGTAAATGCATAAGCTTTTTAGATACAAGAAGCAGGCAGTCACTGATAAATTCTTCCATTTTACCACAGTTTCTCCAAGCAGATTTGCATTTTGCACTTTCTTAACATCAAGGCCTCACAAATAAAAGTTTATAGGCTGGTGTCTTCATCAGGCACCCATCAGGCAACTCAGGTATTGCTTTGAAGGGTCTGTATACTCAGCCTATCTGGAAAAAAAAATACATATGTATTTATCACATCTCCTAGAGAAAGCAAATAGAATCAAAGATCTTCACCTCTGATTAGCTACTAATTTGAAAATACTTTCTCAAAATGCAGTTTTCATGTTTAAATAATAAACTGTCATTTTCTTTCTTCTTATGCACCACCTGCCACACCCAGGCATTGATGTGCATTATTCCTGTAATCTCATCTTTGTGTACATGCTCTGAGCTTGATTTTCCAAAGCTTGGTTAAATCAGGCTGCCCGTGACCCTTGTAAAACTGCAAAAATCAGCGTTTCTCCTTGGCTGATATAACAAATACATGAGGAAAGCTATAACTGTACCATAGTTGATGGTTTAAAGCAAATTTGTGCCAAAAACCTTAACCTGTAGCCATGATGGCACAGAACATCCAAGTAACAAGAACCCCACTGGATTCCCCACTTTCTTAATGCTTGGATACCTTTTTGGGTATCTAAAATCGTAGAAACACAGAATCACCAAATGATTTTGGTTGGAAGGGACCTTTAAAGATCATCTAGTCCAACCCTTTTGCCAATGGAAGGGACATCTTTCATTAGGTCACGTTGCTCAAACCTGACTGAACACTTCCAAACAGTGGGGAATCCACCACTTCTCTTGGCAACCTGTTCCAGTGTCTTAGCACCCTCATCAGAAAAAAAAATTCTTCCTTATATCCAACATATATCTATCCTTTTTCAGTTTAAAATCATTGCTCCTCGTCCTGTCACTACAGGCTCTGGTAATTAGTCTCTCTATATATTTCTTAAAAGCCCCCTATAAATACTGAAAGGCTACAATAAGGTCTCCTTGGAACCTTCTCTTCTCCAAGCTGAACAACCCAATACTCTCAGACTTTCTTAACAGGAGAGGTGTTGCATTCCTCTGACCGTTTTTCTGGCCATCCTTTGGACCCACTGCAACAGGTACATGTCTTTTTTGTACTTTATTGCACTTGACCTTGCTCAGCTTCATGAGGTTCACATGGGCTCACTTCTAAAGCCCATCGAGGTCCCTCTGGATGGCATTTCATCCCTCAAGCATATCAACTGCACCACTCAGCTTGGTGTCATCTGCAAACTTGCTGAGGGTGTACACAATCCCACTATGACATTGATGAGAACATTAAATAGTATTGGTCCCAGTATGGGACCCTGAGGGACAGCACACATTGCTGGTTTCCACTTGAACAGTGAGCAGTCAATCAGTTCATGAAACCCATATCTCTCCAATTTAATGGGAAGAATGTTATGGGTGACTGTATCAATGGTACAGAAGTCAGGTGGGTGACATCAGTAGCTCTTCCCTTGTTCACTGATGCTGTCACTCCACTATAGTGATACCACTGTATTAGTCAGGCATGATTTGCCCTTGTTGAAGATGTTGGCTGTTTCTAGTCATGTGCCTGACTTCCATATGTTTCAACATAACTTCTGGGAGGATCTGTTCCATGATCTTAACATTCATGGAGGTGAGGTCGGTAATTCCCAGGGTCCTCCTTATTACCCTTTTAAAAAATGGGTGCAATATTCCCTTTTCCCAGTCACTGAGGACTTCACCTGACTGCTATGAGTTTTCAAGTATGATGGAGAGTGGTTTAGCAACTACATCGTCCATTTCCCTCAGGACCCTTGGATGCATCTCATGAGGTCCCATGTGTTGACTTGGACATGTGTATGTTCAGGTTCCTTAGGTGGTCTTGAATCTGATCTTTTATGATGGGACAGACTTCATTCTCCCAGTGTCTGCCTTGAGGTTCAGGAACTTGAGGGACTTGGGAAGAGTAATGAACTTTGAAAACTGAGACAAAAGAATTGTTGAATACCTCAGCCTTCTCCATATTGTCTGTCACTAGTTCTGTCTTATTTGTGCAGCAGGGCACATTTTCTCTTTTTTTAATTTCAGTCCACTAAGTGCTGACATGTGGGCTTCACTCTGCGAGTGCTGCTCCCCTTGTCCCGTTCAGTGCAAGAGTTGCCAAAGAAGCCCAAGGCCTTTCTATCTTGGGCAGCATCCTTTTACTGAGTGACTTTTTCACCAAGTGACCAGTGCAAAAGGGTGTAAAATACTTTGCATCAGCAAAACATGAAATAACTTGTCCTTTCTCTGGGCTGCTGTGATTTAGATATTGGCCTCAAGGAAACTAGAGTTTCACACTTATTGTTACAAGTAGGTGCTTCTCCTGTAGACTTTTTTTATATATGTTGTCACTTTTAGCAGTCAGTTCAGGAACTTAATAAAAGACTGAGTGAAAAAGACATTTTTTCAGTCTGTTTTCACCATGACTGATGTCCCATATATTTTGTGATATGGAAGTTTCTAAGCACCAGATGCTGCCATCATTTAGATCTCATTTTGGGGGTCACACACTACAAATATGACTACATCGTACAGGGATGAATTTCATCTTAAATTCCAAGTATATTAGTTTGGTTTTATATGGAAATACCTCTGTTCAAAGAGAATGCAATGCTGACTTATTGCTCTAATATTAGACCTTGTCAAAAACTTTTGACTGTTTTGTCACAGAGAAAACTCTAGTATTTTAACTTTTTGTTTTGTTGCCCTGAATAAAGACAACATGTGATTTGTCTCCCGCTCCCCCACCAACAAAGGGCAGTTATAGAAAGAATCATCTTGGGAACACCTGCACTGCTTTATTTTGAGATTTTAAGGTGATGTGCAATTTCAGAATTTCTGAACGACTGAGCTATTCCACTTTATTCTGGCTTGATTTTCGGTTTTGTGTCTTTGATTTGTGGGAAAAACAGATTAGATTAGATAAATTATGTCTGAGTTCTCACCAGGAGGCTGGAGTCTGTAGAAGAGATATGTGGCTACCACAGTGATTTATTGAGAAATCCTGTCCAGTTGTTTCCTTTTTTTGTTACCTCATAACAAGCACATTTCAACTGAGTGATACAGTTTTTCGGTTTTACAGAATGTTTAGATGCTTGTTAATTATAATTGCTTTGTCCAGAATCTAGATGTTATTCAGATCTTATTTTTGCTTTCCTGAAAGAAAAAAGTGAAAATGTTTGTAAAGATAAAACTTTCAAATGGAACTGCATTTATTCCATAGACACAATATTCTAGTAAAAGCTCCCACTGGGTTTAATTTTTTTAAAAAGAAGTATGAATTCTTCACTATGGTTTAATCAGCAGCACCCTGCTCTAAAAAATATTACAGACTGTCCCTCCATTTATAGAAACTATGTATTTCATATGCACAGAAAAGATGAGAAGTGACTAAAATGTTTCATGATTGCAGTGAACTACTGTCCCCTTTCCAGCATCTAAAAGCTGGGCCGTTGCTGTTACTCATGGTGCTTATTTCAGTAGCATCTTCTGCTAACCCAAATTCATGCTAAGAATTTTGCAGGTACTAAAGAGTTTATGGTCCCAGCAGTTGAGATAATCAAAGAGTGGGTAATAGTAACCTGCAAGCCAAAGGAAGGATGTGATAGCAGCAGTTAGCGCATCCACTCTGCTGACTTCGGGCCTTAAGACAGCACAGAAATAAAAGACAGTTTAGTTCAGTGAAAGTGGAGTTTTGTTCAGTGAAAGTGGAGATACTGTATTAGGAGCATCCATGATTCCAGAACCTCCCCACTGAATGACTGAGTCCTCAAGTCTTTATGAGCAGTAAATAAATTAGTTCTGCTATAAGCTGTCATATAAAAACATATTTTCATCTATATTGCTTTCCAACAAAATTTACTGTGAACACGCAATTGCTTCTGGGCCTGTTTGCAAAAAGCTAGTAAACAGAAGGTTGAAGTATTATCCAAGCAAATTCGTAAAGGCTTTTTTCACTTGTTTGATTTGTTCCGTCTACCACATCTACAGGCCAAGGAGGCTCTTTATGTGTTGGTCATCTTCATCTCATTTAAACTTCATAATCTGGAACCAACACTGTGACATTTTATAAGAGATTTGTTTCCGGTGATTTTTCTATTTTTTTCAGTTTGACTATCAGAATACAGTGTGAGTTTATCATGCACAGTCAAGAAATCGCCAAGAAAATACATAGTAGAGTTCAAAGTATGGTTTCTAGAAGCATACAAAATATGCCTTGGGGAATAAAAACCTCTCCAAAAGCTTGAAGAACAGGGCAGGGGGGATGGAGAATGGGGAGGGACATAGCATTCCCATTTCTGCTGATCAGTTCAGTAAAGGTTTAGCATCAATTGATGTGGTTGTGACTCCAAAGCTGCTCGGCTTCCCACATGGATCAGGGCTGTATTTGCCCAGAGTGTTGTATGCTGCAAGAGAACTTGTTGACAGACTCCTTGCTACAGCAGCAGCACAGAAGGTATTACAGCTAATTCAGCGTGTCTCTGGCAGGGGTTAGGCAAGTTTGAGGCTTCTGTGGTATCCCTGTGCTTCCACATCACTGTTTGTGAGAGCTAACTCGGCTCTTTATAAGCAAATATAAACAAACTAGCTCAGGTTGTACAAATTCCAGGGGTGGTACCAGTGCTTGCAGCTGTGGCAAAGCAGGAGCATAACCTGTCCAGAACAGAGGGACAGTGTTTTTCCTGAAAGGCTCTAAAGGCAGAGAAGATGGAACCAGCTGAAAACACATTTTTACTCTGATGAAAAAATCACTGTCAAGTTACTGCATTTTCTGATATTTAATATATTCTATTTGCCATCTGAAATGATGGCATGGGCCACTTTTTATTACTGTAGTATGGGTTCACATCAAAGAACCAGCTTTCATGTGGTTAGACCCTTTTCAGCAGAAATAAATGAACAGAATTTTATTATGAATGGACAGGGCAGCAAGTGAGATCTGACTCTCAGGCAGTTCTTCCTGACAGAAATACACAATATTCAATTATATCTTTGTTTTGCAACTATGGAGACAGGCAAGGTGCCTGCTGAACCTGATGAAAATCTTCCTTTGGATTAATCGGGCAGCTGAGTTCATCACCCTCTGCCTGGATTTGTGTTTTTTTGTGGTTTTTGTGGTTTTTTTTTGTCTGAATTGTGTAGAATATGATGTAGCCAGGTACAGTAAAGCAAGTTGGACATTGAATCAATGAATTATCACAGAATCATCATGGTTGGAAAGGACCTCTGAGATCTAAGTTCAGCCATACACACAACCTCCCCTACATCTCAGCCACTAGAGCATGCCACTAGAACATGCCCTGAAGTGCACATCTACATGTTTTATAAATACCTTCAAGGATGGTGACTCAACGACCTCCCTGGGCAGGCTTTTCCAGTGCCTGACCTCTTTTTCAGTGAAGTAATTCCTCCTAATATCTATTCTGAACCTCCCCTGCCACAACTCCAAACCATTTTTTCTGGTCCTGTCATTATTCATTTGGGAGAAGAGGCTCCTCACTTATGACTGAGGTGTTGTGCACCCCAGCTCCTAAAACATGTAATGTGAACAGGATGACTATTTTGCTCTTTCTCGTGACATCTGGAAAGAGTCTGTCTGACCTGCTCTGTTCATCTTGACAAGTTTTTGGACAACTTAGAAGAGTTAGGGAATGGTCAGGGGGGTCAGGGATTAAATTGCAAGGAAAGTTTCTAAGAGTCTGCTTAGGGTGTGCTCACTGCTGAGGGTTAATGAAGTGTAGCTGTCCTTGGCTAAGCGTGTGGTAATAAAGAAGGGGCTGATTCGCCCTTGGATAACTCAGGGGGATGGAGCTCTTCAAGGAACAAGAACTACCTTGGGGTGACAGGTCTGCTTGCATCCTGGTTTCCACCAGCAGACGTGCTGTGGGCTTGTGCCAGCGGGTAAGAAATCTCCCTACCCAGCGTGAGCATTCATAGCTTGCTGTGGCCTCAGGACTTGCTCCGCTCACCCCCTTCCATTTTCTCCTCAAGCCGCAATGGGCTTTTTCATGGAAACCCAATTTCCTGGCTCCTGTGCGTCTCAAGTGACCCTTTTCCCATGGCGGCTCCCACTCCTTTGGAGGGTAGTACCAAGTTATTAAGCCCATGGGCCAATTCCATGTAAATTAAACCCTTATTGCCTCCCCATGTGGAGGGGAGGGTGGTTTGGCATGCGCCCTTTTCTATTTAGAGCACTTTCAGTGTGGTCATAACACTTCTGAGCCTTGCACAGTGTGTGTCCCAGGCAGCATTCAGTGCATGGACCGTTCCTTTGGTCCACTGTCTCCAGCTCTGGACATCATGCTGACATATTGGTGAGTGGCAGATTGTCTGGCTCCAGCTCACCCCCTGTCCATGCTTGCAGTCAGTGGTGGGGGTCCTGGAGCTGTGCTTCTGGGTCTGCTCCTGTGTTTGACCTCTAACCCTGTCAAACTGGGGAATTTTCACTTGATCCATTTCACCAATCTAACTTGTCCAGTAGCAGGCACTTATGCCTAATGATGACTTTTGTAATGGCAGAATGAACTAGGAAGGTATCGATGAGAGAGAATTTTGCATCCTGGATCCTCTATTATTTCTTATTTAAGCATGACTGGGCTGCAGACTTTTTCAACATCTCCCCAGTTCTCATAAGGATATCTCCATGAAGAGCTTAAATAACTTTGCTTAGGATGCAAAAATGGGAAGAAGGAAACAATCGCTCAGAAGAAGGATAAAGCAGCCTGAAACAATATGTTAACCTGGGCACTGAAAGAAACTCTGGGTTCTTGAAGAAATGTTTTACAGGGGCCATCCCAAAGCCCATGTAGCTTCAGTAATCCATGATCTCTTCCAGCTGTTAGCATGAGCACCGCAGAATAATAATCACCTCCGTGTGCATTACTCATTCTCCATTTTATGGTTTGTCTCTGTACTTATTAGATCATTGACAGAGGGAACAAGCCATCCGTTGAAAGAGACCTGGATGTAATTATGCATAGTTCAACTGGATCCTATTAGTGTTAAATAACAAAAGATGTTACACGTAATCTGAGTTAGTAAGCTACATGGAGAAGTACGGCAGAGTCAGGAAGACAAGGACTCAGAGAATGCTGAGCAGAGATTGTTTGCTTGCGGAGTTACAGTCCTGGTGACATATTAGCCATGATGCATGTTACCATTGGTCATTAATTTTGGCTTAACATTCTCTCCAGGTATGAGAGAGAAACACTGAGATTACACAGGAGTTCACTAATGGCAAATAAAACATGACCTGACACAGGAGAAGAGGAAACTTTTGTAGTCTATAGTGAGCACATGACCAAAATAAGAGAAGACAGAAAATATTTCAGGATGGTACCCCTCCTTTATCACAGAAATGAGTGTGAAGGTCCTGGGGAACCCTCTGGCCCTGTGTAGCAGAACAGTAGGAGCTAGCCAAGCCCCTATCAGCAGACCCCAACAGGGGTTCCTCGTCATGCAGGTGGCTAGCACTGCACTCACATCTGCTTCTCTAACTATGGTGCAATACAGGGACGCACAGACACACATTAATTATGGCCAACAGCATCCAGGGTAGTGCTGCCCGCTTTCTGCAGTAGTGTACAAGGCAGGATGGTTAGTTCCCAGCCCTACCAAGCACTGAGCCCATTTGCTGACAGACTTGCATCCAGTGCGTGGTTTGCACCCTGGCTCAGATTGCTAATAAATTCAGTCTGCTGAGGTGCTATTATAAGGGATCAGTTTTAGGTTCTGGCTAGATGCAATTCTTGCCAGTGTAACTACTCTAGTATTTAATTTTACACAGAATTCCTCTTAACACTTGGATATCTATAAAAGCGTAAGTTGAAAGGTTAGGGGAGAAAATCCCTCAAAAGTGATACACTTGATTTGCCACTCAGTATTCTCAATATCAGTGCAATACTGTGGGCCAACTGTAGCAGTTTTATTCCACCATAAGAAGGATGCAATTGTCAGACAATTGTGCAAGCTTTCTTTGTTGGTATGTTGTTAAATGAAGCTTCCTGATTTTAACAAGCAAGAAACAAAGTAGCTGTGGAGTTTATTTTATACCTCACATGCTCCAACACAGTGAAACAACGTAGGAGTTAGGGCCAACAGACGCAAGTACTGAATGCAATGATAATGAAAATAATACCAGTAGAATTAGGGAAATATCCTGATAATTATTATTTTTGTTATTATTGTTTCATCAGGAACCATTATCCTACAATTTTTCTTTCAGAACTGGATTTCAAAATTGATTAAGGAATTTTCTTTACCCAGTCATACTTCAGAAAATGTCATTCTCACAGCATAAATTTACAGAGGTCAGTTGCATCTTGCACATCCATTTGACTTATTGAAGACATCTTAAGCCAAAGAAAATTTTTACTAGTCACTCCTCTTTTTTGTTAGAAAAAGAGAAATTGCTTTGTCTTCCGGACAAATCTTTCTGTCACGGGTCCTGTCATTGATACTGCATATTCATCAACAAGGTGAGGAGAGAATAAGAGTTTTTATTAAAATATTTTCCTTGAAACCAACAGGAATTCACTAGTTATCTCACAGTGATCATTGATCTTTTCAACAAGGGAAATATGTGTCATCATTCTTTTGGTACAGGAAGGGAGAATGAAACTGGGGCAAGGAATTTCCTTGCAGTCAGGCAGATTAATGTTCCTGAGGAACCCGTGGAACAATCGAGCTCTGATGCAGGGCAGGAGGGGAGTCAGTACATCCTGATGGTCTTCAGCCTGAAAAAGAGAAGACTCTTTTTTTTATATAAGGGGAGACCTTATAGCAGCCTTCCAGTATCTGAAGGGACCCTACAGGAGAGCTGGAGAGGGACTCTTTGTGAGGGAGTGTAGTGATAGGGCAAGGGGTAATGATTTTAAATTGAAAAAGGGGAGATTTAGATTAGATACTAGAAAGAAATTCTTTACTCTGAGGGTGGTGAGACACAGAACAGGTTGCCCAGAGAATCTGTGTTCAAGGCCGGGCTGGATGGGGCTTTGAGTAACCTGCTGTAGTGGGAGGTGTCCCTGCCCATGGCAGGGAGGTTGGAACTCAATGATCTTTAAGGTCCCTTCCAACCCAAACCTTTCTATGATTCTGTGATTAAATCTCTAGTGGAAATGCCTGTGTCGTGTTGGGAAATTCACTTCATGTCTATCTGGAAAGCTAAGGGGGAGAAAACATGCTTTACAGTGTTTGTGTTCTCTGCCTCTGAGAACAGCAAAAGAAATCGCTCAGACGAAAGTAAGAGCTGGAGCCAAAGCAAGGCTGGTGGAGGGCACCTAGTTAACTTTACCCAAATATGTCTCAAAACCATGATCCCAACATGGAAATAGAACACAAAACACATTGAGCAAGTAAATTTTACCCCAAGAGATAAGTGCCAGAAATTTTGGGATGCTTCCTACAAGTGTTACTGTGCAAGGTTCTTAAATTGCAGCAATGGTGGGAATGGCACCATTAGAAAAAATTGTGTGTATTTCTAAAGCTTGTAAAATCCTTGGATTAAAAGTAACATAGCAGTGCAAATTACGTTTCAAAATGCAGTTGCAAGAAATAAGACAAGTAACTATATAGCCAACTTGTGGTGGTAACTATAAACTTTACAGGACTAAACATATCATACAGGTCTTTCCAGTATATGATTCTTAATAAGACTCCCCAAAAAGTCCTAGGCCCCAGGGTAGAATTTCTTGGTTGTACTTCAATTATATCATGCAGAACAATGTACATTGATTAAATATATATAGCAGCTTCTCTGGAATATATCCTTTAGGGATTCTTCCTTCTTCACCATAGTGTATTCAGTCTGTAACTTCAGCGCCATTTCTCTGACCAGTGCTGATGGCACATTCAGAAGGAACAGATGTCATTTGTACCAGTGCTAGAGATAAGTTGTGTCCAGCCAGAACCTGTAGGAATCCAAGCTCCACTGTGTTTCAGGAAGGAAAGATCAGAGCTCAATTTTAGATCAAATCTGACTTTGTGATCTTGGTTCTCAAGTGGTTTCGTATCTGGGCAAAATCTGTAGTTTCCAAAAAGTTAAAACCTTAAATTGTAGTTGTTCTAGAGAGGTTTTTGCTGTTATCAGAAATGATAATATTTTGTGGCATCCAAGTAAGAACCTAATTTATTTCTCAACATACCACCTTCTGTTATCATCTCTGGTAGCCGTGCATCTGAGGTTAAGGAAATTTTCAACTGCAGGAAGTAAGCATAGCCCAGTTTTTCTTTTTCTTTTTCTTTTTCTTTTTCTTTTTCTTTTTCTTTTTCTTTTTCTTTTTCTTTTTCTTTTTCTTTTTCTTTTTCTTTTTCTTTTTCTTTTTCTTTTTCTTTTTCTTTTTCTTTTTCTTTTTCTTTTTCTTTTTCTTTTTCTTTTTCTTTTTCTTTTCCTTTTTCTTTTCCTTTTCCTTTCCCTTTTCCTTTTTAGTTTTTTACTTCAAAACTGCAGAACAACTACACATTCTGTATGAACTAAAAAAGTCTGTGAAGAAACCACCCATGAGGGATCTGCTATTATTTTTGGGAAGTTAGACTGTAGGAAATAAACAAAAATTTCCCAAGCCCTGTGTTTGAAAGATGTCATCCAGGCTGTAGACCAGTCTGTTAGAAGACAACTTAGTCTACCACATAGGCCCACAGACTTCATCCATTACCTGTGTATTACTTCCCTTGTGGGGTGAGACAACTGGTGGTTCATGAGCAGCTCCTGTTTTGTTTCCAAGCCATGTTATAGTAGGCAAGTAAGTGTTTGTGCAGGCTGAGTTAGGAGCAGCTGCTATTAGTACCTGCTGACAGGCAGAAGATTACATTTGCAAATGTTTTATCAACAATATTTTATGCAATAACAGCAATGTATCATCTTGTTTACTGCAATGCTGAGTTTTTGATACATTGCTATCCCTCCCAACCATTGCATGACACAGGGATTTGGAGAGACTAATGAGTTTGCCTGAGTCAGGATGGCATTTTTGAACTATGCACTGGCTGCAGCTATTTGCGAGGTAGAAATAATGTTGGGTGACCCACCTCCCATATTTCTAGCTTGTGCTGTTCTCCAGAGCTTTCCGGGGATTGCCATATCCAAAGGACAAGAGCGGTCTTAACACATGGTCCCCAGATCAGTGGAACAACCCCCAAGCCAGGTGTATACAGGACCTGGGACAGAAAGCAGTGGCTTGAGGCAGCAAGGAAAGTGCAACTCTTCTGCTGCTGGTTGGTGAGAGAATAAAGAGTAAAATCTGTCTTTAGACTGGCAAGGATGAGATGCAAGCTCTTTGGCTCACCTTTGACAAGGGTAGTCCCCCTGTTTGTTAGTGGTCATCACTCTCCTTAGCCTTGGAGGAGGGAAGAGAAACTTTTGAGGAGTGTTTTCTCTGGTGAAATGCTTACTTGCTGAGCTGGCTGAGCAACATTTGTTGCTTGTTGAGCTCAAGATGTATCTTAGCACTTCATGAACTGTTGAAAAAAATCCCTTACTGACACTCAGCCAAGGTGGCCATAGAAAAGCAGCATGGCCTGAAGGACTATCATAATTCCTAAAATTGTTTTAAACACCCTGAGCTACTGTGGAAGAAGTAACTTTTGAAACAATGCAAGTCCTTCATGGTCATGTAACCTGGGGAGTCTGAGCTGCAAGATGCTTTGGAGGCTGCACTTCTGCTGGAGAGCACCCCATGATCTGCCAGGGCTTGGGGCTGCTGTGAGCTGAACGGGAATGTCGCTGCCTGTGATGCCAACAGCGAGCCAAAGGGCTCTGTTTTCCTCTTTGAACCGAGGACCCCAGAGCAGAATTTCTTGGTTACACAATAAAATAATAAAAATGCTAGTTTAAATTTTGAATTAGTGAAGGACTATTTTTGGCTTTCTCAGAGACAGCATCTGTAAATAATCAGGCAGAAGCCTTTCCATAAAACAACACAGAAAAACCTCAAAGAGCATTTAGATTCTGCAACATTTAAACAAGATTTTTAACCCATGAGGAAGCCAAAATCAACACAATGCTTCCTGCACATAAAAGCATGGAATTTCTTAGCAGTGTGGGGGCAATAAATGACTATCACATTTCCCTCCTTTCTAAAAACTAAATATTTTTCAATGGAAATAGTAATATTCATGGAAAAAGAGAAGAGAACCGTGAGTTATGTAAGAATTGATTTAAGCTCTGAACCACCATACATTGCAGGCTGGAGCCTAATTAAAGAAAAACTTCAGCTGTTCTGTTTTGCTCTAATTGTCCTCCAAGCTCAAAAGATCAAATAATGCTAACTGAGATCCGTCTTGTAATCATCTGTATTCATGACCCAAGTTTCAAGTTCATTCCTGCTGCTCTCATCCAGATCCATCCATAATGCAAACAAGAGGTGAATAATATACTCTTAATTATGGCCTCTACAAAGACAGGAGAGCATGATGACTAACAGTTACACATATATATATGTTCCTAACAACCTCTGACCACAACGTTTGACCACAGTGTGCGTGAAATCAGAAATTCATCCATAACCAAGTACATATAGATGGGCTATTTGCTAAGGAAAAAATTAAACATTGTCCAGTGTAAAAAAAATTAATACTTTATTCAAAATGCTGTTACCTTGGTTTCTTGGCTTTTGCAGGAGGAGTGCTATTGACTTAAGGGCCACCAAATCAGACTCTTGTGCATTTGCATGGAAAATTGTTTATGAACAACTGGCAACATACCTGGTCATTAGGTTGACCTGACTGAAACCTGTAGATGGAGAAGGGTAGATTTAAGGGTAGATTTAAGTTGAATATTAGTATTTAGTTGAATAGTTATTTTAGTTGAATATCAGAAAAAAATTTCTTTACACTGAGGGTGGTTGAGCACTGGAACAGGTTGCCCAGGGAGGTGGTTGAGGCCCCTTCCTTAGAGATATTCAAGGCAAGGCTTGATGAAGCCCTGGGCAACCTGGTCTAGTTGGGGCTGTCCCTGTGACTGCGGGGAGGTCAGACTAGATGACCTTTGGAGGTCCCTTCCGGCCTGGATTCTATGATTCTATGATTCTGTAGATCTCCAAGCTGTGGACAAATAAACCAGTAAATACCAAATGTATAGGGGGATGACCAATGCAGGCAAACAGAAGTGAGAAATGTTACAGTTTAATATGGTTCCGTAAGCAAGCTGTGTGGTTTCATGAACCACCCCTGGCTTGTCAACCACTGCTAGAGAAGGGCTGAATTAAGCATTTCTTTTGTCTGTGTGAAACTCCGTGTAAAGAAGCAAAAATCACAGTCTTGCAATTCCTGTTTACCAGTTTTGTTAGTTTTTAGTTGTTATTTAGAGTGACTAATTATCTAGCTTCCCACAAAGGATGGATTTGTGTCTTTTTCCAGACGAGGCACAGATATGAAAAGTTACATAGTCAAGGAATCAAGACAATGGCATGCCAAACTGTGCCTAAATACCTTTTTCTCTGCTAAATGATTTACTCATTTTGATATTTTGAGAGTTGCCAAAGCCATTTCTCCCAAAAACCTTAGTGTTTGCTTCAGCAGCAGCTTTCAGAGAAAAACTGCTGTGGTTCAGACATAGGAAAGACTGTCACAGAGATACTGAATTTACCAAAGTACATCCATTGTAATGTATTCCCAGAACCCTGAGTAATGGGTTGGTCAGTGTTAGTGGGACGTGGTGGACGTGGATGCCTGGTGCATCTGTGGTTCTTGGCTGAACTGTGTCTCCTGGCCACCTCCTGCTTTCTGGCTGCCCCAGGCAGGTAGCGCTGGAGCACATGCGCACAGAGCTGTGTCCCTTCCCAAACCCTGTGTGGTCTTTCTGGAGCTCAGTACTGACATTTCCAAAGGACAAAGGACATTAAGCTGGTTTGCACCTTTTAAAATCCTGAAAAATCCAAAAGTTTGTGCTGTAATTACCTTCTGAGTGTACCTTTCTTTTCAAACCCATCTAAGCTGAGATCAGAAGAACAAAAAGCTGGCATGCAGCTTGTCGCCACAAGACTAGCAGACTAGCACAAAGGGTGTGTCATCCCCTATGTGTTTTCCACACATCAGTTTACTTGTTAGTGTGACTTGTGGCTTTTAACATTTTTCTTTGACTATAGCACTTATGATTTAAGAAAGATACACTGTAAGATTCTCTTAAGAAAGATACCCTTAAGAAAGATCTTCCTGAAAGCAGGAAGGATGCTGAGCAGTAGAACTCGCACAGAAGATATAACTGTCAAAGGGGAATCCAGCAAGTCTTCAAAGTAAAGAAATTGTCACTTAGCTGCAATGTGGTTGATGTCAAGGTTTAATAACTTGGTTAACACATGTATCTTTAATATACAATGTTTCAGGTAGTGTAAACTGGTGACAATAGATTTTTAGTACTTAAGTTGAAAACATAAAAGCAGCATATTTCCCTAAGCTAATTGACCGTATCTGTCTTAGGCATTTTCATGCAAGTACTCCCAACTTTTCACATTAAGCACAGTGGCCATGCAAGTCACAACTTCTCATAGTACTTTTCATGAGTACAGAAATTCAAGGTAGGAACAGGGTTGATGTAGTTTCATAGATCAAAAAACAACAAAAGAGATCATGGTGTTCAAGTGTTATGAAACATTTTCTGTCATCTCAATTCAATAGGTAATGTGCGTAGCATGATCAACACAGAAGTAATAGTATACAATCTGGTTTTGCAACTGTTGCTCATATCTTACCCATTTACTCTCTTTTTATCATGTGGGTAGCAAACAGATGTATTGCATTATACTACATTAAATCCTGTGGAGGCAATAGTCTTAAGTGCTGTGTCAAATATTTATAATGTGGAATTATTTTAGGACAGGAGCCAAGTGCAATATGGCATCCTTCATAGTGTTTCTCTTGTGTTTGTAAGTGGAGGCTCAGCTACTGCCTTACAATTATGCTTCTTCTCTAACCTTCAACATCCCTTTTCATTTTTCATATATTTTCATATATTATCATATATTTGTGTGTCTTTCACTTTCTTTATTAGCTTTCTCACTTAAGCTGGGAAGGGCCAAGTTTCCAACAGCCCCTTTCTAGCCCTACCACTCATCCATGTGGGCAAGACCCCGGTCTCTTGTGCCCATGAGGTGCAGCACATATGTACCAACTCTTTGTGCTCCAGCAAGCCCACAGCTATGGACTAACTGCTAGGAGCAGACAGCTTGGAAGTCAACAGTGCCTGATGGATGTGAGGTGGTGCCATAGCCCTGGCCATGACGGTGGTCCCAGCACTCAGCTTATTGGTGCTTTGGGCCCATGAGTGAGCATGCAGGATGAGGAGTCCAGGGGAGACAAGTCAGGGCAAACAAGCCTGGCACATTGTGCCAGCTGTTTTACACTTTGTGCATTGCAGAGAGGTTATGCTTATTAAGAATGTAACCTCTTCAGTGCACTAAGCACTAATAATTTCAATATCAAAAGGAATTCCCACTCCTAAATCTTCTTTACCTGTATAATGCTGTGCTTCTAGACTATGTCTTGCTTTTCTTTTACATTGCAAAAACAAAGATCTTGACCATAGCAGCCTGTCCTGAAAACATCTAAAATTTCTGCAGCTATTTTCTCTTTAGAAAACCAACATGTTAAAGAAGTTTGTTGTTCATCTATGTCCACATGTCTTCTATTTGTGAGTCTGCTTAAATGCCAAACTTTTGCATGCTTCTTTTACTTCCTTTGACTTCCAACTTATCCAAATCACTTTTTTTTATGGAATTAATTTACAGGTCAAGTTAGTCATTAGAAATTCTTTACTCAGAAATATTGGCAAGATTTTTACTCTTTATTCAAAATATTTCTCTCTGAACATGTTCGTTACTCAGCCAGCAGCATGACTGACTTCATAATTGAATTGTTCAATTCTTTTGATTGTTTTAATAATTTATCCACACATGCAGGGTACCAGCTTCACAGTTTTACATTCAATAGGAGAACATCCTTTGCTTTGTAGATGATTTTCTGAATACTTAGAATATAAATTCTTCATGTAGATAAAAGTATTGGAGCATCCTCCTTGCCTATAATAATTCATAGGGTTTCCATATGGTTGAGGCCAATATTGTTGTAGTGTGTCTGTTTGTGGAGCAAGCTAGATGCTGACCAACACGCTCTTCACACAGAGCCTACAAGCAACCCACAGACTGCCTGTGTGGGGCACATTCTGCCTGCCTTATTCATGCCCATTTTTCTCTACTATAAAGATGCAGCCTTGAACAACCTCATTGTGGTTTGTCTTCCTCTTACCTCCTTTTTGTGGTTATGCATCTCAATATTTAACATGATAGCAGATGCATGGGAGCTTGTGGGTCAGAACTTCCGTAATAAGAACATAACTTTTGATTGAGTGCTGCCTTGAGCCCGAAGGAGAGATTGATCCTTCCCTGTGTACATGGCTAATGTATCACGGAGGATGCCCAGACATTTCCACAGGCTTGTAGTGAACTGCCTCAGACTCCTGCATGGATACATAAACAGGATTGTTGGCTATCACTGTATCGCTTGAAGTAAGATTTTACACTGATCAGCATTGGTGAAAAAAGATGAGAAGAGAGAAGGGGAGAGGAGAATAGAGTAGGTAGAGAGAGTGTAGAGCTGAGTGATGAGATATGCCTTTATTTTGTATGAGAAATATGTGTCCTCTGCTGGCTGTTTTCTGAGTGGTGCCAGTCCTTACCTCTGCAGAAGAGGGCATGTGTTCATTTCAGTGTTATCACTCCACTGTAAATTTTTGGAGAATGTATTCAAATGCATTTTGGTATTTTATCCTTCTTTGTTTGCCTTGGAGCTGATTTTAATACTAAAAAATTTCCAAACTAAAATCAACAGCTTTTCTCTTCTAATGATTATCACAGTGTGAAGGGGGGCAGCTATGAGCAGTCTGCAGCAGGGAAAATGAGGACAACCTCCAAGTTTCTGTGTAAGGCCCCTCTTTCAATACTTCCATTCCCAAGACCTAATGTGAAAGTACCATAATTTTTATCACAGTATCTTGACAACCTTAATCCTCTCTACTGGCACAGGCTGTAACTCACTCTTCAGACTCTTTCTCCTGTTTTAGAATAGCTTCAAGGAAAATGGAAACTACTATCTGTTGTTACTTTAAAAAGGCAATTGAAACATAAATATCTTGGCACAGAAGTTCAAGTCAATCTATTTTTTAGTTTCTCAAATTCAGTGCAGCATTTTCTCATTCTGTAAGAAGGGAACACTGTCTGAGGTTTCCAGATCCTCTGGGTGGGCGCATGAGCCAGTGAAATGGAAGGGTGGTTTCTACCAAACTTGGCTCAGGTCTTGTGTAGCGGCTTGGGTCTTGTGTAGCAGCTCATAAACACTGTGATTTGCATAACCTCTCTAGCATCTGAGGAGAAGAGACTGTCAGTCAACACTTCTGGCATGTCAGGGTCATTTTTAACACATTTGATCTGGAAGGGCACCCACCAACAGAGTGAACTTCATCCCCTCCCACTGATATGATCCACATACCAGCCGAGACAGGGAATGATGTTTTCAATCAAGACAAAATGAAGATGACTGCAAGTTGAGGCCATTTAGTCTCCGAGTCTTTTATTGATCAAACTTCATGTGTGATATTCTTGAAACTATCTAAATTTGCAGGTCTCATTGAGACATAAAATACCCAGACTGTCAGTCTGGTTTTCATTTGCACTCCTTCCAGCTCTGCTGTAATTGAGAGCAGGCCTCATACAGTCCATCTATAGCTTCCATATACCTCCTTTAGGCCTGTTTGCTTGCTGGTTTCATAAAGAGTCAACGAGAAACAACTTGGGGAAAAAAATAGAAACTGTACAGAATATATTTTGCTTTGACAGACTATTTGACTAGAGGATCCTGAAGAAATTTTGCATTTTTAATTTATGCTTTCTTTCAGTGTTGCACGGTGATGTTTTTCCCTTTTGATTTCAGCAGTATTTAATTGTTAAGGAACTTTTTAAAGTCACACAAGGTATGCAAAGTCCTTTAGATGATATAGTACTTTTAAGAGGCTGTGCCTGCATGACTTGCTCTGAGCTCCAGTATAAGCCAATGGAAGGACATTGTCTATTCCAAGCCAACATCCTGGCTCCTGGGCTAGTTTTCCTTGGCTGTACCAAGAAAAATGTGTGAGATACAAGAGGGCAATGTGGAAAATTCAAATTGAACTATTTAAAAAAAAAACCCAAACAACTAATGACACAAAAAAAAATGACTGTGAAAATTGTCACATCTGTGTCTGAATCCTTCCTTAAGCCTCTCATCATTTCTTAGGGCACTTAAGAGACATTGCAGTCCCTGACTAACTGGAGCTCCTGAGCAAACATTCAGAGGGAGGGAGTTTAGGAGTTCAGTTTAGACATAACAAGTTGTTGAATGCTCTGGAATATCTTGGTATATCACTGAAGTCCATTTAGTGGCTAGTATTTTTCCAAAGTCTTTACTTTCAAAAGCATTCAGACTCTGCCTATGTCTTTGATAGATTTCCATCTTTCACATCCACATATAACAACAAAAGTAGTACCTGGTCTAGTGGGAGGTGTCATGCCCAGGGCAGGGGAGTTGGAACTTGATGATCTTTTAGGTCCCTTCCAACCCTAACCATTCTATGATTCTATCTGAGTTGGAGATTAATACTTTGGTCTTTTAGCAATAGATGTTTGCTGACCATATATATTGTTTCAAGTGGTAAATGCATCTGTTTTCCTGCCAATTTCTGGCCTCATCTCCTTTTCTTAATCTCCAAGGGGACAATATGTTGTTTCCAAGGTATGGAAATGATTTAATTTCTGGTATTCATTCCTATTTCCAAGTAATGTTTGTACTAAGATGTCAGCAAGATTCTTATTAGATTTTTTTTTTTTTAATAACAAAACATTGATATTTTGTTTTGTGAAACTGAATGCAACTAAGGTATTTGCGTGTTGACTGGGCTTAGAAGAGCAGGACTATGAGCAAAACAGAGCTGAGTGTTGATAAACATTTTGATAGCTGTATTATAGACAGCCACACTTCTCTTCCCCTAAGACTGAAGTGCAAGTCAACTAATGGATATGGATATGGTGCTATTGCTCTGGAAAGACTCAAGGTGCTGGGCTTTAGAAGACTAGTGAGGTTATGCACCCTGAGGGGAGTGCCCTGCTCCCACACACAAGTTTGTTGTGGCTTTATTGGGGAAACACTGTTACCCCAAAACATAGTGTGATTAATAACAAACGTTGGATCGGATGTAAGGAGAAGAATGTACTTATAAAATTAAAGCCATATCCAACTTTGGATCAGTCTGTGATAGTGCCTGCCTTTTGCAGACCTGATTGTATTAATCAATTTTAAAAGAGACTGAAATGCCATGATGATAAACATCATTTGGAAAGAAACTGTTAAAGTAGAAGGGAGTTCAAATGCACATCCTTCCTCTTCTTCATTTGAAAAAATTTATGTTGAATAAGATCCAAATGACAAAATCAGATTTGTTTTCTAATGCTTTTTGTCGATTGATTTTACCTCTTTTTGACGGCTGCATCCCTGTGCAAATGTAAAATCTGAGCTCCCCACTGAGCCCTGAATTTGGAATAATACAAACCTCATCTGAAACTCTTTTTCCAAGCTTCAATACTGCCATTCTTTGCATATATATGAAGCATGAGCCTTTTTGTTACATGAAAATGATTGAAAGAAATTTTTTTTTTAACTGAAGACTGGTTGAAAAACATTTAATGTATTTAATTCCAAGCAATTAGTTCCATGTGTGATTATAGAACTCTTTGCTTTCAAAAAATGGGGGTATCTATTACAATTTTATAAGGCAAATACATCCTCTCTCTAAGACTATATGCAGCTAGTAGGAGTTCATATATACAGTATGTGTGTGTTTGTGTATACATACACAGAAAACATACACGAGTGTTACACATATCTATGTTAGGTAGTATCCTATAGAGTTCTAGCTACCTTATTTGCTACAATTATGTTGTTTAACGTGATGCTAGCTTTCCAATCATATTCTGCATATTTCACACTGAGAAACAATGAGAGCTTTCCAAAATAGTTTAGATGCCATATAATTATTTTAGCAGTTGTGGTTTCAGTTACCTTTAATTAATTCCCCCTGCAGCTCTAAATGAAGAGAAGCTTCAGTTAAATGCAGTTATTTTCTTCTGCAGATGGCACAGTGAAGTGTGGTTACTCATAAAGGAGGCTACTGAACACTACATGGCAAACTTGGGGCTCTAAACAAATATGATAACTAGTTAAGGACAGTTTCTACATGGATTATTCATGATTCCCAGTCACCATGGTTTTCTGTCAGAATGGTCAGCTCTAGATTTTATGCCAGCTGGCATTCCTAAAACAGTTAGCTGAGATGCTTACAAGCTGGTGAGATAACCCTCTACCATGGAAGCAAATTGTGTTTTGACATTGCCCTGTATTTTCCCTAAATAATGTTCTTTGCTGAGTGACCCCAGCACTCCTAGAGAGCATGGCTCAATCTCTAAGAACATGTGTTAAGCAGATGAAAAAGTCTTTCTCTTATACACAGGACAAATTCTTAGACACCATTCAGGCCGATATGATTTTAAAACATTTCAGATGGAAACTGCATTCTCTTTCCAGGTGGCCTACCTGCATCTATAGGAGCAAACATAGGCACTAATTCTTTCCAATAAAGATTTCATGTCATCATTTCTTATAGAATCCTTTAGTTATTTCCAGTCTGTCTTTGTGACTCTTCAGTTAAAAAGACATATGAAGCAAAGTAAGGGTTCACAACAACACAACATGAGTTTTAAGGATTACTTTAAAAAAAAAAATTCTTAAAAGATAAAAATAAATATACGTAAAGAAATATGTCTGACTTGTATTGCTGCTGATTGACAAGGAAAGCAGGTATCAGAGTCATGACTTTATTTCCTGAGAGTGTGCTTCAGCCTGGAAGGCGCTGTGAGGTGCAGCACAGCAGGTCTCAATGGGCAGGAGAGCTCTTCTGGCTTTGTCCTGCAATTTCTGGATTGTTTAATTAATTAAAGAATTGTTTCTGTTGCAACCACAAATGTTCCAGTTTGTGCTGTTACCCAGGGTCAGAGCTCACCTGACCTCTCTGGCAGAGGAAGAAAAGAGTAAGGAAATGGGAAAAAAAGAGAGTAAGTAAATCACTTCAAGGAAGCCTTGTTTCCCTTACCCCCAAGCCCAGCAGAGCAGAAAAGGCTGAATTGAAAGGGAAAAGGGCTAAGACTGAGATTGATTAAGAGAAGACTGGCCTGAAGACAAGGCAAAGAATGAAACAAGTAAGACAGAGAAAAATAAACTACATTAAGAGTGAGCTTGGATGAGAGTCGGCCGCTGGCCAGGAGGGAGCAGCTGCAGCAGGAAGGCTCGAATCCCAATGAAACAGAAAAGGGGCCATCTTTCTGTTGGAATGAAAGGGAAACAAAAAAATAATTCACCTTTAAAGGCACAGAAGTGGGACTCGAGGCTAGGAGAAGGGCAGAGAGGAATGAGAATTTGTGAATGAGAAGAGTTACTTGTTTATCTGAGAGCAAGGCAATGGCTGTTAAAATCCTCCCAGAGAGGTGTGTGATGGTGCAGATAAATCAGACCAGCCAGAGCGGGTAAGCCACTCTGAGCAGCTTCATATTGTGTTAGGACTCTTGAATGAATGCTGAGCATCAAGCAAATTTCCTCATTTTTACCAGGGGAGATGAGGCAGATGACATACCACACTGATGACATCATGCCTCACTCCAGATGTGAACAAAGGAGGAAGAAAATGTAAGATGGATGTTTAACCACAAGCCAGAGTAATCCTCAATGCTGAGAGGGAACACTAGGTTGCAAATCTCAGCGTACTGAGGTTCAACAAAGTAAAGGGCAAAAAGAGGCAAAGCAAAACCCTGGGCAATTCCAAGCAAAAATTAGAGGTTCAGGAAACAGAGAACAGATATCTTGAATTAAATATTTGTGTCTTCTAGAAAATACACTGTGCATGATAAGTGATCAGTGTGTGTCGCAACAAGAAGTTACACTGCGCTGCATAAATCTGGTAACGTAAACTGGAGGAGAAGCACGGAGTGTGGAGACAGCATTTCACCTGCATGTGTCCACAAGGAGGTTAGCTGGGAAGCTCCCGTGGTTTGGGTGTGTCAAGGCACTTTGCTGTTAAAAGAAAGAAGTCTGTTGATGTTCCCCTTCAAGAACTGTTTCAGTCTCACGGTACTGTACTGGAAGGCAAGAAAAATTTTCAAGTCTATGGATGTAATGAATGTAAAAGCAAAATATCCTCTTTAAAATTCTGCTGGACTGCAGCTCCTAACTATCACAGAGCTCTTCAAACTCCCCTGTTCTCCAACCTATTCTTGATAAATAAGATGCCAGACCTTTGCTTCCTCAGGTGAGCCGTACTATCTCCAGCCACCCTATGAGAAGGTTGAGACTCTTCTGTGTAATGTGTCAGTAAGATTGACAAATCCTGGGAAAAAAAAGAGCAGTTTTGGAACATGTATACCAAAGTATGGGAAATACATCATACAAACCCTGCTCAGGACACCTTCAGAAAAGCCACTCAATTCTGGGGAAGACTGGAAATAAGTAATACAACTGTAAATCCTTCAGTGATGCAAATACTATGTGGGAACGTAACCGGGAGAGTGGTGCCACCTCCTTTTCTTTTCCTTGATCTCAGAACTTTTTATACAGATGTGGGTTTTTTCACAATGACAGAAGTTAATAGTGAACTTGTTTGAATATCTTGGTAGTGTTGCCTCATTTTTGAACAGGTGATTTATCTTTTGTGCATGATACTACAAGAGCTCACAGCTGTACCTAGGAATAGCTGTTTCTCAGCACTGCATAAATTATAGCAGATTTATACTAACAAACTATGCAAAGACATTGTGGAGTTCTTGCAATATTATAATGCATGTTAAAGCCCTCTTATAAACTGTAAACATGAGGTTAAAGTATGATTGCCATCTTTGCTATTGGTATCTTTTGCAACATTTTCCCAAACTCCTGAGTACTGCTGTAAACAAACAAAACAAAGCCACAGGAATGACTACAACTAGGCAGTATAAACAGGCTGCATCCTGAGCAAAACAAGGGCTAAAATTAAAAAAAAAATAAGAACAAGGACTAAATTCAAAGTTATGGTTACATTCTTATGTAAAAGATGTAGTTTGTAGTCTCAAAGACCCTCTCCCTGCTTCGTTATGCCAGGCTTTCCATTGTGATGTTTACTGTGAGGAGCAGATGAACCAGAGGTTAGAGTACGGCCCTGAGAAGCTGTCCTCAGCTTTGGCTCTCCGGTGTCTAGCACAACATGTCCCAGACAACCATCACCTGCCACAGACCTTCCACCTTTTAAGGTGTCAACTTCATACAATCACACCTGCATCCCTGCTCAGCCTGGTGCCTCCTCCGAGGCATAGCCTCATTTCCCAAGATGAGCAATGTACATGCAGATCACCAGCTTGTGATCAGTCCAACAAGGCACAACACAAAGCAGAGCACAGTGGAGGTGGCAGTAGCTTTTATTTCATCCTCTTGTGACAGGGGCCCAGCAAAGAAAAACGCTGTGAAGGCAGAGGAACATCAGCAGAGCCTCCTGATGAGATCTGTGCAGGAAGCACCAAGATGATCCTGGAATAAAGAAGCAGCAAATGAGAAAGCTACAGAGGAGAGGGCTGAAGCAGTGAGGTCCAGCTCTAAAAAGCTTGGGAATGCACTGTACCCAAAAGGGGGATGCTGCCTAAGCTTTTTGTGGCTCAAGCCCTTAGTTTCCCAGCCTAAGCAAGCTAGAGCAAAGATGCCAGCCTCCCTGCATCTCAGCTAGTCTAGATTAATGCAACTTTGAACATGAGAAATGGGAATCTGTACAGTGTGTTAAAAGAATTATTGTGACGTTGCCTGTGGTGAGCAATTCCTAGCAAGTGGGAAGCTGCAGTGTGTGGCAGCTGTTGTCTCTGAGTGATCTTCAGGGGTAGCTCCAAGCTTGAGTGTGTTACAGTAATTACATCTTGAAGAAAAAATAAGCAGAAGTGGAAAGCTTTGGTTAACTATGGCACAAGAAAAGGTTGTAAAGCCATCAGGTAAGTAAAGCCTTCAGTGAAGCGAATACTATGTGGGGACAAAACGAGGAGGGTGGTGTCGTTTCAAAATCATGAGCTGTTTGTGTGAGAGGAGAAACAGAGTCTTTAACACCAGCAGAAACAACCCCTTCCAGTGCAGCACTATCTTTTCCTCCCCTATGTCAGTGATGTACACCTCTGGAGTTTCATCCCAGGTCAAGCCGAGCTTCAGCAAAAAGAACCGGTCCAGTCCAGGTCCCCGTGCAAGCCAGGAACTGGGGAAGTAAAGAAAACAGTACTGTAATGCTTTAATGGAGGCAGACTTGAAATATACTTTTCACCTCTGAGTAATGCAGGAACCCTCTAGCACTTACTGAACTGGATCAGTGGCACTAAAATGGGCAAAATAAATTACATACATATTTTTCATTTCTCATTTGATTGCTTCAAAGTCTGCTCTGTCAAACCACTGTGGATTGTTAGCTAAAATTTTAATATCTATTTACATAGCAGAACAGATATTTTGAAGATACCTATTACCTCTAGGGGTTTTTTTTCCAGTGTCATGTTGTCATACAGTTGTAGCATTTTTTAAATTCAACCCCCAGTTTCCATCGTTTTCTCAAGATAAAGCCAGAAACATTAACTACAGTCAAATATTATACTAGTTTGGTAGTGGGAACATGAAAATTGAGTCATAGTTAAGTTAGACTAAGCTTTGGTTTTGTTCTATCTGTACCCGAGTACTTTCTCTCTAAGCTTTTCCAGTTCTTTATATTATGTTATTAAAGAACGTAACGCTTGTGAGTGGCTATATAAACATCCCCCCCATGGTGTGAAACAAGGTGGCATGCTGAATGTGTGGTTGAAGTTGTCAGCTACAGATACTTCTCCACATGAAGAAATGGAAATCTCAGTGACATTCAGCTGTTTTCAATCTGCTGAAGTATTTTGGCACAGGGTTTTTTAAAATTCTTTTTGGGGTTTAGTTAAATTAAAAAGATGACAGACACCTTAGAACTTCTCTATAGAATTTATAGTAGATGTCTTTGTACATGTTGATGTTGATTGGTACATCACACAGATACGCTACAGTAAGTAGCTTCAGATGAGTTTTCACATGTGTACTGTAAGACTTGGAGTCTGGCTCTGTAGGTCCCTTCTCCTCTCACAGAGACATTCTCTGAAGGCAGCAAGAGCTGCAAGTCTCCCATCTGATGCTGTTACCTTGCCAAAATATCCTTTAGTAGAACAAGACAAGGAGGCAGTCTTGGGATTTATGATGTTTCTTGAAGTCTTGCAAAGACTTTGCAAGAACTTTTTTGACTTTGAAGCACTTTTAGGTAAAAAAAAAAAGAAAGCTACAGATGGATCACTGCTGAAAGTATTCATTGGAAAGCAAAAAAACACAAGGCTCTGTTTTGATTAAAAATCATGAGAAATTAATCATAGAATCATAGAATGGTTAGAGTTGGAAGGGACCTTAAAGATCATTGAATTCCAACCCCCATGCCATGGGCAGAGACAACTCCCACTAGACCAGGTTGCTCAAAGCCCCATCCAGCCTGGCCTTGAATGCTTCCAGGGATGGAGCATCTACAACTTCTCTGGGCAACCTGTTCCAGTGCATCACCACCTTCACAGGAAAGAATTTATTTCTAGTATCTGATGTAGATCTCCCCTCTTTCAATTTAAAGTCATTACGCCTTGTCCTGTCGCTACATTCCCTGACAGAGTCCCTCTCCAGTTCTTCTGTAGAGTCCCTTCAGATACAGGAAGACTCCTATAAGGTCTATCCGGAGCTTCCTTCTTCTCCGGTCTGAACAATCCCAGCTCTCTCAGCCTGTCTTCATAGGAGAGGTGCTCCATCCCTCTGATCATCTTCATGGCCCTCTGCTGGACCTGTTCCAATGGGTCCATGTCCTTCTATGTGGATGCTCCAAAGCTGGACACAGTACTCCAGCTGGGGTCTCACAAGAGCAGAGAGCATCTAAATGTAGGACTAGCCCTGCACAGCTTTTCAAGAAGGTTAATAAGAATAATATGAGGAGATTTCCCCTCTTTGCTCAAGGATAAACTAATATCCTTAGTCTTTTGCTCCAGAATAGCAAAGGTCTGGATTTGATACTGGAAATCTTCTTTTTGGTATAGTAAGGAGCCGTTGCAATACTGGATGTGAGATCAGACCTTTAAATGGCTTTCCTGAACATTGAAAATACTGAGCAAAGCTGCTGTCTCAGCAGAGTTATCACATGGTCTGAGTTGGATCTGAGGCTCTGAATGTCTGAAACTTCCACTTCAGCGAAGTTTAGTCCTGCATCAAATATCACATCCCATGAAAAGTAGGCTTACTTTGAGCATCCTGTAGTGATGTGGTTACTTATCCTTGTGCTAGAAGGAATACAAGGTTCATCTGGTCATCTAAGCAGAAAGGCCCTGGAGGACTTTGTGTACAAGGTGTTTTGTAAGAAGGAGACTTGGGTCGCAGGAGGACCTATCATCCTTCCACATTACTAATGTGTCACAGCATTTTTCATTTTTAGATGTGAAGGCATTTGCCTAAGACTATTGACATCTCTTCCTGGCCCTGCATTCCTTTTCATGACACAATTGTAACATGGTGCAGCTTTGAAGTTGTCTATGCAGGAAAGTGAAAGCCTTTTTATTCTCCTGAAAAAGAATAACCACATGAGGATTTAACTTGCTTTAATTCACATGCAACATGCTTCATACGTCTAATTGATTTATCTTAGCTTTCTCACATGTCCTCACGCAGGCATGCCTCAATGCAGCTTGAAAGGAGAGCGTGCAGCCCTATGGCTGAAAAGCTGATGGTAAGTAATTAAACCTAGCAGCGGTGAGAACCCCTGAGACAAAATCTTTGGCAGTTTTCTACACCACGTAGTGAGCTTGGGTCACCAAGGGCCTGTAAATAGTATCATAATGACTGGTTCCTCAGCAGGGATAAACATGTGCTTTGAGTTTTTTAAATGATCCAGAGGCATGCTGTGAGATAACTACTGATAACAAGCAGATGTGAAGTTTGCTTTTCAAGACAGGGAGGCTGAGGGGGAAAGTCAAGTAGATTTTGGCTTATGGTCCTCTCAGAAATCCTGATATTTGAAGATCATTAAAGCTTCCTCTTTTTTTTCAGGGGAGGAACTCAGTTGTATGTGCTGAAGGTAATCCTGTTTTAAAATGGTTCTTTTGAGGGATAGTGAGATACTGTAGGCAAAACTTTCTGTGAATTTGAACCTGAAGAAAAAAATTGCACAACTAGGAGCATTGTATAATTTCAAAATCCATTTTACATTATGCCAGTGTGTTTCCAAAAGCTTTCTCAAAGCTTGCATATGTGTAACTCTTTTATTTATTTAAATGGTGCCTGAGTGTTGAAGGATGCATTTCATCACACTAGGCAGCAGGACACAAAACAGAGGTTCTGAGCTCATATGCCCATACCGGTGCAGCAGTGCTGCTCAGTGGTGCAGCTGCAGTGCTGTGAGTCCAGGGTCATGCAATCACAGAACAATGGAATTGTGACCATGTTAGAATTGTAACCAGAGTTAGAAGGGACCTCTAGAGATCATCTAGTCCAACTCCCAGTGTCAAAAGCCTTGCTGGAGTCAAGGTAGATGACATCTGCTGCTCTGCCCTCATCCAGCCATCCAGTTATAACATCATAGAATGCTGTCAGATAGGTCAAGCATTATTTACTCTTGGTAAATCTGTGTTGACCACTTCCAATAACTTTCTGTTCTCCAATGTGTTTGGAGATGACATTTAGAATGAGTCACTCCATTACCCTTCCAGGGACTGAACGGAGGTGAGACTAACCAGCCTGAGCAGACTTCCTGGACTCAGCACTGCCTTTCACGTTAGCAAGGTATATACAGCAGTCCTGGAGGAGGATGGGTTTGTGAGGTCTCAAAGGAAATCTGTCTCCTAAGTCAAAGTCTCTTAACCAACAAGGAAGCTTGGAGTTTTGCTAATACTATACAGCTGGAGTAAAATAAATTATATAGAAAGCCAAATGATATGTCAATATTTTTCTCAATTACAATAGTTCCCAGCATACTAAAAAGTGAGGTGAAAGCTGTTGAAGGAGAGAGTGAACCTTTCAGGAAGAAAAGTGACTGCAGACATGACTTATCCACACTGCCTCCTCTGAAATGTGCTGGAAGTGTTGCAGGGATGGATTTTTTAAAAAGCAATTTTTCTGTATGTTGTTTAAGAGTTCTCTTTAGTACAGTTAATACTTTATAAAGCATTTTATAAATAAACATTTATATTTATACAATATATACCAATAATACTTTAAAAAGCCTTTTTCTTAAAACAGCAGAGGAAGAGAAAAAGTTTCTCCCTGAACTTTTTTGAGGGGTCAGAGAGGGAGAGAAATGAAAAGATATCACCGAGCTATATTGGGGCTTATTGGTTACCATCCAGAGGGACCTTGACAGGCTTGAGGTGGGCCCATGTGAACCTCATGAACTAAGTGCAAGGTCCTGCACTTTGTTTGGAGCAATCCCATGCACAAATACAGACTGGGTAGAGAATTAATTGAGAGTAGCCCTAAGGAGAAGGACTTGGGGGTGTTGATTGATGAAAAGTTCAACATGACCCAGCAATGTGCTGACAGCCAAAAAAGCCAACAGCATCCTGGGCTGCATCAAAAGAAGCATTGCCAACAGACCAAGGGAAGTGGTTCTCCCCCTCTACTCTGCTCAGGTGAGACCCCATGTGGAGTACTGCATCAAGCTCTGGAGCCTCCAACATAAGAAGGATGTGGACTTGTTGGAGCAAGTCCAGAGGAGAGCCATGCAGACTATCAGAGGGCTGGAGTACCTCCCCTATGAAGAGAGGCTGAGAGGGTTGGGGTTGTTCAGTCTGGAGAAAAGAAGTCTCTGGGGAAACCTTATAGCAGCTTTCCAGTACTTAAAAGAGGACCTAGAGGAAAGATGGTGAGAGACTCCTTTGCAACCATGAGTCTTAACTGAAGGGCAGTTACTCCATGTGAGGGAGAGGCGGGCAGGGTGACTATCGGTGCAACAGGAAAACTGAGTCCAGATAAAGAACTCTTCAAATTCACAAAGGGAACAAACTTGATATATTATTTACATTTTCCTTTCTGATCTCCTTCCACCCAAAGAAGAACCCAACATGGCTCAGGCAGCTTCTGTGCCCTCAGGGAGCCTTTTGTGCAGGCATCCATGTCGTATCTGTATGTCCACTTTTTGCAGTTGACTCCGTTTCCTATGAGCATAGCAGCTTGTAGGTTACTAGCTGTTGCAAGGTACCCTGTTCAGCCTCTCCATTTAGACAGTGCCTCATTTTTATAACCATATAGTTTGGTGCAATTTACTGTTTTGAAGAGCTTAGAGTGCCTTAAAAATGCATAGGCTCATAATTTTACAACTAAAGGGGACCATTGCGATTGTGCAGCCTGACCTTTTGCATAATACAAGACAGAGTAATTGTTGAACAACGCTCATAAATTTTTATTTCTGGAGCTCAAGCAGATCTTTTTAAAAGACATTCAGTCTTAACTTTAAAACTTCATGTGACAGAGAGAATCCATTTAATGTCTTTTCCACTGCTTCCCGTGGTTAATCTTCTCTGATAAAAATCATCAGCTTGTGTCTACTAGGAATATGTTTCACTTCATTGTCCACTACATTGGCTCTTATCTCGACTCTGTTTACTAGAAAGTCCTCTATTATCAGAGTTTCATTTATGAACAAAATATGACTAAATCAGCTTAGCCTCATCTTTGATAAACTCAGTAAAATGAGGTTCTTTAGCCTTCATTTTAAGGTATGTACTCCATCTGTACTGCTCAAGCCATTGCTGCATTTCAGTTTTTCAGTGAGCAAATGTAAAAATGGGTTACACTATTCCAGTAGCATTACCAGACACAGTAATACCACATCTCTTATCTTGCTTATACATCCAGCCATTGCATTTACTCTCTCTTCAGTTAAGAGCTTTCCTGTTGTCAGGTTGTTACAACAGTGGTTACCCACACTGCCTTCACCTGTCCCTCCTACATGATCAGGCTCTTGCTTTTTGTATTTAGTTGGCAGTATTTAAAAAAAAAAAAAAAAAAAAAGACAATATTGCCCAAATGAAGTCAATTGCCTCACTACTGAGCTGCTCTGTATTCTGACTTGTCTGTACTTTCCAAAGTTGGTGTCCTCTGGTGGGGATTTCAGCCATCACAGACTGTGGTGAACCCTGCGAAGTGCCCACCGCAGTCACCAGCTATTTTATGCTGTACAGACATATTCTCTGTATCCTCACATATCTTGTTGGAGATTATATTGCCATTTGAAAGGATGTGGTGCTGAATATGGGGTTCACATTGGGCTGTTTCTGCCTCAGTTCCTCTTTGATGTGTCCTCTTTCAACAGCCAGGTGGGCTTGAGGTCAGTACAAAAGTTTTTCTGACAACTGGAGCTTTCGGATAACAAGTTTATCAGCACGGTGGTAACTGTCTCTACTGCCAACATCTGTTTCTGTTGCAGCCTTCTTATCTGACGTGATGCGATTTGGGGAAAGCAGATATTCCTCTGAGGTTCTGTTGAGGTGGGGGTTGCCATGGAAATGGGTGGATTACTGTGTCTCCTGCTCTTCTGGGGACTAGGAGTGTTTCTTTTTAAACAAATTCTGTTACATAGTGTTTCAAAAGCCCTCACTGTCAGACTCCAGGTGGAGTAGCTATAATATTATATTCATCAAGTAAATTATAATGTACTTTAGGCTGCACCAGTCAAATTGTAACATGTTCAGCAGAGTCCCTGCCCAGAATTGCTTCCCAGTTAAGGACAGAGATGTATGTGGCACGAGCAAACCCAGAAGGCAGCCAGGTGGCAGATGCGTGTGCAATGCTGAATCTTGAGGGTGCTGGGGATTTCTGCAGAGGATAAGGAAGGAGTAGAATGTGATGGAGCAGGGCACAAAGACTGGGTGCTGCTTTGCTCACAAGAGATGGAGAGGAGACCCAACTTCCAGCTGCATGTCTGAAGTTTTACAAGTGAAAGGAGAGGGGGAAAGGCCAGAGTATGAGAAAGGAGGCATGACAAGTGGGAGGGAGTTGGGGCATGGCTAGGAACAGACCTCTGGAGTGACCAGCAGACACATGTGTGTGTTGCAGACATGAGGAAAAGGGGATGTAGCAGAGGGATGCAGAAAATACAATGGAGTCAGATGGGGGAAAGGGGAGTAGCAGCCCCCCTCAGAGCTCTTCTGGAGAAGATCAGAAAGAAATGCAAGGAATCCAGTGGCAAGGGGATTTTAATCATTGAGTGGAGAGGTGGCTAGCCTAAGGTCCAAAATTCTAGCAGAAAGAATGTGAGGAAAGCTCATTGTAGAAACTTTTAAAAAAATAGAACCTGTAAGATTTAACGAGAGCTTCATCCTGAGTTAAAAATCTGAGATTTATTCCTAAATTAGAAAGGAATGAACCACTGACATGGTCTCTTTTGAAACAACATGGAAAATTATTATGTTGATGAAAACACCTACAGGAAGCACTTCTGGTGGTTTTAATCTCACGTTGCACAAGGCTTTAGCTATGACAGGGAGAGCTAGAATTGCTGAGAGCATAAGAACCATCCTGCACAGGCAGACAGGATACCAGCAGAATACCCAGTTGTATATACATACAGGGGAAATTAGCTGTGTGATAGGTACTGTCAGTAAAGTGTCGGAAACCTGCAGAACTCTAAGGATGTTTATGAAGAATAAGATACGAATGTGTGAGGAAAACTGAAGATAGCTGAAGAGTGAGTTATTGCACCACATGTGAGCCATTCAGTTTTTACCTCATCTGGCTAAAACTCAAAGTCTGATTTCAGAAGGCTAATTTATCCCAGCCTGGTTTCTGTGTTTCTGGTATCTACTGATTTGACTAGCTAAATTAGGAGAGAGGCCTGGGAGTAGCAGGGAAGCTGCATCAAGATGGAGGCATGAGAGCTGGGATCACATTATTCTTGAAACTCTCACCTTCATAAGTACCCATTTAGCTGTATGATGTGCTGTTTATTGTGAGGCGTTCTGAATGCAAATCACTTGCTAAAAGTGTTAAGTAAGCCTTTAGATTTTTCTCACATACAACATGCATAAAGGAGGAAGATAATTTAGGTACAGAAGGCATTACAGCTGTACATGGTGACCACAAAGAGAGACTCTGTAGTGCATTGATTTTCTTAATGATATTATTCCCACAGCCCAGACTTTATATTGTATGCTTTCATGCAATATAAGGGTATTCCTGGAAGCACTGCCTTGACAGGGAACCAGGAAGGACTGCATAAAGATATGGGAAGATATAAGCTGATTTAAAACATAATTTTTGTTCTGAATTGGTGATCCCTCTTTTGAAATCCTCTTTTTGGATATCCCACAGAATATCTTAAACCAACAAATCCAGAGCTTCTGGACATGGCTTGTAGAATTTATTTCAACAAGTAATATCTGAAATGCTTCAGGTCCTGTTCTGTTTTCACTTGTACCAATTTAGATCTAGAGTTACTATCCTGGCATTATCCTGATTTGCATTGATGTAGGAGTTGAGAATTTGATTCAGAAGAAAAGGAAGGCAGCCCATTCCATGGAAAACCTGTGATTATGACTTTTCTTGGTGTATCTCAGCAGTACAGGCACCGGATATTTCAAACTACTACCTGTGGGGAATCAGTTTTTGTTCCCGTGCTATTTAAGGTGGACAGCATGACTAGTGGTCTGTATTTAAAAGAAAAATGTGTAAATATAGAAGAAGATAGACAAAGTTTCTACAACAAATTTAGATCTGTTGAATGTAGGGCTGAAAATTGGGTTATGCTACAAATCTAAATTTAAGTCAAAATTTTTGTGACTGAAGAATTTTCTGTTGGAAAAAATATCATTATAGAAAAAAATTCTTCTGTTTTCTCTTTTGTGGTTGCTGAATGATAGAATTTTTTTCTTGGGAATTCAGTGTTTTTATAAAACATGTCTGTCTCTTTTTCTAGAGCTTTTGTTTCATTCTCTCTGCTCAGCCAAAATCAGAAACTCCAGTCACTTTTTGGTTGACAAAAGTAAGGAAGGAAGTGGGATTAGTCCGAAGTCTTTAAAACAGGGACCTTGTCTATGAAGACACTTGCTAAATAGTAATAATAGACCAAATTTCAAAAGAGCTGAACCACTAGCAACTTCACTTAGCCTCCTACTCATGTATTTAATGTTAAACTTTCTTTGATGAATGGTCCCAATTTCAATAGGAGCTGCCAGGTAATTTTGAAATGTAGGCTGTTTATTTAGTAACTTCCCTGAACCTGGAAGTGCTTTACATTCTTGTGGCACGAGGACATCTCTTTTTCATATTCCACATAGAGCAGAATGGTATATCGATATTGAAGAAATGCTTGCTCTTGCTGACCAGTGTGTCACAGGCAGAAGATACATTTGAAAAACTGCAGCGAGGGCAGAACTGGAACAACCCACTAATTTCTACTTTTCCCTCATTTTTACCAGCACTGGTATTTTGTGCTAGATAACCTCAAACTTTATATCATGAAACATCTTTAAATAATCTGTTTGCTTGGAATTCATAATACATTAATCATGTCATTAAAAAATTGCAGATTTAGGGACAAATTCTTCCGATTTCTGAGTGCTTACGAGTGCAAGTGAGTTGGCACATCTGCATGGCCGTATGAATATTATGCTTGATTTATGTGGTGAATTTGCACTACAGAAAATTATCTTAATTCATGGTAATAATATTTTAGAGCTGAGTTTCAGTCTGTATGAGCTGCTAAGCAAATTCAATCTGCTTAAATAAATGTACATTCACCAAAGAGACTCTTGATCAAGCAAAGTAATAATATAAATTTTAAAATTGGTGTCTTCGGTCGTTGTCCTGCATAACTGAAGAGCTGAAAAGCAGGGAATGGACAGCAATCAGCACACCAAAGTTTTGCCTGAGTTTTATCTGTGTGATGGCATTAACTCCATGAGGCTCCACTGGAGCAGATATGAAGATAATTTGGCCTTGCTACTGCAAGAAAGTAAAATAAATTAAGGAAAATAAATTCAATCTGTGACTTATCTTGAAGACTGAGTGAGCCAATGGGAACCGGCAATGAATTCAAACACTGAGCCTTAATGGAAATTCAAGGCTTTTCACTATGCAAGATTGCCAGGCACTGTTCAGATGAGTTAAAAAGACTCAGGGCTTCAGTCTTTTTTTCTTGCAGCACATTAGGCATCCTTGTTAAAGTGAAACCCTGTTAATTTAAGAGGCACTCTCAGTACTACACTGGCATTTTATCTGTTAATAGGTGTCAGACTGGATAATATAGTATGTCTGGGTGTTCAGCCTTTCACATTTTGCTGCCTACTAGATGAAAAAGGTGAAAAAACCAGTGATACACCTACAGGCTGCAGAAAAACTTAACATGAGTGTGAACATCCCTCGAGAGTGTCACCCTGAAGTAGAGGTAGCCACATACTGTCTGCAGTGACAGTCCCTTTTAATGACAGTTACTGCAGATTCCCAAAGGCACCCTTCTCCCAGTAAGGGAGTCATGGCTGGAAGCAGAACACAGTTGTCCCCAGCTGTGACTAATGTGGTGAATGATTCAAGTTACAGCTCACAGGGAGGCTGGTTTCTTGGCTATAAAAGACTGGTGTGTTGATTACCTGGTATGCTGAGAAAAGCTGACAAAAAAAACATTTTGTTTCTGTTCTCTTGCAAGTTGGGGGATCCATCCCAAGAGATGCAAATAAAGGAAAGTTTGCAAGAAAATAGGTTTTAATGCTTAAGCCTTCATGCACAGATGTCCAGTACTTCTAGCAATCTTCCAGTATTCAATTTATTACATCATTCATTATACTTCTTTGGTGGTAATCAAATCATCCTGAAATGCAGCATTTAATTTTATTGTCATAAATAAGGGGTGCAAATACAACAGAAAGTATGCTCAGAATAGGGACTGTAGGAACCAGTTGGATCTTAGTAGTTTTCTGTGAATAACAAGTGAGCTCTGTCTTAAAAGTACTTCATTATATAGTTTCTACAATCCTGTCAAATTTAGCACTTTCCAGTGTCCTAGAGAATGTTCTTGTTTCACATCCTGGTCCTAAATCTTTACTTCCAATACAGTGCCTTTTAGAAGTCACTAGCATTGTCATCAAACATTCATTGATTTATGTAGTCATGATAAGTAGTTTGGTACTATTATCTTTTCCTGCCTTTTCCCTATCTGTAGTAATGAACTGAAACATCATTTTTCCTTCATACTTTTCTGTATGCTTTGTCTATGCTTCAAGGAAAAAGTTGCACTTGGACAAAAAGAACTTACCTCCAGAATTTGGTGAGCATCTCTGAAGAAGGTCATGCAGACCTTCTTTAGGACTTTGGTTCAGTACATTTATATAAAAAAAGAAGAGCCGCGGAGAAATGTGTCCTTTCACCTCTAGGTAACAGACATATAATTTCCTCGGTTGTTGTCTCTCCAGATGGATACCCAAATGACAAGAAACCGTGGCTGAGGATGGCCAGGTCACACACTGGAGATAGTAACTGCTCTCATGGAAAGCAACAGAGCAATTTCTCAGCAGCAGTGTTTAACAAACAGGACTGAAGACAAGTCACCAAAGCTCTTGAGGATTTTCTGGCAGTATTACAGGGCCATGATTCAACATAATGGACTGTCCCTGAGCAGTTTCTCCCATTGTATTAATAGAAACAAGCTTTTAATTACCCTTCAGCTTTTAATCCTTTTGATTCGCTCTACTTTGTTTCTTGAACAGACTTACTACATGCTTTATAAGAAAAAAAAACCAACACTGGTGTTCCAGCATACAGAGCTATGCTGACCCTTATCATCTGCTGTCCCCATCCAGTGTCATAAAACATCTGGGACCATTATCTGCTCACTCCCTGTCTTAATTCTGAGCTCAGCTGGATCCAAAAGGCACACCCCCCTCAGGGCAGTAAGATGCCTTGTCATCACCATTAATTTCCCCTAAAGACATACATTCTCTGTGCAGCAGGCCAGTGCAGAGACACACCTATTTCCATTTGTAGGGATTAGAGCCAAAACACTTAACTACTCTGACCTCTTGTGTATGATAGGCCATAGAATTATATCCAGTTACTCCTGTACAAAGTCCAATAACTTTGTTTTTGGCTAAAGTGTATCTTTTAAATGAGGAGTCAGGCTTGATCTAAAGACATTAAAATACAGGGAATCCCCTGTGATGGTAATTTGTTCCAGTTGTAGACACCCCCACTGCTCGAATTTTTGCTTCATTTCCAAGAGACATCGTTCTACCTCCAACTTTTAGCCAGTGGTGTATGTGACTCCTTCGGCCTTTTCATAAAAGTGCCCTTTACTGCCAGTGCTCCATTAAAACATCCTAGGTAGGATCTACAGCCAAGTCATCTGTTTTTCCTTTTTTTTTTTCAATGTTTTCTTCCAAGTAAGGAAAGTGTTTGGTTCAACTTAAGCCTCTCCCTCTAAACCCCAGTCCTCTGGTAAGACTTATAGTGGGGCAAAAGCCTGGTCAGAATTGCAACCTGCCCTCTGTGGACATAAGGATCATTAGCTCAACAGCAGCTACCTCCTGGATGAGCTACCTTGCAGCTAATGGCCCTTGAAGCTTCTGAGCCCACCAGGAGCTGCCCTTGGTCACCAGCCTCAGGAAGTCTTTTTTTCTTGGCCTTTGCACGACCAGCCTAACCCTGAGATGCTGAGCTTGCTCAAGGTTGTCCGGGTTCCTTGTGCTGTCTCCAGCATGAGAAGGCTGGAGAACCACAGCAATGGGTTGCACTTTCCAGGTCCCTGTGTCTAGCTGATTACCCGTCCATGCTACGATGCCCAGGACCTGACCAACTGCAGCTCATTGTAGCAAGACAGGAAGCTGGACCTGCCATTTTTGCCTTAACATATACCCTTTGGTAGCTTTCTTTTCATCTCACCCCTGTTATCCTTTTTGGAGTCACTACTCTCTTCAAGGACAGCACACAGAGTTTATGCTTTTTGTTCCCACCATACCCTAAGCTACATTGACATTCACTTTTTGTAACCGGTCCCAGCTTATCCTGTGATTCAGCTTCCTTGAATGGCTGCCCTGTACTCAACATTAGTTATGCATTAAGTTTTGTGTTCCTTTGGAAACCTTACAAAATTTGCATCTCTGGCTGAGACAAGCCGAAGAAGGATCTCCCACAAAGCTGGATGCCATTTTCAGACATCAAAAAATATTATGGAGCAGCTAAGCAGTTTAGTAACTAATGAAATAATGATTAAAAACGAAGTGCTCTTCTGTCCTCTGGCTTCTGTCCATGAACAGCAAAATTTTGACCTGAGTTTGCTCATGCACCTTGGCAGAACACTTAGAGGAAATTTCTGTAAGTGCTTTCAACTTTTCTTTAACAAAGCCCTTAACTAAACATGGAGTGAAAGAGAGAAGAACCTGCATAACAAATTATGCTACCCATACAATTTCTGCATGAGTAGAACAGTTTCATTGGGTGTATCCTTCCTTCTCTTTTGATAAAGAGCTACTAGAATATTTATCAAGACATTTGATCTATTTTAGGGATGCATTAGTAACAACATCATCTTCTAAAGTTTTACAGACATTGATCTTGCCAGTAAAAAATACTACTCGTGTAAGAGGATACGAAGGAGCTGAATCCATTCATTCACCTTAAAAACATTTTTGAAAGTTTTTGCTTTCACAGCTTTAAAATCTTATCTAAGCTATTTCAATAAAATAATGCATCTTTCAAACAAGCAAACAGGATACAGCTTTTCTTGTGGATCAGGTCAGAAGTACAGAAAAAGCAGAGTATGCAAAGTATTAAAGCCCATCAGTCTCTTACATGAAAAGGCTGCATGAAAATGCTGAAAGCTCTGCTTTTCATGGTCCTGTTTGTGGTGTGTGCCTTTAACTATAGTTTATGGTTTTCAACATTTCCAGCTCTGCTCTTCAGGAGTATATAGTTCAGCTATGGAAAAATTCATCCTGGGCTGAAATTTGGCATACAAGGAACCAGCCAAGAAATAAATGTTCTAAGTCAAATAATACTGCTGAGAAACAGACATTTTTAGAAAATATTCTCACTCTTAATATATGAAAATTACTTTTAAGCCTATTATTTATAATTCTCAAAGCAGTACAGGGAAGTCAGCAGACTCTGTTGTGGACTGAAGACACAAGGAAGAGTTATATTGAAGTTTATTGGATTTTCCTTAAATGGGTTATAGTCTATGTGTTAAATTTTTTAATCCAAAGTTTCCACTGAGCTGCCACTTTGGCTGATTCACCTACTCTTCTGTTGTATGCTTTTAGTTTAACACGGTTTAAAAGACATTTTCCAGCTCCCTGGTTGAATGATAGAGCTACACTGATATAAATTGCACATAACAGTGTGGAAGCCAGAGAGGTTACACTTGTGTAACTGAAATGTGATAAGTAACAAGAGCGTTTAGTGCTGAAAACATTTGACGCTTGCATTGAGCAAATAAATTATAGTGGCTCTACACTTCAGTTGAAAGACTGTGGGTCAAGGGTGTGATGCTTTCCTCTGTTGCAGTTCAAAAGAGCAGCTGCAGAGTATGGTATAAATAAGAGGAGATATTGGCTTCTTTGAGAGTGGAAAACCAAGATGTATTGACCTTGAAGTTAAATATTGACCTCAGATTTGCTTCAGTCTTCTTTTTTTCTTTATTTTTTTTTACCTTCAAGGACCAATAGATCTTGGTATTTGGCAAAAAATAAGAATTGAAAACCAAATTCAGGCTTGACACAAGTGTGTGCAATTCTGTTAACTTCCTAAGCATTTACCACCTTTTACAATAAGTACAGAACATGGCCATTTTTCTCATGCTTTCAGAGGTATGTTATACCAAAATGGGAAACTTGATTATTGCAAATACTACTTGAGGACTTAAACACTTCTTCAGAAAGTTACAGATATTATAAATTTACAAGCCTAAAAGAACATTGGAAGCCAATTCCAAAGTTATAAGACAAATATTCAGGTCTGCAGTCTGAAGGTCTTTGGCATTGCCTTCAGGAAAAATCATTTTTCAAAATAAAAACACTTACAAATTTTTCTTCGTTCCTGAACTGTTGTCCTCCAAAGAAGTAAACGTTATTTTCATTTATCTTGGAATTGCTTTCACTGAAACACAAGCTAAGATTTGGTGTAGGGCTTTTTATTATATAGGATTGTACCTTTCTCAAGAACTTTTAATAGTGTATTTACACATAAATTAAGAAAAAAAACCCACAGGTCTCTCTTAGAACTTCTAGTCTAAAATAAATTTTGCCAAAATCTCTCTTGTAGTTATGCCTGCTTAATTAAACTGTAGTTTAGTACAAGGGATTTTCTCTTCATTAAAGCACTTAAATTTTATAGTGAAAACTTCTAAATTTTTTATTTAGTCTTCTGGTTAAGAAAAGCATTTGGTTCTCCCATTAAGACATGTAACAATGAGCCCAAAATGCCTGGTAAGTCTTGAGTCCTCCATCTGGAGATGCAGAATGAGAGGAGCCCCTGGCCTCATGGCAGCAGCCTCCCCTTTGTCCTGCTCTGCAGCCAGAGACCCTAAACTCCCTGGCTCCATTAAAAAATAGTTTGCAAATACTTAGTTTTCCAGTATTTCATAAGCTACCAAGCAAAGGATTATAGATATTCTCTTTAGCAAAATCATCACGGGGTATATGTTTCAAGAAGATTATTATTATTATTGCAGATATTATTAATAATATTATTATTGTAACTGTAGCAATATGTTTAATGCTTTTCTAAGGGGTGGTCTAATACATTTCCCATTATATGAAAAAATGTCAGGTTGTTACAACACATAGGTACACCCTAAAGATTTGGTAGATTAGTGCTTTTAAAGGATTTGTCAACTCGTGTATTTCCATAATTGTAGTAGAGTTTTCACCTACTCAACACCATAATTGAATTGACATTAAGAAGGCAGTGGGTAGGTGCTATGTAAGTAGGTTGTACGGTTGTTATACTCCAAGCTAGTTGCATGTATTGTCTGTGACTAGAGGGCTTTGGGTGCCCTTCTGAATTGTTTTTCCTCACCTGTAGCAAGCAGATTTAATTCAGCACTTTCCATTTATTTGTCAAGACAGTAGAAATTTGCTTATTGCTTTATTAGGAGGGAAAACATGAATCGCATTCATCAACCACACTTTCACCTCTGTGGAAGAAACTTTGTAATTTATGGAATAAAACATTCCTGTCTACAGGTGAATAGTATGCAGGGGAAAATCACAGAAATTAATTTATCGTGACTGTTTGTATCTTACATTGTACAGCCATTGCACATTGGCATGACTGTGTGAAAAATGTTCTGAATACCTGAGGAATTCATTCTAAGTCTGCTTTTTGTCCAGGAAATTGGACACAAGTGAGACGTGTAAGAGCCAGGGCATGGGGAGAGCTCAGGAGACAGAGATACTCCAGGACATAGAAAAGTCAGGAGAGAAGGAAAAGGGGAGAGCAGAATGAGAAAACTGAAAGATCGTAGCTGTGCTGGGTCACAGTCCTTCCTTTCAGCCTAGAAATCTAGCTTCAGAGGGGAAAACATCTATTTTGAAAAGATAATATTCAGGAAAAGGATGCAGAGACTCAGGTGTGTTGGGGAAGTTTGGTTAGGTTGGAGGATGGGAACAGGATTTATTGTCTCTGCCATTGAGCCTGCAATATTTCATAAGAAAAAGCCCTACCTTTAGAAAGTGGTTTTAGAAGGGCAGTGAGGTGAAAAAATCCTAGCCCCGTCAGCCCTTCTCCTTTGGAAGTGATTTAATGCCGTGTTCTCAATTTAGCCAAGGGGAGTAAGGCAGCACATTTCCAGAGGAGCAGTGTTTATACCTGGACATAATTTCTCTCCTGCAGTTGAGCATGTAGCCTCAGGAGATTAGGAGTGAATTTACAGCCTGTGGATTTGTGACTGTGAGCTTTGCTCAATGCAGTGCCTGTGGGAAGCCTTTCTTCTCTATTTGGTAATGGTGTCTCAGCCAGGCAGTCTTGATATCATCATGGACAATGCTAGCCAGAAGTGGCAATTTGCACTCACAGCCATAATTAAATAAATGAGTATAACAGGCTTGCAAAGACAAGCTATTCTTTCTGCACCCGCTCTCTTCTGTGAAGTCCTACTGTCGTCCTCTTCAGTTTTTGAGTGTAAGTCCATTCACATGGTCATGTGCCAAAGATGCTTGTTGTTATGTATCTTGCACTAACAGAAACACCTTCACCTCTTCTTTTATGTGGACAAAAGTCTTTTAAATTCCAAATAACATCCTCTGATATACTTTTTAGTTGGAAAAAGAGGCCATTTTTATATTAGAATGCTTCTTCATGAAGGCAAGAGAAGCCTTGCCTCTAAGTCCGGTGAAGGCTGGATGAAGTTCTATATATTAATTTGAGGCCTGAAATCATTACTAACTTTTTTTGTTCTGTTAATGTCAGCTCATCATTACAGCATTCCAGATGGAACACATAACAAAGCCAGTAGATGCTAATATGTCTACATTTTAATGCTAAGAAATCACAGTCTTTGTAACTTTTGCTTTTCTGTAAGAGGTTGGGCATACTTGTTCATGGCCTGTAGGCAATTATTTTTTCCTGATGAAAACCTCATCAAAAGCAACTTTCCCTTAATGGAAGAAGAGAAATACAGCTTTTATGCCATCAAATATGGTTGAAATTTTATTTTGTTCAATTGGAGGAGAGGAAAAAAAAAAGATAAATTAACAAGAAGGCCATCCAGTGTGGTTCTGACTACCTAGTTAAAATTGATTTAGATTCATATAAGTTACAAGAGTTTAAAATCACACTGTGCAAAGACACATAGGACTTCGTGATGCCTTTAAAAGAATTACCTGTCTCAACTGCATTACACGTGCACATGTGCACGTACATAATGGCACAGAAAGGTCTCAAGTATTCCTGTTTGACTTGTGCAGGCACATAAAAAAGTTTGATTTCTGTAAATATATGGAATAGCATTTGTGACAGCATCAGTGAATAGGGCAAGGGGTAACGGTTTTTATTTGGAAGAAGGGAGATTAAGATTAGATACAGTGAGGCAGTGGAACAGGTTGCCCAGAGAAGTTGCGGATGCCCCGTCCCTCGAGGTGTTCAAGGCCAGGCTGGATGGGGCTTTGAGCAACCTGGTCTAGTGGGAGGCGTCCCTGCCCATGGCAGGGTGGGTTGGAATTCAATGATCTTTAAGGTTCCTTCCAACTCTAACCATTCCATGAGTCGATGTTTCTGTGAATACAGAAATAATGCCCGTTGTGCATGACTAGAGTCTTCATTTGGTGAGGGCAAGCTTTTGTCTGGTCCATAAACCAGTGGTCCAATGCTTTTAGCATTTTCCTTAGCATAATGTCAATAAGTTAGTAAAACTAAAGGTGAAGGCTTCCCATGAAGAGAATGGCTTTTCCACCCGCTCTCAGGATGACTTCACCATGTCCCCAGTGCAGTACAGGTGTCACTGCCAGCAGTATCAGCACCTACCACGCTGACAGGCCCAGACAAGACCATGTTGCCCTCTTAAATACATGTATCTCAAAACCCACAAGACACAGATTCTAATTTTTTTTCTGCCTAGAAGTTGATGTAACACCATTACTAGGGTCACTAGCACCTACATCTGAGTGGTAAAAATAGAGCATGTTAGGGGAAATAGACACTTTTGAGTGTTTCCTTTTTTCCACCTTTCAGTCAAATGTAATTTCAATTAAGACTAAAAATCATGTACCATAATCATCAAATTATACCATCTTAATTCGGAGCTATGTTTCATTTGGAAGCTTGTTTATTTAAAAATGGAGAGCCTGGACTTAGACAGAAAAGGCATTACTTCACCGTCTGGCAAAACGCCATAATTCTGAGCGTGGATCCCTTCTGTGACTTTGCCTACGCTTTGTTCACTCTAGTTTTAACTAACTCTTCAGGTGGAATATCCTCAGGTTGTCTAACGAGGCTGTTCCTCAAACCAAAGACGTGGCTTTGATCTCCACATATATCTAACTGTATATCTTTTTGCAAGTCAGTCTAAATTCCTCACTGTTGGGATGCAGTTTGAGAGAGGTTCTTTGCTGTGATGTATCATGGATGTCTGGCCTATCATTGAACAGCTCTAATTCGTATATGATTTTTATTTTCTTTTAACTTTCTAGTTTTTCTCTCATCTTCTGAACATCCTAATTAGATTTTTGGGATTTAGTTCCAGAGTCATGCACTGAGACCCTTTGCTTGATTTTCAGTAACTGAGGACAGACACATCACTCTTGTTCCAGACAGTTATTTAAAAGCACCAGCACTTGCTGCTTTTTGCTCTGGTTTGAGTTAAGCTCTAGACATATTTAAATCTAATAGTCTATGGGATGTTGGACCCTCTGGTGATGTGATATCCTTACCACATTGCTATGGCTGGACCTTAAACTGTTGCAAATCCATGATTTTTTTCTTAAAATTGACTGTGCTGGTCCTTCAGTTCTGCTGGTAATATTTGCCTAACATACAGTTCAGATACTCAGCAGTCTTTGCTTAGCCTGTGTTGTGGTTGGGCTTTTTGTATCCTTTCAATTAAGATATTTAGTGTTTAATCACAGTAGGCCATTGTTTGGTCATACTATATAATTAAATGGTGATGGTTGTTGAAGTGTATAATTAGGATTTCTGACAATTCATTGTGAATCTCTGGTCTACTGTGAAGAAGAACAAAGCCAGGGAGAAAATGCTGGCTGGGTTATATAAATAAGTGAGAGATGATGGTCAGGCTGAAAATGAGGGTTCTCCCCTCCTTTAATGAAAGGGTTTGTGTACATTACATAGAATAAAGTATTTCTTAGGCTGAAAGCTTTCCAGAGATAATAGTGTTGGCCCTCTGAGGCTCTTTATTATGTCAGATGTGGGATTTGGATTTACGGGAAGCGGCTGCTGTGTCCAACAGACCCAGTGTGGTGGAGGAGAATTTGCTCAGCCTCTCCTGCTTCAGACTGCAACCTGAAGGGTTTTTCCAAGGTTTCCCAGAGAAGAAAAATACTCATTTCCACTGAAATACCCTGGGCTCTTGGGAAAAGATCCCCACATCGCATCTGCCTCCAGCTTCAGGGGGTGAGAGACGTAGTAAGCCCTGCTGGCCCCAGCCCCAGCATTGCCCTCCTCAGTGGTGACAGCATCTCTTTAGGGACCGGATTATAAAAAATCCTGTAAATGATGAATTCGTCTATTGTCTTCTGACCTTCAGCCTTAAGGAACAACTCCTCCTCGCTTTTCTGGTTTTTAAGTCTAGGAATATGCTGTTCTCCTAAAATGCAAGCTAAAAGTCTTTCATAATGATATAGTTGCAAGAAAGAGCACCAGGGTGGAAAAGAAGTCCCATGGTGCAAAGCTCGGGATAAAATCACAGGAACAGGCACCACTGGCCCTGGCAGGAGTTGTCACACAGATCTTTTGAGGCATAAATTCTCAGAACAGGCTTTTGAGGTGTTTTTTTGCCTCTCCAGAGGTTGTGCAAGCCATCGGCTATGTAGCAGTGTGATTGGGTTATGCAGGACACTATTAGAAACCTGTGAGGATGGAACAGTTTGGGGTTGGTCCATTTATTTATTAATTTATGAAGAAAGAGGCTCTGTGTCTTGCAGGGTTTACTTGAAATATAAAGTGGCTGTTTCAGCTGCTGTCTTGCTGCCATACTTCATCATTTTCCACCTGGTGTAGGAAAACTGGCACAAGTTAGATGAGTACATACCCACCGCTTAGATTTCAAGTTTTGCTGCTTTAATTGCTTCCTAGTAAATAACTAGAAACCTTTTCAAAACAAGCATAGCTTGCATTTTTCCCTATTTGATTACAAAACCAGAAGCAAAACTAGTAAATCCCAGAACAAATAACCGCATTTTTGTGCTAAATGTTTTTTCCAACGGTATTGTAAAAATCTGAGAATGAAGTTAAGCAGGCTGTTTGCAATCCACCTGCCCACAAGCCAGCACTGCACCACCTGGGTGAGGAGGACTGTTGCCATTGCGGAAACAGGGCTTGCAAAGATGTGGGAGGAAGGCTGGCACTCATGCTCCCCAGGGCCAAGCAGAAAGGAAATCATGGCAAGAGACTGAGTAAAGCATGAAGAAGAGAGTGGCAGAGGGCATAATTCCATAGTATCACCCGTGTTTTATGATGTACTGTGGTGGGTTGACCCTGGTTGGATACCAGGTGCCTAGCAAAGCTGCTCTATCACTCCCCTCCTCAGCTGGACATGGGAGAGAAAATACAATGAAAGGCTTGTGAGTTGAGATAAGGACAGGAAGAGTTGTTTGTCTCACATATTCTCTCTTTGGTAGCAGTCACCTGAGATATTTTCCTCTTCTGTAGTATGTTCATACAGAGGCGCTACCTCCATCCTGGTGGTCTCAGCCTTGGCCAGCAGCAAGTTCATCTTGGAGCCAGCTGACATCGCCTCTCTCAGAAGCAGGAGAATGTTCAAGCAGCTTCTTACAGAAGCCACCTCTATTGTCCCCACCCCCAATACCAAATGATAAGGGGCTTTCATTTGCCTCCTTGGTAACTCTTCCCAACTAAGCTCTGGGGATGGATGCGCACATGTGAGGGAGCTGTGGCGTGAGGAATGTCTTGGATAGAATGAAGGCAGCAGCATAGCTCTCCCAAACTAGGCACTTGTCAACTGCAGCCTAAGGGCTCAGTGCTCTCCTGCAGACCACTTGTGCAATAACCACAGTTTGCTCTTTTAGCCACACTTACCCCCTGAAAGTGTCCCCCCAGCAGCATTTAAGTCACAGAGCTGGAGAGGGGCTGGAGCACTGTGCAGTGGCTAGAAGGACGGCTGCTCGGAGGAGCCCCGGTGCATGCTGTGCTTCCCATGGCTGCAACCTCCTGCTAGATGCCCATCCAATAACTTGGAGATGGGCATGAACCTTTATGCATTAGCTAGGAAAAATTCAAGGTGTCTGTTTACACCTAGATCAAGTTATAGTCTTTATTGTCTAAGAACATACTCTGAACTGAAGGATGGAGAATTATCTCAAAATAATAATTAAAAAGAGCATAAACTAGTCTCAGTTTTTACCATTTATAACCATTTATAAAGAATGGTTGCTTTCTGAAGTAGTTTCATTATAGGGAGCTGTTGAATCATCAGTTTTGCTGACTGCAACAAAACCATTCATGGAGATCACAGGAATTGTTTTCCTGAAGGGTAGGTTAATAACCTGCAACACAAGAGAGAAAACAAGGCAAAAATCTCAACTTTGAATTTTGTGGCTGAGTGGACCAGTAATCTCAAAGCTATACAACATTTATTGTTGGCAAAGATGCATCTGCTTTTGATTTGAGTGTGCAAATGTAATATGCTTGTTTTGTGTCAGTACAAAAGCTTCTCTGTAATAAACATATATACACATATATTTTTCTGTATATCTGAACATATATGTGTGTGCATATATGTATGTATATATGTACATGCTTATATACCTTTCTTTTAAAATCCTCTCTGTCCTAAGAGAGAGACATACTTTCCTAATAGCTAATCATGCATGTTAATAAAAAACCTACCATTTTACACTTGGGTGTCTGAATTTAAGCATTTATAGGCAGGTTTTTCAAGGCATTTAATTATTTAAAACCTAGAGATGGTTACTCATGGTATCATCTACTTTTGCTAGTGAGATAAGCACCCACTAGGGAGCTTGTTGCAACCCTGAATGGTTAAGCGCCTCTCAGTATTTGATTCCTACCTACATATTGAATTGTGAAATGATTCGGGTTGGAAGGTACCTTAAAGGTCATCTAGTTCCAACCCCTCTGCCATCAGCAGGAATACTTTCTTATGGCAGAGGGACTGGAACTAGTTGTACATAATTTGTTCAGGCCCCTTTAAATATAACTATTAGATCATCAGTTCTGAAAACAGTTTTGAGAAATTTATCATTTGAAGACTGCAAACAAGGCTTGCAGTCTTCCTTCTGAAATTCAAGGGGTGTCACCGCTTTTTAATGAATTACACTGGGGAAAACCCCTCCTAACAAATATATGTATTTTCATTCCCTGCACTACATTTCTTCAATCATCTTATCAGTATATTTTTTGTCAGGGCTACAAAGGGAACTTTGCACTTTTGTCAAAGCTGATCTGCTAGCAGAAATATTATGAGGCCACCTAAGAATATGCCAAAAAAGCCAAGAAAAGGGCACAGAGGCAAATACTTCTAAAAGAATTAGTCAGCAAAAAAATGTGTGTGCATATCATATTTGAGTGTTCCAAGATGTGCTCCTGAAGCATAATATAGTTGAGCAGTCAGGCATTTTATAAGGTGGTTACTCCATGTCAGAGAGCAAAGATACTTCGTCTCCCATTAAAAAAACAGGGAACAACAACAACAAAAACCAACTGAAAAAAACAGCTCCTCCTCCAGCAAAACCTCTGCTTATCTGGAGCCCAAAAGGAATCTGCAGATGTATACCCCCTGCTTGAGAACAAAGTCTTTAGTCACTGGAATGCAATGCTATAAAAACAAATACTACAAAGCCTGGTAACAGGGGGATGTCTCACTTGCCTATTTTTTTGTGACCATCTTGGTTTGCAGAGAAGGGGGTCCCCAAAGCATGTGAGCCAGCAGGATCCCTTTGTACTAGATTGCTGTCTGTTTAGCCAGATGTCTTCCCAACAGTGAGATAGAAAAACCAGAGCTCTTATTAAAATAAGTTGGGGAAAGGAATGGAAAAAAGCATGTGTCCAGCAAAACGAGGCACATTGTGTCCCATCTGATATTTATTAAACATTGATCAAATCAGCAGTGAGAAATGCACATCATGCGGAAGTGACCCTGGCTCCCTGGGTTTGGAAGTGAGTGACATATGTCTGGAAGCAGACCAGCATTGAAAACACATGTACAGGACACAGAGAAGAGTGTGCTGCTCTGGGAGCAGCAATAACAAATGGAGAAGAGCTGACTTTAGCCAAGAACCCCCTTTTGCAGGTTTTACATATGTTCTGTCACTGGCATGGGTGTGTAGGGTCTTTCCCTATACATTTACTCTACAGCTTTCTAGATGAGAGGTTACACTTCTTCGGGTAGAACACTTCATTTTGTGCAAGCCATGGAAGCAAGCAGTCAAGTGGGTAAAATTGGGAAGTTTTGTCAAATTAAAGCTTGGGCTTCTTCAAGTCTTCAGTCTCAGCTTTTGTGATGAACCTGTATAATTTTATGCCAACCTGCTGGGTATTGTGTAATCACAACAAGCATTTGAAATCTTCTCCCATCTGTTGCTTAATGTTTTGGCTATCCTATCTTTTCAGAGCAACCCTTCAATAAAAGTAAGTGTCCTCGCAGCACAGACTAAATGTGTCTCCTGTATCAGAAAAATCTTATTTGGGCTTGGTCCTTAAACAGGGTAGCAGGGAAAAGCAACAGGGCAAGCTGAAACCAGGTTCTACTCTTGGGGAGGTTGTGGAGCCCTGATTACACTGTAATTCATCCCTATACAAAGAGGGTTGCATTCCTGGCTTTTACCTTTACTCATAGCTTGGCTTATTTAACTGCACAGAAGGACGTAAGAATGAGTTTTCCAAATCTTTTCTTCAAGGTACCTCTTTAGTAATCTTTAATATTTTTAATATGTTTAGTAAACTAGAAAGTCAGTTGTATTTGCAATAAAGACTAAAATTAATAGCTCTGAAAGACTTTACTGTGTCCATCTCTAGGCAAAGGAAAGCAAAAGAGCCTGTTAGATCTCCCAGGGTTTTGACTCCAGCACTGGACCTAGGGCATGTTGGATGAGGATAGAGGTGTTTTGATGGCAGTCAGATGCAGTTTTAAGCTGGCAGACAAAAAGTTCCAGCAAGCAATGCAATACACAGTTCCAGCCCAGCGTAGTTAATAGAATCGCTCCTGCTTGCATGATGGCTTTAGTATGCTGTGTTTATGTTATTGATACCAACAGTACCAAACTGTTAAAGGATGGAAAGGTCTGGTTTTTGTTGGGGTCCTGTTCAGATGTCAGTTTGAAATATGCAGAAAGTAAAAGTTCCGAAAAGCCAAAGTGCTGCTTTATTGAACCAGCGATAAAGAGGACTGAGGCAAGTGAAACAAGATCTTTATGAAGCCCTGGAACATACATGATGCTAAATGCTGAACTGCAGTACATCCAGTGACATCAGCAAAGTTTCAGCTCATTACACTACACAGGAAGACGGCCCACAGTGACAGAAAACAGGTCGTGTTGTAAAATGAGTAATCTTAATATGAGACTGTAATCAAGTGAAACTTTTCTATGTGCAGTTGCTGTCAAAGGTTTTGTTTTAGTTTCTGCCTTTCTCTGTGCTTTGTACCTCTGCACTCTATCAGTCTTCCCATTTACAGATCTGTCCCTGCTTCCATTAATGTTCAAATAAGGACGATCAAGCTTTATGTTATCTGTGTATTTAGAAGGGGAATGTGATGTGCTTTATGCCCCAAGCTTCATGTGTTTTTTGATATGTGGAAGACTTACAGGACTGAAATTTGAATTTTAAAACCTTGGGCGGAGGAACCTTGCATTGAGCACAGAGAGGCTTAAGAAGCCCATTAGTACTAGCCAACAAGAGCAAAATGGTTGCTGAGGACTCAGACACCATGAGTCCTCACTGTGAAATAATTTCAGTCTCTGAATACCCACTGTAAACCCTTAGAAAACTGCACTTTCCAGCTTTCTCAGCAAGCAGAGCTCCTCCTCTAGGAATCTCCTTGAAACTGCCAACCAAAGAAAACCAGCCCACGTATCAGAATCCATAAGCAAACTTAGCTATTGAATTGTGGTGCAGGAGTTATTAGCCTTCCAAATCCAAGTCACCAATAAATGGGCTAAGCAGCTGCTTATCTCTCTGCCAGCTCCCTCCCTTCCCACCTGCACAGGCAGGAGAGAAGCCTTTTCCCTCTGGAGTTTCTGTTCTTGGGTTTATGCTTACAAGTCTTGTCTTATTTTTTCCTAATGTTCCTGTTCTAAAAGAAATGAACCAGTGGTTCCCATCTGATATTATGCCTGAAGCCCAACAGACCCAAGTCTATGACATCACTTTTATTACATGGCAACAGAACATGACGTTATAGCTGAAAAGTTTAGAGAAAATATGAGATGACATAATGTGGAAAGTGGGCTCACCTATAAGAGATGCATTTCTGCCTTAGCCACGACTACTACATGTGCAGAGGGAATTGAGGAAAATGCCTTGTCAAATAAACTTTGTATAAATCCTCTTCCTGAGTTGCTCCAGTATGGTAATCCCCCCCACATGTACCCTGGTCTTAAGGAAGTCACTGGAAAATGCAGGGCTTTGAGAGAGAAATGCAGTTGACTTAACTTGATGTGTTGGTCGCCCATCCTCCATGAACCAATGGGAAGTGGCCCGTGCTTTTCTCTTAAAAAATGAAAAATAAAAAAAAAACTCTCCAGAAGGTCACGAGTCGGGAAAAGTAAAATCAGCTGTGGGTTAGGCCTCAGGGGAAATATAAGTTACTCATAAAAAGCTCCAGAGCAAGGTTTGATTAGCTAAATAATCTGGTACATAGAATTTATTAGAGCTTAAAGCTTTCCTGTGGGACTCCCCTAATAGTACACAAATAGAGTAAAATATCAAAGCATTTTTCTGCAGACACAGAAAGCTACATTAATCCTGGCCTGCTTAACACACATGGCAAGGAGGGATAAATCCCACTCATTCATTCCAGCACACTGGTCCTGTTTTCGTGTTTTTCCATGTTTGTGTTTCTGATTAATTTCTTGGTAACTTAATCAACACTTCCAACACTCTTGAGCTGTTCCTGAGGAGCACATGGAGAAAAGAGGAATATTGCTTTCCTAATAGACTCAGAGATATCAAACCATTTTGCAAAAAGTTTAAATATAAAATAGTGAAGGCTTGTTTTCTCTCATTGACTTGAGGCCCCTTTCATTAAATTTGTCCACAAGGGGAAATTCACCAGCATTTTTATATTGGTATAGATGTACCACTAGCTTTACTGGTATAGCACCCTTTCTTTTCTGAGGAAATATTATTCTCCAACTCCCAACAAAAAAAAGGAAGAAATCTCTTTTTATGGAAAGAAAGTGTTCACATGGTAACCATTTGTGGTGATAGATACAAAGCAGGACATTTTCACAATGTTATTTTATTTCTATATTGTCCTTCTGCCAGAGCATTTACTGACTCCTATTGCCCCTGTAGGGAGTTGAAATGCTAAGAGTGATGCCTGACAAATATTTGACTTGTAGTCTAATAGACTTGGTAGCACAATTGGAAAATAGCTCTGTCTCTCAGGAAAGCCATAGGTTTTCCAGTGAAGCAGAACCCACTTCTCCTCTACATGCTAAATCCCAAAGTGATTGTATCGCTAAGCTGATGCTTTGACCACTGTGGAAGCTATCTAGGCAGACAGGCACCCAGGTATCTCTTACGTAAATAATTTGTTCTCTAGAAAGCAGAGGAGAGGAAAGGGGGAGATAAAACCGGCAATGTGTTCTTTGCCAATGTTTTAAAATTCTTAAAATCTTCTTTTACAGGTATTCAGGAGGGGACTCAATGTACCAAATGTAAAAATAATTGGGCACTGAAGTTTTCCATCATCTTATTATATATTTTATGTGCCTTGTTAATAATCACAGTAGCCATTCTGGGATACAAAGGTATGTATGCATGGAGCCCAACATTTCACTTTCAGCCAAGCATCAAAGTATGTTTCCACATATTAGACAGGCAATTTATCACTTTTCACCTTCAATATCAATACCTTGTCAGTGTTGACTTTTTGTACATATATAACACAAACAGAGACTGGAACAGGTTGCCCAAATAAGTTGTGGATGCCCCATCCCTGGGAGTGTTCAGGGCCAGGCTGGATGGGGCTTTGAGCAATCTGGTCTAGTGGGAGGTGTCCCTGCCCTTGGCAGGGGGATTGGAACCCAATGGTCTTTAAGGTCCCTTCCAACTCTAACCATTCTATGATTCTATGATAAAACACAACCTTTGATTTTTACTTTCAACCGATTATGAAGCTTTTAAACTAGATTACACATTTGAAAGAAAATTTAAAAGTTAGAACAAAAATGATCATTCTTCTACTGCAGAGGAGTACTAACTGGAAGACTCAAAGCTCTGTAACATATTCCATACTTTGATTTCATTGAGCTCTTTCACATGTATCACACTGCTCCAGAAAAAAAGGTCCTTCTTAATGGGAGATCCAGGAATAGTCTTACTAATCTAAAATTTATCACATGAACAAAGTAGAAGATCAATATTACTTTGAAATAGCTGATGTATTGAATATCTATCTACAATTATTTTGATGAACAAAGACACTCAGATGGTTTTGACAGTTATTTCAAGGGTTCTGGCAGCTGGGCAACCCAGTTTATGAGGAAAATTTAATTTGTGTAAGTCATTGGTCGGGCACATTGGGAAACACAGCTTACAATTCCCATGTGTCTTCAGCACTAATTAACTGTAGCTACTTATACATTCTTATGAATGTTTTTATATCAATGCCGGCTAGTTGTGACGTCCCAGCTATAATAAGTTAAATAAATAAGACGGGAATTTCTGGTAAGAAAAAAAAAGTGAGTAACATCATTGTGAGTATTATAACAGGACATGGCAGCATGTTGTGGAGAAAACTAAGCTACCTTTAGAGTAGCTGCTTGAGTATTGCTGTGAGTAGCTTCAAAATCCCTCCAAGAAGCCAGTTAAATATTCATGCAGTGTGTCCTGTGCTGCCAACAGCTGCGCTTGTAGCAGTGCTGACATCACCTCTGGTGCTTTGCCAGCGAAAGAAAAGGAAATTGTAGAAATAGAAAGGGATAAATGCTTATTTAAGAGGATTTGGTACAGTTTTGAGTGGGAAGAAAATTAAAACTACTTGGTTTTGATGGAAGATTTAGCCAGGAAGATGAGAGAATGGGAAGGACAGATAGAAACACCTAAGTGTTCCTTTTTCATGATAAAGCAGATGGAAAGTGGCAAATTAAAATCAAATGTAAAGACATGCAGAACATATATAACTGGTTAGACATTCTCCTGAAGAATGTGTAACTGATCTCTGAAAGTCAGATTCTGGGGGAAAAATACTTTCTGGGATTCAAAAACTTGCTCTTTAACTATAAAAAGATCATTTGGTTATATGGACTAGGGGCGGACAAACTTAGGCCTTCTGGGGATATAAATCTGCTTATAGAAGATGAGGATGGGATCCTTCTGGGCTATAACCGAGCCACTAAATGCCTGGGATTTAGCAGAATTTTCCACAAGAGAGTTTTACACAATGCCATCAGTTGTGGGGCTCACCAGAAGACTCAGATTTAACTTGGCATCAGAAACAGCATATCAAGTTGGAGGGACCATTGCTCTATATCTTGCTTTGGCAAACATTTGTTCATGTGTGTTTAGGAAGTAATTGCAATAAGGAAACTGTCCAAAACATCTCTTTGGGAGAGGGAGTTTCCCTTCCTCATTTCAATCCACAGATTTCAAACTGCTTTCTCTATGGAGGCCTCTACCACTTTCCCCAGGCTTTGCTCTCAGCTTGAGACCCCATCTTTACTACTCTGATTTCTAAACCTCCTTCATGTACTGAGTGGTCCTTGATGCCTGACTGGGGGCTAGCCTTTCTGTCATCACAGTACCAAACCACATCTATCAAGGGCAAGGACAAAAGAATTTCCTCTCCCACAAAAAAAAAAGTGGAAAAAATACTATAGAAAGACCAATAATGCCCATCTTGCTCACAGACCTTAAGACATTTTAGTGACCACTGCTCCTCCGCTCACTGATTTGGTGACTGCTCCATGTGAATGCCAAGGGAAAAAAGCATACGCTGGAGGAAAATCCTGTTTAATCCAAGGTATTGCTTCTGTAATGCCAAGCAGCAAATGGTCTTGTGTAAGGCATTACTTTCACCATTTTTACCTGCAGCTTAAGTGCTTCGTCTCCACAGTGTCTAAGCCCTAATTTGCAGGGAAAACATGAGTCAGACAAAACCCCAGCTGGTGGTCCATATTCAAAGGAATTGTTGCAATATTTTTGATTGTTGAGAAGGAATTAGGCCTTAAAGGAAGAACAAAACTCAAAATAAAATTTTATAGAGCTCTTGAATTCTCAACTCTCCTCTCTGCATCAGAGTTTGGCTTGTCTTTTTAATTGCAATATTACACTGAAAGAAGGAATTCTGCTGGCATCAGGGATTCTTTCAGTCTCTTAGCTAAGTTTCCATTAAATTTGCCTCCCACACTTATGTTTATAAAGCCCAAAACTACATTTAAAACTTTCATTTCCTATGTGATATTTAGGTATCCTGTGTGATTTAAAATGTTAAAACTACTAATCAGTGGATTAAATATGGCAGGCAAAAAAAATAACTCAATGGGAGGCAAAGTCAACATAGAACAAACCTCCAAACTGGTTGTAAAAATTACATAGTAGGTTGGAGAAACCTGAAACCAAAACATGAATTAAACATCAAGGTCATGAAGAAATAACAATCCAAGTTTACTATTACTTTGCTTTGAGAAGACATACTAAATGATTGTTTAAAATGTTGATAAAGCAATCTGTAATTTTTTACACATTCCTTAAATGCAAATTACAAAGTTACAATTTTTCCGACACCAGCCAGTGTCAGATAAGCCTACTGAAGGTGAATGATCTTCCTGTGACTCACTCCAGTGAGGGAAGCTAGCATGGTCTCAGCTTGAATTTCTGATAGTTCTGATTCTCTGGTCAGTCCTTGTTTTCAAGTTTCTTGACTAATGCCCACCATGACTTTTATCTACTCCTATTATCTGTTTCTCAGACAGAGTTTGCCTGCCATTGCCTAGGGCCAACACACCCTGGTGAGGTGGCATATTTCATCCCTGCTTCTGAAGCAGTGGCTCAAATGCAGCCTCTCTGTTGCAGTCAGCAACTACTTGAAATTTTGACTTCTTTTGAAAGGTCAGAAGGATGATCCACGAAACTATAGGCCTGTCAGTCTGACTTTGGTGCCTAGGAACGTCATGGAACAGATCATCCTGAGTGCCATTATGCAGTGCATTAAGGACATCCAGGTGATCAGGCCGAGCCAGCGTGGGTTCATGAGAGGCAGGTCCTGCTTAACAAGCCTGACCTCGTTCTATGACAAAGTGACCTACTTGGTGGATGAGGGAAAGGCTGTGGATGTTGTTTACTTGGACTTTAGTAAGGTCTTTGATACAGTCTCCCACAGTATCCTCCTGGAGAAACTGGCAGCCCGTGGCTTGGATGGGAGTACTCTCCACTGGGTTAAAAACTGGCTGGAGGGCCGGGCCCAGAGAGTGGTGGTGGTGGCCGATCACGAATGGTGTCCCCCTAGGGCTCGGTACTGGGGCCAGTTCTCTGTAACATCTTTATCAATGATCTGGATGAGGGAATCAAGTGCAGCCTCAGTGAGTTTGCAGATGACACTAAACTAGTGTCATCTACTATCATCAACCGACCTGTCAGCCTCACCTCCATGCCTGGGAAGATCATGGAACAGATTCTTCTTGATGCCATGCTTTGGCACATGGAGGACACAGAGATGATTCGGGACAGCCAGCATGGCTTTAC
>VZRU01005492.1:706816-776716 GCA_013398155.1 Pedionomus torquatus | reverse complement strand
TATGATTTTGGGGGAGGGGGGGAGGGACAAGGGAGACAGGAGGGAAGAAGGGGTGGGGGTGCAGGAGGTACATCTGTCTCATCCAGAAGAAAGCGCTTGTTCAGATGAGGAGGCATTATGCATACAATGCCTGAAATTAGCCCTTAAAATAGCACACTCCACGTCTTAGTAATGTATTGAATATACCTTGAAAAGAAACAGGCTGATTGAAATATTGAGCGTGTTGTAGTAGATCTTCTGTGACTCATCAGGAAATTGAAAGTCTTGAGACAAAACTCACCCTCCTTCAGCCTTTTTGGAAGAGATGGGAATTAGTCTTAGACGGGAAGTAATTAATTGTTCTGTGATTGTCATAAATAGGAACCAAAAAAACAAGCTTGTACTGAAGTATTTATATCTTAAGCCCTGTCTTGTGAGCACAGATATCAAGAGTCTCCATTAGACAGAGACGGTGAAAAAGAAAGTTCTCTGGAATAAGCAGTACTTCCACCTACATGCGTTCAACTGAGACAGGATGGAGGTGAGCTGGTAGGCTGCATTCTGTAATAAGCCATTTACTAGGATTATGGCTGCAGGCTACAAATGCCGTTTCTACTTAGTCTGTCTATTCAATGCAAACATTAAAAAAGAAAAAAAAAAACAAAAAAACAAAACACAAACCTCTACCTCAGTAAAGTCTATAATACTCTTAATCCCCAGTGTACTTTATGAATATTAACTCGGTCAGTGTCGCAACAGCTCATGGAGGCAGATGACTTGTATGCGCAGCCTTCATCATCTGTCTGAGAAACTGAGGCAGTGGGAAGGACATTAATTGAGGCTTGTGGTTTTAGAGTGGGGCAAAATCCTGGGCAACAGCCTGGCTTGGCAGCGAGCAGGATGGAGCCGTCCTTCAGTCCTTAGCAGGAGCATGGGAATATCTGACTTTTGGGGACTAATCTCATAAATTTAGGCTTTCCTTTGGAGAGATTTGCTACCTGCTGTTGCAGCCAGCACTGTCTGGTGTGCTGGAGTCACGGAGGGCACGTTGGCACAGCTAACAGAGGTGGATTGTGAAGGGATGAATGTGTGCAGAAGTATCTCTCTAATTTAGTAAGTAGCTATAGCCATTATGTATCTCTCTGACTGTGGGGTGTTGCTGGAAATCCAGATGTTGCAAAAAGAAAGAAGAGAAGCAAGATGATCGAATACCTGTTTAAAAAAAAAACCAAAACAACGCCCAAGGAAAAGAAGCTTGATGGCTTTGTGTTTGTCTGCAGTGAAGTCATGGCAACAGAGCACTCATTTAGCAAAATTAACTGTTTCTCTATCATACAAAAAAAATCAGATGAAAATGATGCAAGGGAACATCCTTTTATCTCAACCAAATGAGTCCATTTGTGCCAAAGCAAAGGAGTCATCTTGGGGAGCTTGTTCCAGAGAGCACATACTTTATTAGAACAGAATGTAATAGTTGTCCCAAAGCCATAACCGTAAAAGTCTGGTGCCCTAGGCGAGCGCTTTTGGTAACGGGAAAACCAAAGTTAGCTTCCTGCACCTATATGGTGTTAAAATATGCACTTTGGAGCATGACTTTAAGCTTTTGGTTGATCCATATTTCAGCTCAGTTGAGCTCTGGATACAGCTTTCAGAAGAGATATAATGCCTTTGAAGTTCCTTATGGGTAACACTTAGTTTCAAAATTATTTAGGTACCTAGGAATGAAATGCTGATGCTGCTTCACTTTGGGTGTACCCAAATACTTTTAGAAAAAAAGCTGCCTTTAAGTTCCTTTGACTCTGAGACATTGGAGCCTAAGACTCCTTTTTAGCCCCTAACCTTAGCAGTTTGAAATAGTTCTCACACAAAGCCCGGAAATAACACTTCTGTGCTACTTCTGTTTTGATGCTCACTGCTCATCTCCATGCACAGACCTCTCTGTGAAGCAGTATACAAGGGTGAGCTGCACGGTGACTGTATTGGTAGGCAGGAAAGCTCATTTTACATCATTGAGAATCTCATATTTGGAATTCAAAAATTATTCATCTTGGTCATGAGCAGGGGCAAGCTCCAGGGAAAATATCACGAACTCAAACACATTGCTTGAGGCACCTGGAAAGTGGTGTTTCTCTTAAGTAGTGTTTTCCAACCAGATCAAATTTTACTTTGTGGCTCTCCTGGAGATGGTTTTAGGCAATGCCTTATGTTTCCGTGAAAGCATCTGACAGCAGAGATATAATGCTTTTATCTGTATGAAGGAGTGAAGGAGTTTGGGGGAGATTTTTGAGGATGATTCTACTTTGATGTGGTTTCTGTCAAAAATGTTGGGGAAGCTTCAGGCTGATTGGAAACCTGACCGTTCATTGGCATCAGTGCTCAACGGGTGAACATGAGTTGCTTTCCATTGCTTCTCATACCTGGATGAAAGTTGTGCCTTTCTTCTGCAACTTCAGCTTTGGTTTAATGAAGTGAGAACTGAATATGGGTGGATGAGTTTTGGTCAGTGAGGGAAAGCCACAATCATTTTATACACAGGTATCTCAGATGTTGTTGTGGATATCTTCCATGTAAAACCACAATGTTAGAAGGGTTTTTTTGAAAGCATCTCTTTCAGGAGGAACCTCATGTCAATCGCGTTTATCAGACGGGGTGCAGAGGCTGGCTATGCATGATGTTTTTCCCAGCTCAGCTTCAGGCTGGTGTATTTGCAGTGGTGACTGGAGGTTTCTCTCCACTTGTGTCTCTTTTCTAAGGCTGGATGTAGCCCTCACTTAAGCTGTTGAGAATACAAGAGTGGAAGGACCAGGCTGTAGCAGTCTCCTGCTGGAGTGATGCCCATGGATCTGGAGGGAGGAGAGCAAGCGGGCAAAGGTGGGAGTGAGAATCCAAGGTGCTTGAGATTGTCTAGAGGCTTCTAAGGAGAAACAACTCACATCTTGGGCTTTTTTTGGGTGAGGAGTGAGATCCCCAAACAAGAATACTTGCAAGTTAGGCAGCCCCAGCCACATGGGTTGTCCCAGCATGCATGGGACGAATGTGCAGCGTGGAAAAGCCTGAGTGACTGCTGCCAAACGGCTGGGAAGATGCAACCCACGACGTCTGTTGTGTCTGAGATCTCTGTAAAGTCTCTCGCATCCTTCCTCAAGTTTAGTTTTCCAGTGGAGGCTGTCGCAGTAATGAGAATGTCTCCCATCTGCTCCTCACATGGCTTGGCACATTTAGCTAGAATATCTATATTTTTATTATGGGGTTAGCCAGTGGTAACCATGACAATTAGACTTATCACGCAGCATTTTTTTTCCCTCCTCGAGTCAGTTTGAAATGCTGACAATTAAATAGATACAGTACACTTTAGAGATCCATCAGTCTCTTTGTTGTCTTGACAACCAGAGTATATTTAGAAATGTAACAAGTACATGGAGTTCAATTGCACTTTTGCTAAAACATAGTTTCGTAGCTTGAGAATTTAATCTGTTGTTTGTAGGTCCAGGTGCTTATTTGAGCTGTGCATGACTTTCATGACTTTCTCTTTGGTCTCTTTGGGAAGCTTCTACGTAGCAGCAGGGAGACTTGGCTGGTGGGAAGAGGGGCTGTTGGAGAAGCTGTACGGGGGCTTGGGCAAGAGGCTGGCAGACCCTGTGTACTTGGGTTCTGGCTGTCCTGTACCCCTGGATACTTGTGGTGCCCTGTTCCCTCAGGTACTTGTGCTTTGGCCGTTGAGTTGCAGTGCAAGCAGAACTTACGTGATCGTTGTCCCAGATCTGCTGTTCCTGCAGATCCAGCTCAGCAAACACTGCTGGGGAGCAGTAAAGCAGTGTATCCAAGCATCCTCTCACCCTCCCAGATGAACTGCTGTCACAATTCAATAGTATTTTAGTGTGGGAGGACTATACAGTGCTGTGGGACATGAGCAGACCATGATGGCTTTCCTCCTGCTCCTGAGCTACCTGAGCTTTGGTTGCAACTGGGATCCGTTCTCTGAAGGAACAGTGGAGATGGTTTCTCCATATTTCTTCTTTTTTTGTCTTTGATTTGCTGGGAGCACGTTTGTTTGACTTTTAACAAAAATATTTTACTACTCATTATTTTTGGTTTTGAGTCCTTTCCTATTTGGCTGGCAAAATTGCACTCATCCTCTGCTCATTGAGCTGGACTAGCAGTATGTTGGTGAGACATCTGGAGCTATGGAATTTTAGGGTTGCATCTAGGGCTGGAAGAGCAGAAGGGGAGTGCACAATGAAGTGCACCTTGAGGGGCTGTAAATGTTGCTGTTCCTTGCCACCGTTATGCACACGTTGATGTCTTGGTGGGTACATGTTGTGTGGTTGCTACTCTCTGCCCTTTCCCTTTGAGCCAGTGGAGGGCTGTGGTGGGTGACACAGCCGTACCTGTAACATGGTGATGTGCCAGCCCAGAAGAATAGCTGGGGCACGTAGCTTCTGCTGTGATGGAGCAGTCCGATGGCTGTGAGACATGGCCTGGCACCACAGTGTCCTCGTTAACGCTCTTAGCACAGGACCCCACAATGTCACTGCCCTGCTTAACGCTCTGGGTTGCAAAGCTGTTTCTGAAGCGAGAGACATCCAAGCTTAGGATCCTGGAGTATTTCTACAACTTGAGCAATAAATGAGTGAAATGAAAAGCAGACGAGAAAATAGCTCAAACCTTCCCCACCACTTCTCTGTCTGGCTGACCCAGGTTATGATGCTGGTCAAAGCTGTCCCTTCTGATGGCTCGCAAGTTGAGGAGCTGCTAAAAAGAGCTGCTTTGTGTTAAGCCCATCTTAATTGGCACCTGAGCTCTGGGGCAGGGCCTGGAATGCTCTTCCGTTTCTTCCTGCCTGAGGCTTGGCTTATAATTGATACTTGGCAGTATAATTTGGGCAGGCCAAACTGAAAAAAAACAAAACAAATAAACCAAGATTCTCTTTCATCAACAAAGCTGCGGCAACACAACAGCCTGAACAGGAGCTTGATTGCAGTGGTTGGGGTGGCCCCTTGCCCAAGGGAACTGGTTCGTCTGGTGAAATGGTTTAAAGAAGAGAGCCATGGGTGTGTGGTATGAATGTAGCGATGGTCAGTGGCATCCATTCTTGGGCAGAGAGGTGCAAAACCCATCAGTAGCACTGCTCTGCTGCCAGGGAGCATGATCAGCACAAGCTTGTCACTGGGATGCTTTATTACAGGGGGTGGGGAAAGCTCAAGGGAGGGAAGCCCAACCCGAGAGCAGCTATTATGGCAGGTGATGGCCAATGAAGTGCATCTGTATTTCTTGGGGTGTGTGTTGTCTTATCTGTCCACTATACCTGAAATAAAATGTAATGAGGCTCTAAAGGAGGATGGGATTGGTTTTTACTAGCATCATTTTGCTTCCCTCATCCCTGTTTCTTTTTTAAATTCATATCTGTCAAATAACATGGATAATTATTTTTTTCAGTGTGTGCACAGCTCAGTTTCATCTTTTTTGCTCCCTCCATTTTGCCAATTTCCAAATGAAAAGCCAAAACCATAGTTATATCCACTCCAGCTTTGTTTGTAAACTGTTAACAAGCCTTTCTCAAGTGTTTAATAGCTGTTGGGGTTTATTCTTAAAATACAACGACCCAAACCCAAAGATGCTAATGAGTCTTCAAGAGTGCTTTAAACAAGTTATCCAAATCAATCTGACAAAGATAATAGTCTTCTATTAGAAGATATTTAGCTGGAGGTTGGATGAGCTCTAATGTTTATGAGTCTGTAGATCTGTAACCAGACAAAATCAGAGTAACTCCGTCAATTTCAGTGGAGCTGTATCTGTTTATTACAACTGAGGCTTAGGCAACGCTTTAGATGCAAATTACAACCTCTCTGAAGTTAAGTGGAGTTTTGATTTAATTCCTGGAAGCAGTAATGTCAGCAAAGAAGTGAAGAGCTGGGACCCACATACGTTGAAGTCTGTAACTTTGGGTTGCTCTTCTTCCCTCGCTGTCAAGATCAGATTCCCTTGATTGGGGCTAGTAATTAAAATGCAGCTTCTCTTAAGTATCTCCCAAAGGCAGGCAGAGAGAGTGGAATTGCAGCCTATGCAGATTATATATATATCTCTACATACTTTGCAGAAAATGCCAGTAGTTATGATTTCTCTCTGACTGCTCATGGTTGGGCTGTTGACCTGGAGCCTTGTGCTTTCCAGCCCCTGCTGAATTATCAGGCTGTAATGCTGAGAGAGCTGGGATCTGCTTTCCCGCAGCATATTCGCGCGCATGTGGCGGTCGGGAGACCTGGACCACCGCTCATCACCCTCACTGTGTGTGGCATAACACATTTACCACGCATTCATTTCTGGTCACATAAAGGGCATTAGTTTAAAGGAGGCTTGAGGCATAGGTTAGTGTTAGCTATTTGAAGTCTTGAGTCTGAAAGCAACATCAAACAGGGAGCAGAAAATGTATCATGCACAGAAAAATCTCTGGGATTCCCCCCCCCCTTTTTAAAAAGAAACAATAATAATGAATTCCAAACTCTGCATATGCTGTCTCCTCTGTGGTCGGGACACCTGTCTGCCTCTTTGCTGTTACTTGATACGGGCTTACAGTGCTTGCAAAAATGTTAACGTGAGTTTTTTTGCCGTTGCAAGTATGAAAGTAATATCCAGTGTCTGTGTGGGTAGGTCCTCAGTAAATTTCTCTGTGGTTCTTGAGCTTCAGTGTGGATCTGAAGCAATGGCTGCTGCTCTCCTCCCCTATGCTTCCCTTCCTCCACCACGGACCAGGAGGGCAAAGCTGCTGCCCTGCCATTCGTGGTCCTCCAGCACAAAGGCAACTGATGGTGGGGCTAATGGGTTTCAGCCTGGTTTCCTTTAAAAAGAAAAAAAAAAAGTATGTGACTGGCTTGATAGGTCTTTCCTCCCTCTCTGTAGTGATTTTTAACTCCTTGGCTAATCTCAGCAAAGTTTGTTAAAAGATAATTAGGCTTTAGGAAAATAGGAGTGAGGATGCAGTTAGGAGGAGCTGGAGGTGACCTGGGGCAGCTGGGAACATGGTGGGCTGGGAGAGCTGGGGCAGGCATGGGTGGATTATTGTTGGTAGTACTTTTTAAACTTGATATTTCTCCAGGACTGAGATGAAAGGAAATAGAAAACACCAGAGTAGGCTCAGATATCAATAAGCTGGAAGTATGAAAGGCTGCTGGTTGAAAGCAGCTTGTGGTAACTTAGAAAACCTGTTTTTTCTTTTTAACTGGGCATCTTTGGAGGCACCCAAAAGGAAACCAGAGCAGGAGGTGGAGGTAGGGTTTGGGCTGTCAAACTCTGCTGCTTCTTCCACAGTTGCTGCGTATTTAATGCATCCCATCTCAGTTTCGGTTCTTCCTGGTGCTCGCACGGCAAAGCCAATGCTGTGGGGGTGACTCACCATTGGACTGAGCGGCAGAGGAGGCTTGGAAAGAAGAGGCCCTTTAAACACGAGAGGCAGAAAGGTGTCTGGTCAGGCTTTGAAAGAGACCTTGTTACCTGCTGTAACAGGTAACCAGTGCCTTTCACCAGCTCTACAGTGATTTAAAACCAGTAGCTTCTCTCCCAAATAAACTTCAGTTACTCTGACACTTGCTCAGATGTGATCTGTCCTGCCAATGTGTGAAAACCCATTATACGGGTCAAAACAGGGACAGGCTGACACTTAAGTTGTATCAGAGGGGGAAAAAAGCTAAGGTCTGCTCTGCACAGAGGGGCAGCTGGTGTTACAGACCCTTTTTGGGCTGTTTTATTAGTGAGGTGTCACAGCCAGCTTGATTTACTTTCTGCTTTTAGGATGAGCAAAATGTCAATTCTGGCCTTTCTGTTTGTACCTGCAGAGGTCCCTTGGAAGACCCTGTCCGTACGTCCATCTGGGTGCCTGACGGGGCTGCCTTGCTTCCAGGTGAGGAATGGATCAGGTCCCATGTCTTTTGCCAACTGCTGAGTTTAGAGAGAGTGGGAGGACCATGTTCGGTCATTCAGCAAATGATGGGCTTTTCTCTAAAGCACAGGGTGGTGGAAGGCCAGGCAAGCCCAGGAGACTCAAGGTGGTCTTACAATTTCTGGGTCCAGGCCTGGAAGCAGCAAACGTGCCGGTTCTCCTGGGAATGGGAGTGTTGCATCGGAATGACTGCGTGGTCCTGTGGGCTGTATTATTTCAAACACGACTTTCCTGCTTGTGGACCTGAACTTGCTCCCCATCCATGGCATGGCTCTCTCTAGCCAGGATGCACTCCCAGCTGATGGTGGAGGATGGACTGTATTCCTACATTTAATCTAACCACGCTTCAGTGGACAAAAGCAGAAAAGTATATAAGCCTATAACCTGAGTAGAAGTTTACACACGGAGCAAATTAATTGATTCTTCAGAGTTGCCAGTTCCCTCAGATTCACTGGAGGTACTTAGCTGTGACTTAAAGATCGCCCTGATAAACTACCCCAAGCTCTTGTAGCAGTCCCTGGCTGGATTATGTGTAGGACATGAATTGTGCTTTGTGCCCATCCTATGACACAATGGTTTGATTGCAGCAACAGTCAGGTTGCCAAAAAGGAGCAGTGTCAGGGTAGTAGGTCTGTCCTCAAGCCTTTCTGTTATGCCAACACAGGAGGCAGAATTGGTGCTAGAAGTGCTATGAAGTTGTAGCAACTGGGGTGAGAAAACAGTGAGCATCTCCACTGTGAAGGACATAATATGAACCGGGATAGCTGGTAGGTGGTCTGTAACTGCTCGGTGGCCATGATGGAGGAGAGAGAGCACCAGGGGCTGCCTTGCCGACTCAGCTTGGGTCTGGACCAACCCCTTGTCATGTGGGGAGGTGTGTGCTGGATGTTCTTCTTCCACTGCTCTGGTGATTTTGACTAGTGGAACCTTGATGTCACCTGACTTGACAATCGCAAGATGTTGGGAGTTCTTCTTTACCCTCTTGTGTCACTGGATATAACTGCACTTCCATTCAGCTCTTTCAATACACAATGCATATCTCTTCTTTCTTCCTTTCCCTTCTCCTTGGTTTTATATTTTTGTGGTTTTTTGTTGTTGTTGTTGTATAAATTACGGCTAGCTGGAGATGAGATTTCAGCATCCTGTTTACTGCAAACAGTTGGGGACATTAATAAATGTTGAAAGACAAAGACAGACAAGGGATTAATAAGCAGAGGACAGGAGATTAATAGCAAGACAGTAGAATTTGGTTCAAGGCCTGGTCCTTCCCACTTGCTGGGTATGGAAGATTAATGGCAGGTCTTCTGTTAGTCTCACTCTTTCTATGGCAGTTTTCTTAAGTCCAATAAACTGTCCCAGTGGGTTGCTGTAAATATGAAATCTAGGAAGAAACCTATTCTTACAGATCGTTAGCTACATGAGACAGTATTACTTCTGCCTTCTATTCAAAGCTTAAGTAACAGCACCAATATTGTTGTGAGTGTTGAAGTCAGGTGTTCAGGTGCTTACAACTCTTCTGAGAACAAACACATATAATAAAATGTGTCTTGCCAAACAAACTGTGTCTGACAAATTAGGTTTTTTTACTCTGTGTCCTGTGCAAGAGGTTGATTTATCTTCTTTTGCTGGGTTTTCTGCTTTGTTTCTGTGGAAAATTGGACTCTCGACCTGTTGCATCTGGCCACTCATTAGGCTTTGTGTGAGGTTAGAACACTGAAAAAACTGCTAACTCTGCAAAGAGCATTCCTGGTTAAATTTGCAGGAGACCTGTAGAACACGGGACTGCATCACACAAAGTCTTTATGCTGGCAGAAGGGTGCGTGCTGTTCTGGGTCTCCTAGGTAGAAGGTCAGCCTCAAACTCCTACCTTAAGGCTAAAAGTGCCAAGTCAGGCACTGCAGAAGTCCTCTGGGGTCTGCCCAAAGGACAGTCTTCACAAAGATGTGATAGGCTTCACGATGATGATCCCAAGATCTTGATGCACGGGGTTATAGCCGTATACAGGTATGAGAATAGCCATTTTGGGAAGGGAGGAGCTGTGTTCCTGTAACAGTGAGCGAGATGAAGACGGGGCTAACGTGAGAACTTTCTGCAGCAACAGCTGAATTTCTTTTCCAGGGTAGAAAGGCTGTGTGTTGCTTCTGCGTCCCTGTAACAAAGCTCTTCCCCTCTCGTCCGCTCTTGCATGCAGTGCCCTTGGCTTTTCAGAAGTTAATTGATTTGTCCATATTACGATTCTCTCTTTAATTTTGTTTGTGTAAAGAAGAGCACGCGCTAATCTTTCTCCAGAGAAATGTTTCACACTGCTCCTCTTTGAACGTTTGGCCCCGGGTCTGCCGCATTTCTTAATGAGTCTCTAACTAAACAGCTACGGTTCCCACATGCTCCAGCCTTGACACAGGCATACTTGTACACCCACGTGCCTGCTCCCAGTTGAACCCAGCAGCCTCCCAGCGCACCCTCGCTGCTCGGGGATTCACGTGCGCAAAGCAGCGCCTCCCTGAGAAACCCCTACATGCGAGAGGGGGCTTTATACCTGCAGGCATAGATAGATTTGGCATCACATGAGCTGTCCTGTGAACCAGAAAGGCTGTAACCTGTTTACCACACTGTCCCCCCACCCTCAGGCTCGTTTAATGTGCCTCCTCCTATAGGCGAGGACCCCAGCTAGCGCCGAACACCCAACACTGAATTACTGTCTGGTATGCCACTGGCTGCCAGATCTTTGATAGCTTGTTTTTAATGAAGATTCCTCCTGTAATTCCTAGAATATCTTGCAGTGCAGAAAATGAGCTGTGTGTGTATTTTGCTGTGGGCTGAATTTTTTTTCCTGCTCTTCACAGTTCCCTCCATGAACAGAGAGGAAAGGGAGGGGGAAGCAGCTGACTGCTTTTTTTTTTGTTGTTGTTTTTCTACTTGACTTCTGTGAAATATGTGGGGATCAATCACTCGCAACTAACAAAATGTTTTTGTTTCTCTTTGCAAAAGCATATGGGAACTGCAGGAAAAGCATATGGGCGTTTTTAGGAAAACATATTGGTGAATGGACAAATTATAGTGGTGCCAATATGTTTTGGATGTCTGGCTAGACCACTACTACTACCACACTTGCTGGCATGCAAACCCATCCGCGAGATTTCCAGCGTGTGAGCGGCGTGTAGCTGCTCCTAGGGAAACGCAGGCTACATCAGACCCCTGTTAAAACGGTGTTGTGATCCATCTTCAGCGTGTGTGACTGCCTCACTGTGTCCCAGACCAGGCTCCAGGCTTGCATTTGTGGCAGCGTATCCATTCTCTTGGTAGACTGAGCCCAGGGGTCCACTTGCTGTGAGCAATGATGTGGTAACCATTTTTTCTTTCTAAAGCCCTTGACTGCAGTCCTAATAACACCTGAGCATCTTGCAAACAGGCTGGGCAGCCTCCGCTTTTCCTCTGCTGCTCTACCAGGTCTTTCTGTGTTATCTGGAGCCATTGTTTTTAATTCCTCTGTCAAACAGAGTGCTTTTGAAGAAATGCAAAGTATTTGCGTTATTGCTTCTGGGCCCAGTCCTGTTTGCCTGGATACTGGTGATCCAGGGAAAGGGATCCGTGAGCTGGGAGGGACTTGGTGGGGGGAGTGGTAAGCGGTTTTGTTTGGTGGGTTGGTTCTGGTGGCTCACAGCATCCCTACAGTGTGAGTTGCCCTGTTGTGGTCTCCTTTGCAAGGAGAAGTCCTCAATAGCTCCACCTGGGCAGTCCTTCCCACTTACCATGGCAGTGAGGGAGTGCTGCCTGCCCTTCCTCTGCTTGTAACAGGCATGACTTTTCTAGGTTGCAGGGATTGGTAGCAGCTCTCTGCCCATGTTTGGGATTCAGCAGGTTTTACGGACTGGTTGAAATCTCCTTGCACAGATATCAACAGAGCAAGACACCTTGTGTTTCACAGAGCTTGCAGTCTAAATAGACAAAACAGGACTACTGAGGAGAATGTAATGGTCTCTGAATATCAGGGGAGATGGACAATAACTTAGGGGTAGTTTCCAACGAGTCTGAGCTTGCACCATTGCTAGGAGAGGTGGTCCTGCTGCTCATGTGTCCCCAACCCTCATTTCTGCCCATATAGTCACTCTTATCCTGTATAGATGTGAGTGGTGAGACAGAGGAGGGGTCAAAACGTGGCTGAGGGGATAAGCAGGATGCGCATTTGAACAGTCATTTGGGTATCATGTTGTTTATCTTGGTTATGAACCTGCACTCTGAGATATTCTGAGTGGTAATTCAGCACCTTTTAGCGTTCTTCCTCTTATGCCAACTTCAGGATGATTTGCTAGTGAGTAATTTTACATTATTTAATGTAGCCACTTTCCTTATAGCTGTTTTGTTCCGCGAGACAATTCCCTATTTTATTATGCAAACAGTACATTAAGATCCTTGCGGGCCAAAGTTCCCAGCAGTGCTTGAGATGACGGCAGAGAAGTAGGTTATTTCAGAAATAATGATTCTCTCCTCTAGAAGCTTTCTTGGAGTTCTGCTTTAACTGCTTTTGATATTATACATTCTTTAAAAAAAAAAATCAAAAAAAATCCAGTACTTCCTAAATGTTATAGAGCTCAAAAAATACACTGTATGCCTTGTCACAATATTTAATGCAGAGTGCTATTTACAGTAATGAATCAAAATGTCAGTTTTTAAAATATGAACTGTCAGAGTGTTCCTACTTTGCAGAAAACTTTGATATGACAGTTTGTTAATCATATGACTATTACATCAAATGTGTCTCAGAGTACTTTTTCTCAACAAAGTCTTTTTTTATTCCTTCCCCCCTCCTCCCTTTTTGCTGTTAATTCTGGGAGAGTTGTTTGACTGAATGCACTTTGGTTAGAGGTTGGAAGAATCCAGAGCTGAATGCTTTTGTGTATTGACAGATGGGATGTATCAGTGCCTGTGTTCGCGCTGGTCGTGGTCACCTAGTCTTAGGTACAACCTGGTTTGGATCACCTCTACCTTGTGTGCCCGGGGTTTGCCCCAGGCCTGCTGTGTTTGGGGCTCAGGCAGTGGCACTGGTGGAAATGAGCCCGGTCTGAGCAGTGTTGATGCCTCTGGATATAACTCAGCATTTGGGGCAGCAGGGGTAAAATTGTCTCTTGACTAATAAAAAGCTGGTTTGTACAGTAACATTTCTAGTCCCCGTAGCTTTAGCATGAATAGACGAGTAAAATAAAGATCTCAAGGCTGCCTGTGCATCCTCCTGTGGGCTGAAAGGGCTGTTGTGCAGGGCAGGGTTGGAGGAGGAGCAAGGGGTTGGGGAAGCCAAGGTCCTCTCTCTGGTGGCTTTGATTACTCTGGACCCAGGTCAAGGAGTGTATTTGTGCCCCGAACTCCCCTTTGTGAATTTAGATCAGGGTACTTACCTGTTTTTTGTTCTTTTGCTTGCTTATCTGCAAAATGGGAGTAATTAATTGATATTGGTTAACTCAGAGGTCTCCTCAAAGCCGATTACTCAAACAACTGCACTTGAAGACAAGGGAGAGCTTATGTAGATAACTGTGCTTTAGAAAACAGCCTTTGGAAGGAGAGGGTTCGGCATGCTAATGTGAAGACTGAAGGCCAGAGAGAGGAGTCTCAGGTGTAGCAGAGCCATGTACCTCTGCCTGTAATGTCTTTGTCCCGCATTGCCTGGGGCTCCAGATGGATTCCCATTGCTTATTAAAACTCACAGTTACCATTGTGTAGATCTTACAAGTGCAACATTTCTGATTTGCAGTTGGCCCAGCACTGCTATAGGAATAGGAGTCGTCTAAAAAGGCAAAAAGTGCTTATTAGCAATCCAGAAAAAAAGAAGTGTGGGCAATGCATAACAGTAAATTTTAAAATCATAGGAAGTTTTGGGTTGGCAGGGAATTTTAAAGATCATCTAATCTAACCCCCTTCCATGAGCAGGGACATCTTTCACTATATTAGGGTTGCTCCAACCTGGCCTTGAGTACTTCAAATAATGGGACATCCACAACTTCTCTGGATGACTTTCATCATAAAAAAAAAATCACTAATGTTATTGAAGAGATGATAAAAACTTGTTTTCAGGGGTGTAATCGCATATTTAACTGCACTTTTGGGTAGCCCATTAGCCAGCTCTCGTATGTGGAAGGCACAGGTAAGGGTGCTAAACGTGTCTGAAGTTTGATACGCTGAGGCTCCGGTGGAAGGAGATTTGGGAAGGTGTAGGTGTTGCTATGATACCTCTCACAGTAGTATCCTGTATATAGAAAATAGAGGGGAAAGGAGGAGGGGAAGGAAGTGACTGGTGGGTGCAGAATGATGACACAAGAGGCTCTGCTGGGTGGTGGTGGCTGGTGTGGTCCACCAGGAAGCCTGAGAGAAGCTGTCTGGTGAAACCAGACCCAAAAAGGATCTTACACGAACCTCCCCAGTGAAGAGGGGTTTACAGCAGTGAGGGCCACCAGCAAGGCTGATGTGAAGATGTCACTTTTCATATGGTGTCTTTGTCACCTTTGTTGAGTGAATGGTGCTGGTTGCTGCATTCCCATCACACGGAGGGCAATTGATTACTATTCAGTTTTAATTTTAGACAAACCACATTGTTAATGCAATGATTTTTCTTTTATTATCATTACTGCAATGGATGGAAAAGGAGCTCTAACAGATGTATGATTAGCAGGGCATGAAATTAAAAATGTTTGTGTACAAGGAAAAGGTTGTTTACTATCAAATTCTTCATTTGAAAACTAAGATTGGCCATGCAACTCTGCAGCAGGCACACAGCCCCGTTCCCTCCCTCTCTCCCAGCAGCATCAGATGAAAAATAACAAGATTTTAAATGTTTCCTTTATTAAAAAAGGTAATAATGTAACTGAAAGGTCAGTACCTGCCTTTGGAGGCTGATTATCTGAAGTGCTCGTTTTCCTGCTCTGGCACCAATGTGTCAATTCAAGAAAATATTTTGACTGATGCTGAAGCCCTATTGATTAGGGCAAATTGAACATTTTCTGTCAAAACTCTTTTGGGTGGAAAATAAGGTTCTGATTGAATAATTTCAAGTGTGGGTGTGTACATGGGTGAAAAGTATTTGTTGTCAAGATGTTGACAAATACATATTTGGAGTCAGTGCTGCAGCCTGCCCAGAGGGGTGTGGATTGGTATGTAGTACCCATCCTTTCACCATTGTTGTGGGTCAGTCTTGTTGCCAAACGATACCTCTTCAGTCCATGCAGTCTAGGAGTCCCTGATGCACTGGGATGGTAGTGTCTGCTGGGGTGTGTAGTCTATGTGAGTGCTTGAGAAACTGGAAAGCAGCCTTCAAATTCTGTCAGCTCTAGGATGGTAGTTTTGCACGGGAATGCTTTCAGGCTCTGGTAGAAAGCCATCAGCATTTTACTTTGAGAAAATGATTCATTGTCTTATGAGCTTTACCTATGATACAACATTCTCAGGTACATCTGCTTTTTCATGACTTCCATTAAAATTCTGGTAATGAATTTTGAAGGAGCTAGGTGAAGAGATGTGCATCAGAAACACTTCAGCTGTGCTATGCTGTTGAGGTAAGTCTGGTCCTGCATAGGACTGTGCATTTCCCAGGTACTCTGAGTGTCTCACCTACCTCATTCTGTTCTTTTTGTCCTCTAAAAACTTTGTGGCCAGGTGCAAGGTTGGTGCTAGTTGAAGTATGTGGGGGCTACTCATCTGTAAAGTTTCACCTAGGGGAGTGTTTGCACATCCCAGACCCGAGACAGCAGCATGATAGATTCTCCTTGCTGAGCCTGGATGGCATTGAGCAGAAAATAGGAAGGGTGCTAAAAGATTGTTCCTGTGCTCTGGGAACAATTGAGATAGAAAATTGCTTCCAGGATTTCTTCACTTTTCCATGGAGGGTAATCAGCCTGTGTAATTCTCTGCCACAGGAAATACTGCCTGAATCTGTTACCCAAAGATAGCAAGCAAAGTTTAGATAGCAGCCTGAATACCAAAGGTACTGCAGAGCAGGGGCTGTCCCTTACATGTTAGTGGTTTTGGGTGTAGTGGCTGCTTTATATGTCATAGGATGTCACAATGGTGCAACTAATGTGACCAATAATTGAGTATTGGCTTAGGTACTCCGTGTGTTCCTGGTACACAGTTAGACTTTGGTGCCCTAAATAAAGAGACAAATTTGTGTGTCGAGATTGTAAATGGAGTTTTGTTTAGTGTGGTGCTCAGGTTGTAAGTCTGAGATTGCGGGGAAGGTGAGAGCAATTCCAGTGAGACAGTGGGTGTCTGGTAACTTCAGTCTTGTTCTTGGCTAATTTTCAATCTTCGCTCTGTAAGTGTAAGCAAACAGATATTTCTGCACCTTTATTTGTTCTTCTAGGGCAACACTTGGGCTACTTGCAGCCCAGGGTTTGTGTTAAGTTTTAAATACAGCCTTTTAGCCACATGTTTTATTGCAACTTTTAGGGGAAATTATTTAAATTTTTTACTTGAGTGAGAGTAGTTGTGGCCAGATCACTGTGTGAGCATTATACCTGCTGGGCACTGAAATTTGATTCCTGAATTTACACTAGCAGGTCATACTGGGCCAAAGGATCTTGAGCCACTAGAAGAGAAAAGAATAAAACAGAGTGAATTTGGTGTTTGGTTATGGGCTCTGGATGTCATTGTTCCTGGCTGTTCATCTGGCTAATGTTTGCTTTTGTGTAGTATTTGTCTGTGTCTGTGCTTCTGTGCACATGGGGGAAAAGGAGGACAAATATCACTGGGGTGGATTAGCATTAAAAAATAGTTAACTGATCAAAGCCATAAAGCTTGTCCAAGTGAATTCTTCAGAGAAATAGCTTTGAATTTCCCAAGCAGCCGCAGGCCATAAAAGCGAAGCGCTATCATTCAGAGATGCAAAAAATCCCCTTCTGTTGGAGTGTTGGACCTATTTGTTCCTTTTTAGGAGGGCATTCAAAATGTTTTCTTAATTTCCTTCTGAACAGCTCACTGCTATCCGTCATAAGCCTTCATCAGCTCTGTTCCCCCTCAGTGTTAACCCTCCACTGAAATCTGTGTATCTGTAGTTTGCATTTTGGATGCTTTTCAGCTCTGTGCACTTTACACTGGGGTAGATCCTGCAGAACAGGCTTTTTGTTTCTGAGCTCAGTGTGTTGTAAAGAAAGGGCTAAATGGTTCCCCCAGGGTCTGGACGGAGGTGACAGATGCAGATGGAGAGCGATGCCTGGAAAGATTTCCTATGTGGCCTGAAGGGATGGCAGGGCAGCCCTGTTCCCTGATGCCATCTTCTGTCTTGTCATTGGTCTTGCCCCAGCAGGAGTACCAGTCCCACTAGGTTTGCAGAGCAGGTGAGGCAAAATGGGAGGGAATTTCATTTTACTTCCCTAGAGGAAAGCAAGCACATTCTTCCGACTACTCAGACAAAGTTATTGAAGGCTCATACTGAAGGTTAGGCAACCAGCCTCTGGGAATTGGTCACATAAATTTGCGTTATGCTCATGGAAGTCTCTCTTTCACAGTATTTTGTATCTTTTTCTTAAGATTTACAAAAGAGTGAAATGCTGTTATATGGTCCATACATAGAATATTAGATAGCACCATCATTAATAAGAATGATAATTACACCGGGCTTGCTCAGAACTTGCCAAGAAAAAAGGGAAAAAGAAAAAAAAAGCTCTCAGAAGACATGAGATGCTTTGTAGCTGGAAGTGCCTGTCACCCTGCAAGGAGCTCAGCTGTCCTTTTCAGTTCCAGTCTTCTCTTACTGAAAGTATTTTATTGCCTAATACCTACTAGCTTTTGCCGAATTGTATGCCTACCCTCCCAAAAGAAAAGCCACACATATTTTTCTACTGCTGTAAATGTTCAGCTTTAGGGCCCCCAGGGAGGGGTTTTAATGACTGTGTCCCGTGTGACTTTCAAGCAGAGAATTCCACTTTTGCTTCCCTTCTGAAACATGGACTCTCATTCTCCAGATAAACCATGTTTCAATATGACCACATCTAAAGTGCATATATATATATATGTTTTGTTGGTGGTTGTTTTTGTTGTTGTTTTTTTTTTTTTTTCTGGTGAGTTAAGTCCTCAGTAGATTCTCCTAGAACCTGAGGTCATCCTTGTAACAGGTGGTCAATGCATGGAGGGCAAAGCTGTGACTCAGGGATGGGGCAGCAGCTTTTGGAAAGGGATTAGATCCTTGCACAGGTGGAGGCATGACATTCGCGTGTGCCATGCATATGCATCCTGTGCCTGGTTTCTGTGGTAAAGCAGAGATCATTTATCTGCATAGCAGGGCCATTTGCTGGGGTGAAGTCATCGGTGCTCGGTTATTAAAGCAGTATAGAGCGGTTTCCATATAGGGGTAGTGCAAAGTAAGTGTGAAGGTCATCCTTCTCCCAGGTTTTACTTTGGCCTCCTGAGTAGGCCATGTCCTACCCTTGGATGGTAGCGGTGCTCAGCTATTGATAATATGGACAGAAATTGAATCTGAAGCCTAGGGCCTTTCTGCACAGGGGGAGTGTTGCGAAACAAAGCCAGGGTGTGAATTTGAAGTGCAATAGCTGTTCTGAGCGTACTTCTCATGTGGGCAGTCTTATTCTGCTCTGAGAGGGCCTTTGTGCAGTTCTGCTTCATCCATTGCCAAAGGCACTCTCAGTGCAGAAAGAAGAATGCCCACACAGGGAGCGAATAGCTTTTCCAGACTATTTCACCATGCTGAGGAGTCCCAGGAGATGGACATGGTTTCATGTCCCCGTGAATGTTGCAGGAGCTTACACTTCAGCTTGCCCTTCCACCAGAGCTTTCGTGTGGGGAGACACTCTTTGTGACGGGTGGTTAATGGAATTGTGTCTTCTGAACCCTGATAGGTGTGGTGTATGTCAGTTATTTGCCTGGCCTTGTGCATCCCTGAGATCTTGGGCTTCTCCAGATGTTGCTGGTGTTGCAGTTTGGCATTCTCCATCAGTATCGTCTCCTCTTGTGGTGTGTCCTAGCTGCTGAAGAGAGCTCCTGTGAGATCATGTCTGTGTTCGTGTGTTGTTCCTTTTCATACAAAATCATCAAGCAAACCTGTACACTGGGTATGATCATTATCTGAATATTGTTAAAAAAAAAAAAATCCCATCTGTTTTACAAAGAGGCAGTGTAAAGAGCAGGCTCTGTGACTAAATAAATTCACATCTGTTCAGCAGAACCATCAAATGGAGAGCAGAGGGGTCTAATGTGAATCACATGTTGAAACCACAAGTATGAGTGAGATGAGCTGCAAAAGAGAGAGCCTGAAAGTGTTGATCCATGTGAGCAACTGTTGGTTTCTCTGCTTATTCGTTCCCTCTACCAGTTTCCTGAACAAATTATGTAGAATCCAAAGACCAGGGATGTGCACATGTCTATGCATACATATGTGCATATGTTTGTATTTCTTGCACAGTGAAGCAACCTTTCTGTATTATCTTGTGCCATTAGATCATAACTCCAATTGGAAGGACAAGGGATTGTAGAAGGGGCTGCAGAGAAGGGAGGGCAGAGCTGGTATGAAGAAAGCAAGTGGAACTGTTTCCTGTTGGTGTTGCTTCACAAAAAATATCACTGAAGAAGCGTACTTTAAAAGAGGACTTGCCTTCAAGGTATCCTTGCCTCAGGATGATGTCTCCAGCAGTGTCAACTCAAGGAACTTGATGGGAGCAACCTAGAAACTTCAAAGGGTTGGTTATGCCTTCATGTGCTCAAGCTAGTTTTGAAATAGGTGTCTGCGTACCAGTCCTAACAGGCTGCTTCTTTCTATGGATCAATCTAATTTGTTGCTTAGGTTTTCCCCTTAGTGTTTTAAGACCTGCAGAAACAAAGGGCAGCTCAAGTTTCTGTATTGGTTGCGTTTGCACTTTATTTTTTTTTCTATGCCAAGAACATATCAATACAATTTCAAAACATGGTATTTTTATGACTCAAGGCAGCAGTTTCTAACTTAAAAACAAGAAAGCTTTGGGGATGTACATGCAACTCAGGTGCCTCAGTTACATTATTTGGCTGGTGTCCATAGCCACTTAAGAGAGTCCGTGCCGAGGAGCATCTTTTCTCCCACAGGATCTCATGAAAAGAAAGATGCAATAATTTGAGTCTCAAAGGTGGTTTCTTGTTGCTGTTGAGCTTTCTGTCCTAGATATTTTGCTGTAAACGAGGGCAAACTTGCAGGAACAAAGAGTGGTGGTAGATAGGCTGTTAGACCTAATTTGCACGGATTCTGATCTCCTGCAGTTCAGTCTGCTTTCTTTACCTGGCAGAGCTGTGCTCCTACAGCTCACCTGGGATGCGGGCTTTGCAGGAGTGCGCTGGAGGTAATGAAGCACTTCAGGGGCTGGCGGGGTTGAAGGTCCCCATGGAATGATTAAGGTTTTGGCAACTGTTACTTCGCAAGAGTGCCTTAAACAGCAAAGGCACGCCTTGCAGATGCTTAGTTGTGTGTGGGAATGGGCTTTTCCTTAGACTGGTGAGATAGCAGTAGCAGCTATTAGAGGGCATTCGATTATCTGAGCTGTGTGTGCACTTACCAGCTGCATGGTTTAGCTGCCCTTGCACAGTTAAAAAGCAGAACACAAGTGGTTTCCAGCAGTGGCTAAAATGCAGCAGTGTATCACTGTCTCTAAATACATGAAAAGTGTTGTTTTTCCTTCCCTCCAAAAATTCCCTCTGCTTATGATTCATTTCCTCTTCCACCCCCACTCCCTCCACATTCTCTTCTGAGAAGGTGCATGGTAGGTAGATGAGTGCTGTACTGTTTTCCTGGAGACTGTTGGATTTGAGCTGTTTCACATCTCTGGAACCAGTGTGGCCAGTCTAGTGTGGAAACTTACAACAAAAGTGCATACTGATTTCTGGGAAGGAGAACAAACAATTAATTAGAGCTGTCAAAACCAGAAGACACCAATGTGATAGCGGTGGAGGAACCGAAGTTACCTTTCTAATATGATGGGTTTGTTTAGCAAAATTGCAAGGCCAGTGTGGATGCCTGCTTGGGTTAACTTCATTGCTGGCACTGTGGTTTTTGCCAGCTGAGGAATTATCTCCCAGAGCATTGAGTATCACTATTGAATGAATGGACACTGGGATAAAAGGGAAGAGCAACAGTTTCCTGATGCTCAGTGGTTTTATGAGTTTCAAAGAAGAATTGAAAATCAAATCTCAAGTACTTATCTTCAGTCACAAGTTTCTATTCAGAGCAGAACGAATCCCCTGTGATTACTAAAACAGAGCTTTATCTTGATGTGCTCCAGAGTGTCGTGGCATGCTTGTCTTTGCTCTTAATATTCCTCTTCACCCATTTCCCCATGCTTCCAGAACACAGACTCTTTCAACAGCTGTCTTCTCAATGATCTCTATGTTGTGTTTATTGCAAATACCATTGGGGTAGCTGACTTACCCTTCTTACTTATGACTTACCCTTCTATCCATGTCACCATGGACATCATGGAGCTCCTCCAGCTTAGGCACCATCTCAAAATATGTCTTTTATTCTTCCTTATCCCTTAATGAAAGGACCTGCAGTAGGCGGTGGACACCAGGTCAAATGTTAGTTGAATGTGTGCTATCATTGCTAATGAAGCAAACTGGATATGGGGTTGCTTTGGAGAAGCCTGGACAGTAGACTGAGGTGGATCGTTGTTCACCTTTATGCCCTGCTGGCAAGGCTGTTACCTAGTCTTGAGTCTTCCAGTTGAAGTGGGATGTTGAAGGAGGGCATCTGGAGGGGGTCTCAAAGAGGAGCAGTCAAGGATTTAGAGCACATGGCCTAGAAGAAGAGGCTGAGGAAGCTTTATATCTTGTCTTTGATGGAGAGTAGGCAAAGGAGTGATCCAGTGGCAGCCTGTAGCTATTGTTGGGGTGTTATGAAGATGACAGAGCCAAATGCTTGTGTCCAGATGGCAAAATAAAATGCTGTGGCCGTGCATAGTTGATAGGGAGCTTCAGCTGGAGAGCTGGAAAAACATTTTCACTGGGAAAATAGTGCAACACTTGAACAAGTCACCAGGTAGCAAGGGATTCTCCATTTTGGAGGTTTTCAAGGACAAAGCCACAGCAAGCTCTATCTAGTGTTGGTGATAGTCCAGTCTCCTGCTAAAAGCACGATTCTGTAACCTGCAGAGATCCTCTGTATTTCCTGACAGTACTGCAGGCTTTCAGTTTCTTAAAGGAGGAAGCACTTAAATCTTTATTTTTGCTTTGTGTTGCAAAAGGGAGACAAGAATACATGGGAGTGCTCAGTGATAATGTCAAATCACCTGTTGTGGAACTCAGAGAAATGTAGTCTTTTTTTTCTAAATGTTTATATGAAGAGGTCTGTGTACTTTCTTTCCCACAATTTTCATGCACTCAAATATCTTGATATCTTGCTTCCATTAGCTGTCTCTCTATCAGCACCGGTTCCCAGCCATATGGCAGCAATCCTTCTTCTGTGTGTTAGGATATAGGATTTTTTATAGGAAAAAGGCTATTTCCCCGTATTATTTGCTAGGTGCCATGGGCTGAGCTGCCAAAAACAAGACACAGGCTGGTGCAGTGCTTAGGAAGGAGAAGAAAACGTCCAGGGATTTGTTATACTTGAGGCTGTGACTTTCAGGACAGCTGGGGATCTGGGGGAGGAAAAGTTAAGTGGATCAAGTGGGAGAAAAAGAATCAAGGAGTAAAGATTTTTGATCCTGGACACCGCTCCTGCCCATTAACTGATTGAATTGCTTGCTTTTTAGACATTGCAACCTGCTCTGGGTGGACCTACTTTGGCAGGTGGTTGGACTTGATGATCTCCAGAGGTCCCTTCCAACCCCATATCATTCTGTGATTACTGTTTCAAAGTCTGGTTTGTACTGCCATGCCCTTGAGGTCCCAAGAAGGTTATAGTGGTATCAGCCCCATGCTCGTGTTCTTGAGTGGGGCCCACGTGGTGCCTATATTCTGGGTTGCCGCTCCTTTTACATTCACAGAAATCCTCTTGACAGTTTGGGGTTCAGACTGCCAAGAGCAGATATGTTTTCTTCCAGGGACAGTGCCAGCTGATTCTTCCTCCGGTCGCAGATTTTTAGAAGTGGAGTGCGGGGAACCCATCATAAATAAAAAGCCCACCTGCACCCACCCTAGCCTTCCTAAGTAGGACTTCAAGCTCTGCACCGTTTCCTTGTTCACTCTGTATCAGTGTCCCACTCTGTGCTGAGCTCAGATCTCTGCTGTTTCTCCCCAGGCTAAGACATATACACACAGTGCTCTGCAAAGCTAATACAATTATCTGTGTGTCAATATGCTGCCGCGGTCCCATTTGGTCCCACTGGGGTCTTTATATCTCACTGCTGAGCTGAGTGTTAGTTCTGCACAGTTCCTTCTTGTTTACAGCCAGCATCAGCATCCAAACAGCCTGGGCTTTTTCTAACAGCTTTAACCCTGCCATCTCTTGTGCTGATTTCTTTTCTCTTATTAAGACTCTCTTAATAGGCCTGATTACAGAAGGTCTCCATTGGTTGAGCAGTCAAGTCCCATAACCATTTTAGTTGATGGATAAGCTCCATGTTGCTTGGCAGTGCCTTCCTGAAGTAGAAAGCCAAGTACTGAGCTGTGCTATAGGCAAGACAATGAATATGGGCACAGAAGAAATAAAAGCAGCTTTTTTGGCAGAGGGATCTTGAAAATAAATTGTCTGCAGGAAAACAGTATTTGTGTAAGGGAGCTCATGGTCTGAGGCTCCCAAAATAACTTTTCTGCATTGTTCTGCCTGTTCTTTTACTGTCCCTGTTAATATATTTCGTCTCATATTTTATACACACAATTCTGAAACATCCATCTCATACTTTTCTTTGTGATATAACAACAATCTCAGAAACTTGTAGGTCTATTTATCAGGAAGAGGAGATTTAAAAATTGGAAGAAATTTGTCTGGCTTAGAGATACCTCCTGGCTTAGCTCTTAAGGTTCAACCACACACTTTGCTATATTTGAGTAAGCATTTTGTGCTGGCCACCAGGTCTGCCTTGTCCATTGCAGTTGCCCTGGGGTTTGTTGTGACCACAAGTAGCTGAGACCTTGGATTAATGTTTTATCCAATATGAGTGTATTTGGAGTGGCTGAGGATTGTCTTCATACCACAGAAGTCAAGAACCAGTCTGCTCTCTGGTGAAATTGTAATGTGGGCATTAGAGTTAGATTAGATTAGATAGATCTATCTCCAGGGAGCCAGTGCTGTCTCTGTTTCAATGCACATGGGCCAGTCAAGTTCAATTTATTGGCATTTTAAAGCTTAGTTTGTCATCCAACACCAGAATGTGACGTGGCTGTAAAAGGAAGATCTTGTTCATCAGCTTTTATGTGTGTGTTTTGCAGCAGCAGTCAAATTCAAAAAGCCTGCATCTAATCCCAAAACTACTCATGCAATTATATGGGGATAGAAAAGTAGTTGTATGTGTAGTTCGCCCTTCTACCTTTTTCACTATTCAAGCTGATACAAGAGAAATGATCTAAGGAGAAAACTTGAGAAAGGGTGTCCAAGCAGCAGGGTTTTGGTGTAAGAAAGAATGTGATATCAGGTTGGTATCTAATGAGCTATTCGTGGTGAAATTAACCTGTCAGACTTCTTTGTAGCAAAGAGACCTTTCTTTACCCTCATGTCCTTATGGTTTCTGCTATGGAGTTACTCAGACGTAACAGGAAGACAGCAATACTGTACAAGTTGTAGTAGTTGTAGTGACTTTAGTACACTAAAAAAAAAAAAAAAAAAAAAAAACAAAACCCCCACAAAAANAAAAAAAAAAAAAAAAAGGACACATCCCAAACATGTATGGATCTAATGGCAAAAACCTGAAGTGTTGAGGCAGCTGTGTTGGGGGGGTTACTTCCCAAGTATTGGTTATTCAGTTAAAAGAATGGGCACATCCTGTGCTCATTTGCGAGTCATTGCACCTAGAAAATAAGGAATTTAATGTTGCATTGCCAGTAGGTGATATTGCTGGCATATCTTAAGTGGGATTCAGCTATATTGCTGCAAACTCTTTTGAGTGCAGATAAAGTCACAGCTGGAAGTCTGTGTTTTTAGAATCATAGAATAATTGATTTTGGAAGGGATCTCTGGAGGTCATCTGGCCCAACCCCTTGCACAAAGCAGGGCAAACTGTGAATTTAAATCAGGTCTTACAGAACATCCCATGGAAATTTGATTGAAGCTGTTTAAGCCAGAGTGAGATGATAGTAGATTATATGCTTCGAGGAACAATTCAGCGCAAGCAGCGTTCTAACTAGGTTTCTTTCTCCTTTAATTCCTGTGATTACATTAGTGATGTCCCACAGCAGGAAATTGGTGAATGCTTTCAGTGCTGCTTAACTGAAGAACTGACTCTGCTTTATTTATTTATTTTTAATTTGTTAAATTTATTTAGAGGGGATTGAGCTGAAGATACAAACCTCTCCCTTTTTCAGGCAATTGGAAGAAACTCTGGGTCTGGGGGGAGAGGGAGAGAGAAACTTGTTCCAGCTGACACCTGCCGAGAAAGACTAAAGCAAAGCATCAAGAAATGTCCATAAACACTATAAAATGGATGCAAACAAAGAAATCTGATCTTAGGAAGAAATGTGCCAAAAGGGGTTGGAGTCCATATGCACAAAAATTGCATATGGTCATGAAGGCAGTTGCTGGAGGGTGACAGCATGTTCTGTTCTTCCCCATCATGTTGTGGAGTTGCTTGGTGGCTCACTTTACTCACGTTAGCTCTCCACTGCTCACCGGTGATGAGGGCCATGTCAGCCCTGCTCACAGGATTCCCAGTGCTCAGAGCTGTTCCTGCAGCCTTGTGTTTCGCCTGGTTGCTCATGGAATGTTTGAGGAGCATCAAGAACCAGAGTCCACTGGGAAGTTCTGAGAGAGGAGATTCTTTGGGCCGCTTAATATTTACAGGACTTATACTCGGTGAAATGTTGTGCAGATCGGCAATGATTAAGGGAGTTCAAAAGGAATCCCCATTCCCCAAATCACATAATTTCCCATATGGTGTAAAATTGATGAGGGTAATTAGTACCATATGGGAAAGACATCCCAGGAGAGCTTGGGCTGAGTTTGTAAGTACCTATGGCACTTCCTATGTTTGGTTAAAGACCTCTAATGAGACCAGAAATTTGACATTATATCCTCTTTTGGAGGCCACAAGAAGCAGGAAAATATCATGGCTAAAGATCATTGGCCATAAGTGGAGGAATGAATTTATTTAACATTCAAAGGGGAACGATGCCAAGAGAAACAAGCAGCTTTGGGAGCTTGTGAGGAAGAAATCTCTCTGTTCAGCCTCAATTACTGCTTTTGGCTAGTTAGTGGAGTGGAGGTGATGAGGACAAAGCAAAGAACTCTTTTTTACCAGGGCATTTGGGTTTGAGCTTTTGAGATTTTCAGGAAAAATAATGGAGACAAATTAACTTGGAGTAGAAACAACCAGTCTTGTAGACTGCACTTCTAACTGAAGGGGGAAAGCTGTGGTGTGATTTTAGATCATGGAGGATATCCCTTTGGTTCAGTGCTAGAGCTGATCTTTAAAACTCAGTTAGAAGGTGAAGTCAGAAGTTTTCTCTTTGAGTTCTTTTACATGAAGTGAAGAGAAGGGAGGATGCAGTCTGCCTTTCTACGCATGGCTCTTGTAAGCTCTTGGAGACAAACTTGGGTTATCCAGGGAAGGGAGTGTCTTGATGGTGTTCCTGAGGAGTATCAGAGAGAAGCTGCAATAGGGCTTCCAGTTGTATCTACTGTCAGCAGACAAGGTCCCGATTCCCTTATCTGGTCAATCTCTTGGCTTTAGGAGTGATGCTTAGTTAAGCATGGGTGATACTAAGAACATTATAGACATACATCAAGCCACTGGATTTAGGAAGGAGTGGAGTGGAAGACAGAGCAGACTGTCTGGAAGCACAGAGTGCTGTTGCTCTTTTTTCGTTAGATAAACATTGTTGCTACCCGCTATGAAGCATTAGCTTAATTAACTCGGGGACAAATTCTTCTGTCTTGGCAAAGTCCATCAACATCCAATGAGTATTTGGTCCATGTTATAAATATGAAAATGAAATGAAGATTTATTTGGGTACAGTCTAATCACAGAAAAGCCAGCCTGTCTCAGAGATGAATGGACTAACAATTTCAAGAGTAGACAAATTGGTACTCTACCGTTCCATTGCTTATCTGATATGAGGCTAAATTGACTTGGAACCCTCTTTGTTTTACCTTTGCTTCTCAAAGGTGAATGACATTCTGTAATTAAAGGCAAAACCAAGCACTTATGCCCACATGTTAAAAAAAGAAGAAAAAAAAAAAAAAAGAAGAGAAGAGAAAAGGGAATGAAAAACCTTGTCGGGCTTTTATTACTGCCTGATATTATCTTCTATTGATATTCCTGGTCTGACATTTTTAGATAATGTGGTTTCATCTTGGGATTCGTGGATTCCAGTTCCTCTGCTGCGGTGTATTCTTTCATGGTTAAAATTTTCTGAACTTACGGCATTACGATTGTCCTAATGATAGAACCAGAGCACACTGTTTTCCTTATTTATGCAACCTGATTTCACTCTTTGCTCTTAATGTTATTTATCATGGTTAGTCTGGTCTTACCCTCTGCCTCCAAAAGTAGGTGATGACTAATGCTTCCAAGGAAGGAAGGATAACAGAACCTCGGGTAGCCACAGCTGATTTCAGTCTGGTTTTTGTCTTTGATATTATTAATCATTTTACTCCTTTAAGTTACCATTCTTAAAATAGTGGTCTTAGGGTAGTATCCACCATTTCATAAAAGGGAGGTGGAAAATTGAAGAGAGTTCAGAGTAAATACACATGAATGAATCAAGAGAAGTCTGCTCTTTACAGAGAGTTTAACTGATACTTATTTTAAATGTTTTGATTTGATTTAACCAATGATCTGGCTGTGTTCTGAAAGGATTTGTGTAAGGAATAGAGGCAGGTCTGTAGTGCAGATCACAGGAGCATAACAAAATCCAGTGGTTGGAAGTGGAGGCAGATAAATTTAAAACCAGACATAATGGAGAACATGTAATTATGGTGCTTAATTGCTTGCCCAAAAAATTCACCTAATGCTGTGATGGATTCTCCAGTACTCACATTCTTTCAATTGAGTCTACATGTACTTTGCACCAAATATTCTTTAGCTCAACGAAAGCTTCGTGGAGTAATAGTTGAGTAGAGTTCAGTACCCTGCATAGTACAGAAGGGCTGGACAAGATGGCCAACAAGAAGGGTTTCAAAGCAATGACATAAGGAAGATTTAGGATATTTTTGTCTGGGGTGGGGCAGTGAATTTAGGAAAGAGGTATTGCCAGAGTGGTCAGTGAGTAAGGAGTTGCAGGCAAAACTTGTTGCAGCCAGGTCAGGAATGGAGCTGTTGAGTTACTGGTGACTAAGGAAGGATGGCCGTGTGGCAGGCAGAAGCGTAGAAGGCTTCAGCCAAGACAGAGGGGTGTGTGGCACTGATGAGGAAGCAAGATGTTGCTGTTGCTACGGGAGGGTTACCAGGGACATGAGCTCTGATGGTAACAGTTGTTCCAAAGGTTGCTTGGACCAGAAATGTGGGGGCAACTGCAGATTTAACCTACAGTTTAACTTTTTTGTGAGAGCTCTGTGGTCCAGCCTTTAACTTGAGCAGCAGAAGGATCAGGTCCTTTGCATTTGACATCCAAGAAGCAGCAATGGGTGTTTTGTCCAGCAAAAGCCTGGTGAGACTCACTGTTCTCCAGTGGGGCGCAATTGTTTTAGAAGGACCAAAGTGATCAGACTGGGTTTGATGGTTTTTCACTCGATCCACTGTTATTACACTTGAAGGAGGAGCTTGCTGTTTTCACCCTCTTAGAAGTGGGTAATGCAGCTGTTGTAACAGCCAAGGTGAGTGAATGAACTCCAGCACGTTGTTCCCTGTGAGCGTGCATGTTCCCAGCATGCTTTTTCTGATCCTGCTTCTTGGGTTCCACCAGCCTATCCATCTTGATGCTGTTTTCATTGCGTTTTACCTGTTCCTTGGTTCTCTCAAGCCTCCAGTGTCCAATAGTTCGTTATTCTCTTGAGTTTCTTGGTGACTTTAGCCTTCTTGTCACCACTGACTTCTGCAATTTCCTGTATCTCGGGGAAGTCAGAAACTTCTGAAAACAATACTGATTACTGTAGAACTGGCAGATAGAACTTCTTTTGGAAGGAGACACTTCAAAGACAAAAGTGAAACATGTGCTTGCTGGTTGTGTTTGCTGACTAGCAGGAAAAGCACTACCTTTACCTATGTGAGGTTCTCAGTCCAAGTGCAGGAACCATAATGGTGCAGAGGCAGTCTCATGTCTAAGTTTGGAGTAAGAGAACTAGTCATAAGCCAAAGTTTCCCTGTGCTATTTTGATTATTTGTCCACATCGCAAAATGTTCATCTGTTTTGCTCCAAAGAAGCTTCTGACTGAAACCCAGACAATGTTGCAGGGAATGGTGAGGGAGCACTGATGGCTTCATCTGAATTAGCCAGGGTGCTCCACCATGGGGAAGTCTGCAGAGAGGTGAGGGGCTGTGCCCATCTACAAGCCACTGTCCCTTATATTTTGGCTTGCTTGTGGCCTTTTACCAGATGAAAAAATGGGGGAACATTAACAGCAAGCCCAGAAGTTTAGCTTCAGTTGTTAAAAAGAGATGCATTCATTTTCTTTTATTAATGATCTCTCAGAGTAGTTAGGCTAAATTGAATTTGGGTTAGGGAGCTGAGGCTGGAGGAGTTGAGGAAAGGGGAACTTGCTGAAAACGTTGTCAAGGCACGGTTAGGAAAAACAAGTGGCAGTAAATGCATAACAGAAAATGAGAGGGGAAGAAAGAGGAAGAGAAAAGGCTAACAGGGAAACAATTAGAAAATACCACCACCACCAAAACAAATGTGTTAGAGGGTAGTGCAGAGGGAGCTGTGTGCCAGCTTACAATCAGCAATTGAGTTACAGCAGTGAGGTCTTCACGCTCCTGAACTGTCCATAAAAACAGTCTGCTTTTTAAGCTGATTCATTGAGATTCACATTGTCTTGAGCCATCCCCAGTGCTGTGCAACCTGGCTACCGAAGCAGATATTCTTAGTTTGTGCATCACTCAACCCATCCCTGCCATCAACCTAGCAGACTATGAGAGCTCAGTGGGACCAAGCCATGTTGCCTGGGATATGGTTAAAGAACAATTAAGAAGCTACCAAAACAGCAATGACGATAATCCGGGCAGTACTAAGATATTTATTTTTCTCTGAATGAGTATGGAAGCAGCATCCATGGTCTGGAAGCAGCATCCAGGGTCTGAGGGTGCTTCACTCAGCAGCATGCTCTTTCATATGAGATGTCAAGCCAGGGGCTGAAAACCTGTCAGAATAAAATTCCAGGATGCTTTTAGCACTGGGTAAGGTATTGTCGACTTTGGATGTAATGCACTCTGCAAAGTTACCCTGTTTGGCTCTTAAGGCTGAGTGCCCTCATTGCTTTCAGCTCTTAAAAACAGATAGTTGCCTAGTTTTAGTGCTGCATTCTACACTTCTGAAGGATGTGGGAGGGGGAGGCAGCAGTATAGGTGAATCTTACTGCTCAAGTGGCAGTTGTTTTCTGGGTCCATCAGGGCTGGCAGTGGTAATGGGAAGTACCAGGTGATGGGAGCACAGTTTGTGTGCCCTCTGCCCCAAACCATCGCAGCTGATTTTCTCTTTGGCCCTGTGGGAAGGACCTGCCTTTTGCTTCTTGCTTTCAGAATGATGCTCTGCACTGTTAATGTAAGATTGGAAGACAGTCATACGTGGGAGGGAAAGTTGTGTCCTTGTAGCTGAATCTTGGATGCTTGTCTGTCTCCAGGATGCTCCTGCCGTGCTCCTGTCTGCCTCATTTGTAGCCAATCCCTCCATGCTGGCCCCAATGGATTCATTTGCTGTAATTGGATGTCTAGCAGAACAGGCTCATCCTCCAGTGGTAGGGATTTCCAAACCACTGCATGCATACCGAACAGTCGGACTGTATGGTGAGATAGAGCCCACAAGTGTTGGGGCTGATGTTTGGCAATCGCCAGTTCCTCTGCCACACAAGGAGCAATGGAGGCAGAAGATGACCACAAGCTGTCTCCCTCCCAGTGTTGGGTCAAACATTCGGACTCTAAGAAGAAATGACTCTGCAGGTAGAAAACATGTTACCTACACTAAACTTACTAGCCTGCAATAAGTGTGTATATTTATATGTATACTTAAGTTTTAACAGTCAGTGCTGTTAGCTGGAGGTACGTTTCTCAAGCTACCATGTAGAGACCTTGCTCCTTTCCCTCAGACTGACTCAGCATTGCTAACAGCAGATTGCTAGAACAATGTTATTCATGCAGGAACCCACAAGGTTACTGTCTCTAGTTTATACCCAAGATTCTTCATTTACTTCTTTAATAAAGCACTCAACTGAATTTGCTCCACTGTGAAGCTTGTAGGATGCAGATGCTTTGCCAGCCAGGATGGGCTGGGCAAAATAGCTCTGGTGGGAATTCCCAGCAGTCTAGTCTTGATGTTTCCAGTCATGTGTGAGCCCAAATTAGGAGAAGGGAGAAATTAGGTGTGATTTCTGCTCTGTTTTCTCTAGGTAAATTTAAATATGCTATCAGATATTCCTTCTTCCTGCTTATATGTTCCATATAATCCTGGGGGCTGATGATAGAGCTCAGTGTTGTTTGCTTCTCTGAGAAGCATATATGCATGGAAGTCTTAGCTGTGAGGCACTAAGAATATGTCCAGGTAGGCTAGGAGCGGACCTGGGCCTGTGTTCCTCCATGGGAATGCAGGCTGTGTGTGGCTGCACTTCTCAGCTTTGGAAATAACCTCCTCATGAGCTGTTCAAATAGATGGCCGCATGCAAGACCACAGAGCTGTGTCAGAATAGTTAGAGCACTGTAACACTGTGGACTTTGGTAATGATTTCACTCCAAGGGGCTATACTCCTGCCAGGGGCCACCTTCCATCTGTCCCCTTTCCTCTTCCAATTCTGAGCTCAGAAGACGGTTCGCACCAGCTATTACAATCCTTTACTGCCGTGCTCAGCAGAGTTACAAATCACCATCTCATCTCAGCCCCAGCAGATTCCACTTGCTCCTGCAGCTGGAGACCACCTCTTTGCAAGCCCAGTGGTGTCTCTGCTTTGTCCTGTTGTTCCCAGATGGAAGTGCTTTTCTGCAATGGCACTTTGATAATGTCCCCTGTGGCCTGGTGCTGTTTCTCGCACTGATCCTTTTCCATGATCTAAACAAATCTTTCCCAATGGATCACAGCTGCCTGCTGGTTTTGGTGCCCTTGAGGGGTCCTAATACCAAAGCAGAGCATAGGCAAAAGCAAGGCAGTGTCCAAGAGGTCCAAAGTGGTGTTGACTTTTGTCTGTGTGGGTGTCTTCATTTTCTTCATCACATCTCAAATCCATCTCTGTGAAACCATTTGATAATACTGTAGGACCATCACTGCTACCCAGCGAGTGTGGTTTGTGTGCAGTGAAAAATATTTGTTTGTTGCAATGAACAGAGTTTTTATGGGCAACATTTTCAGCAGCATCTGAGTCCAGTTCTCAAAAATGATGTAGGCTTTTAAGAGGCCAAAGCCAGGATTTTCATAAATAAGTAATGATTTGGGCTGCCTCTGTTTTCTGTTACACAAGTCGAGATGTCTAAAAGGAGCCTGGTTGTCAGTGGTTGTAAGATTCTGGCATTTTCTCAAAATTGACATGCTTTTAAAATATCTTAAGCTCGGTATTCAGAAATGGAGGCATCAAGAGTGATTAGCTGCTTTTGAAATCCTTTTTCATAAAAGTTTGAATGGAAGTTTCTGGGACATGGCATCCTAAATGTCATGTGAAAAAGTGCTACAGGTGTTTTTTGGAAGTGTGTCTGCCTGTCTGTGACTGTCCTTGTCCCCAGAGCACCTACACTGTTGCACATTAATGTACTCACAAAACCCTAAAGGGGAAAGGCAGGTATATCACTACTGTGCTGAATGGATGGTGGAATTGATGGGCTTCTCTAGGGTATCAGCCTGCCTCTACTCTGGTTTGAAGAGGAAAATATTAACGTTTTTTGCAGGCACCACCAAAGACCTGATGAGTAATTCTGAACTACTGGGGAAAGACATAAAAGTTTGTATCAAGATGACCAATGGAATCCTGGGCTGTGTAGAGAAGAGCGTAGCCAGTAGGTCAAGGGAGGTCATTCTCCCCCTCTGCACTGGTGAGGCCACAACTGGAATACTGCAACCGATTTTGGGCTCCCCAGTTCAAGAGAAACGGGAAACTACTGGAGAGAATCCAGTGTAGGGCAACAAAGATGGTTAAGGGATTGGAGCATCTCCCTTATGAATAAAGACTGAGAGAGCTGAGACACTTTATCCTGGAGAAGAAAAGGCTGAGGGAAGACCTTATTAATGCTTGAAAGTATCTAAAGGGTGGGTTAAAGGAAGACGGAGCCAGACCCTTTTCAGTGGTTCCCAGTGACAGGACAAGGTGCAACGGACACAAGCTGGAACATAAGGAAGTTCCATTCAAATATGAGAAAAATCTTCTTTCCAGTAAGGGTATCAGAGCGTTGGCACAGGCTGCCAAGAGAAGGTGTGGAGTCCCCTTCTCCTGGAGACTTTCAAGACCCACCTGGATGCAGTCCTGAGTAATGTGCTCTGGGCAATCCTGCTTTAGCAGAGGAGTTGGTCTAGGTGATCTCTAGAGGTCTCTTCCAGCTGGGACAATTCTGTGATTCTGTGATAAGTTCTGTACATGAAGACCAAAACATCACAACATTTTGTGGGTTTGATTTTATAAACCAATAAAGCAGAAGGTTTACAACTGTCAGCCAAAATTCCTAATGCTTGTGTAATTCTCTTTGCCTCTCCTCTTAGATCTGAACCATGTCTCACCCGTCCTGGTTGCCACCCAAGAGTACCAACGAGCCTATCGGACACGTTCCTGCAAGGATGGAGACCACACACACCTTTGGGACTCCCAGCATCTCGGTGTCCACCCAGCAGATACCAAAGAAGTTTGCTCCTGTTGTTGCCCCCAAGCCAAAGTACAACCCATACAAGCAACCAGGAGGTGATGGTAAGTATTTAGTTTTTTAGGAAGCAACCACAACTGTCTAATTCAGAGGAAGTGACTGCTGACATGCCGTTCTTGACTTGCCCTTTGTTGATGTGTTTTTGGGAGCCTCCCTGTTTCAGATCATTCCAATCAAGAAGAATGTGAAGGTATCTCTTTCCCTTGCACTGAGTAGCCACCCTCCTGAGAGGTGCAGGGCTGGGGGAGGATATGGTGACAGATCTTTCTTGTTTCTTGTCCTCTGCCCAAGACTGATATTTCTCAAGGGGTTTTGCTTTTTTTATCACTTCTGGAATGTGTTGATCCAAGGAGCTGGGGTTTGAGCAACCCTTTTCAGTATTGATTCTTTCATCCCAGCACGATGAGAATCCTTTATAAACGTAGGAACGAGCTGTGGGTGTATGAGCATAATTAGGTCATGGGGCCTAAATTTGGCTGAATGGGTCTAGGAGTTCTTCCTCTCCATCCTGCTGGTTTGATTCAGTTTTACTTTTATCCCTTTTCCTCTACTATGGAACTGTCTTGAATATGAAATAGTTTATTGATACAACTCTGATGATATTCACATGATCATTTCAATATCGTCTGGAGCAGTAAAACTCCTGTCAGTCACTATGTGCTACCCTTCCTCTACCTCCTACTATAAAAGTCCTCCCGTCTTCATGCAGTTGAGCTGTGAGTGTGGGAGTTGAGTTCCTGACTTGCGGACACAAGGCCAGTAGTGGGAGCTTCTCTGGGGTCTGCAACTGAAAACTTGCCAGTTGGAGCATCTGGGATGCCACTAGCTGACAGTGTGGAGTGTGCGATGGAACCTTAATTTCCACAGGAAAAAAAGGAAAAAAAGGCGGAAGCCAAGGATTTTAGAAGAAAGTTGTAGTCTGTAGAAAGGTAGTTGTCTTGGCAGAGGAATGACTTTTCTATTCCCAGTCATTTACTTTGGTTAGAAATTGGTGGAAAAGTCTTCTCCCTCCTCTTCTCCATTCTCCTCCCAAAGAAATACTCAGTTGTATTCAAGGAAATTGCCAAACCGTATTTTGATTTGGGGTTTTGGATGCTGTACTTTGTTCCATCACCACTTTTTCCTCTTTTGTGTTGAGTGCAATAAGATAGAGGTAATCTGTGTCTTTTTTTCCTTTTTCTATTTTATCTTTTGAAAGTAATATGCATTTTCAGGAAGACTACAGAATAATGGAAAGGAGAAAGAAAAACAAAGCAGCATATTAAATTGCGCACTTGAGCAATTTTCTAAAGTTAAGGACATTTTGTAAGAAAGTTGGAAAAGTTTGAGTGTTTAGTTTTTTTCCCTTTGCTGCTCTAACTTAAGAGAATTCAGAACGAAAAAAGAAAATGTGTTGGAGTGGAAAAGCGAAGTCATTTGCACCTGTTCTGTTGCCTTCAGTAACAAAACATTAGCGAGTAAGAGGAAGAGAAAGACATTTGGAATTAAAAAACTAAAAAATAATCCATTTCTGAAGTGCAATGAAAATGTCACCTCCAAGTCAAGTGGAAATTTGGAAATTCTTATTTTTCTAATTCTCTTAAAATTTAAAATAGTAGTGGAAAATGACACTTTCACTTTTATTTCTAGGAAAACTGTTGTTGATCAGACACTATTTGTATTTCTTTTCTGTGAAAAATGTCAGTATGCTTTAATTATTGGCTCTTTAGCCATTGTAGATCTGGTTATATGAGACATGGGAAGATTATTGCCTTCTAAAAAATTATTTTTTTCTTGGTGTTTGGGGAAGGAGGCTGTCCCTAAGAGCAGAGCAGATATTGAAGACTGAGAAGGGAGATGAGGCACGTAGACTTTTCTTACGCAACACTGACTACCCAGTCCTGTAAGAAGCTGAGCATCACCAGGTTCTGTTAGAAACCAGAAGACATGAGGAGCTCACAGGAAGCCTTTTTCAGTGCCAGGCCCTTGCCTTGTTTGATGCTGGGCTTTTGGAGATCCCCCAGTCATCTGACAGGTCTGGAAGAGCTAAGGGTTGGCCAAGACCTAGTCAGGGACTGGCTTAGTGATGTGACAGCGTGCCTGCAGCTTAAGCTAATCCACTTTCAGAAGGTGACACACTGCTGGTTGGTGTCAGCAGCTGATGCAAAGCCATTAGCCAGCCATATATAACCCTGAGAACATGAGACTTCTGGGATCTGGCAGGCAAAGGGGGGACAGCAAGAAAATAATTAGCCCAACATGCTTCATTCACTTATAGCTCCCTTCTCTGCTTCAGGCTCCATAATTGTTTCTTCAATGACCTCAGTTGTTTTTGCAACAATAATTCAGCCTGGGAAACTGCTCTGTGCCTCACTGGTTCCCTGTGTAAAGGGGCATCATGGGTTGTTTTGCCTAAATTTGTTCTCTGTTGGTCACAGGTTTTCCCTTCCTTTCTTTATGATTGTGCAGTTGCCACGTCCCTTTGTACCCCAGTATATTTTCATCCCTTCTACCCCTCCAGAGGTCCTTCGGTGGCGGCATGTGTGCTTTCCACCCAGGTAGCATGCAGCATAGCATCTTTCTGCTGGAGATAAGCGCAGGCAGCGGCAGGGAGGGGCTCCAGGGAGGGGCTGTCCCAAGGATGCCATGGGGCAGAAAGTGGCCGTGCACATCACAGCCTGGACTGTCCCAGCTGTGTCATTGGAGTTGGCTCCCTGCTAACCAGAGGCTGCAGGGATGGGAATATCTGTAGGAGACAGATAAATTCTGTTTATTATTTTGTAGGTTGTTGCTCCATGTGGTGGGTCTGCCTGGCTGATAACATTTGTGGTTTTATTTCTTCAACACATGGAAAGTATGGGGGAAAGACACTGGAGTGATGAGCTGTGGGCATGGCAGGGGAATGGCTGTAACCCCCTCTCCCTCCCACCAAGGCATTTCTGTGGTCTCACCATGATTTTGGTTTTACTTATTATCCCCCCCCCCAACTCCTGCACAAAGATCAACCAGATTAAAAGCTGTTCAATGGAATTTTAAAACAAGTTAGAAATGCTTAAATGACTGGGGGAAAAAAAGGTGAAAACTCAAGAGCCAGCAGTTTATAAACAAGCATCATTTTAATGCGACTCAAGGTGTGTATGGTTTAGACCAGCTATGTGAGCAATTTTCCCAGTGCTGCCAGCTCCCCTCCTCACTATGTGCCATGCTGACTCTCTCCAACTTGTTTCAAACTAGGGATGTCAACTCATCAGAGCAAGCGACTGTGTCTTGCTGTCACATGGATCCATTTGAGGGCCCCCAGGTATGACTGCAGTAGCAGTAGTAATAATAGTAATACCACAGCTCTGGTTCACGTGCTGCACGGGGCTCTGCTGTGCAGCTGGCTGGAGAGGCGAGCACAGCTGTGTTTTTATAGGTCCTACAAACACTGGACCAGACTTCCATGTGCTGTGGTCTGGGCTGGTTTTCTGGAGGATTTAGTGCTACTGTTCCCCACTGTGACAGTTCATGGGGAATTAACCTTGCCTGATCCTGGGAAGCGTGAGCACCACTGTCCTTGGGATATAGGGGTCCCTGATGTCTTACGGAGCTCTGTATTTACCCCACAGAGGGAGAGGAAGTGTTCAAGCTTTGGGAAGATTATTTTCTACTAGATAAACAAGTGTGCATGGGGAAGAAGTATAGCTGCTAATGAGTTAGGCTGGAAATCAAAATTAGGTGTCCAGATATTCGAGCAGTGAAAGAGTGGCACTGGGACCAAGGGTGGTCCATAGACAGAGCTGATGAGTTTGCAGTTGGAAAGCATTCACTGCTTTTTCAGAAAAGATGGGTCCTGAGATGGATGAAACGTCCAGCCATGGGTCCCGACAATCCACCTCCTGCATTTGGCTCCCTCCTCTGTGCTCACCTACCTTTTCCCTCTGGTCCTCAGCAGACCTTGTCCAACATCATGCATAGTGGGTCTCATCCTCTGAACTCACTGAACAAAAAAATCTCTTAAGCAACAGATCTGGGGCCTTGGGGAAACTCTGCCACGCAGCTGTTCCCATCTACCCTTTGCTCAGGCAGATGGGGAGGATTTATGACTTGCAGATGATGCAAATTCCCTTTTTTCCTCCTTTCACTACCCAGGGAATGGGGCCTCACCCTCCAGGGCAGACAAAGGAGATGTCTGGCTTAGAGCAGGGTTGGTGATGGTTGATCCATCGCCTTTGTCAACGCTGCTGTGGGCCTGGTGGCAGCAGCAGCAATGGTGTGAGCTTGCACACTCCGTGACACAGGGAGGAGAGCTGGCAGCTGCTCCCAGATGAGTGGTGGGGCAGTTAGGGTGCACTGGGGCAGTGCCAGGGGTTGCAAGGCCAAAATCAGGGGTTTCAAAAACATGTAAAAATCTGTTGTCAGTCTGGGGTGCTGAGGAAAGCCTGAGTCGGGTTCTTTGGGCTATTGGGTGGTTGAGCACAGTGAGTGGGAGGCTTTGCAGTGTGATTTGCCTTTAGTTTTGGGTCCTTTTTGTTTCAAGCTTGTTTCTATAACTGCAAAAGCTCTTTTCCCCTTGCCCTCCCCAGTCAAAATCTCCCACAAATCAAATCTCACAGGTAAGAGTAGCACAAGCCCAGGAGAAACAGCACTGCTGGTTAAGTCTGGCCAGGTTGTGAAGTTGGGCTTCCCTGTTCAGCATTTATGAGCACTGCCACAGTTCCTCTGGGTTGTATGCATCTCCTCTGCAACCATGTGTGGTCACTTGGAGGATGATTTGAAGGTGTCAGGGAAGGGAATGAGCCATTCTTGCCAACTGGGAAGTGTCAGATCATTGCTTAGCCCTGAGGAGGTCTCCAGCTCCTGCAAAGATGACTGTGTCACTCCCAAGAAACTGTGTTCCTCATCCTCTTGCTATGTCTTTCATTCATGCAAATCTGACTGTGCCTCTATCTCAAGCTGCCTGAGACAGGCTGAGATACTGCAGTGCCAAGCCTGGCCAGAAAGGGATGTGCAGACAGTGTCCCTCTCAGGGCAGTCGTTTCTTACAGGGCTGCACAGTACTTGGATGGGCTTCTTTGTCACCCTATGAGGCTCTGAGGACATGCTTTGTGAAATTAGCTGCTTTATTTTATGCTGCTGGATCCTTCCAAATTCAGTATTTATTACTGCTGATGTATTTTTCTTGTAATTGCTACCCTTAGTGAATATAATACCTGCAGAAACAGTTAATATGGATGTAATAATGGAAACTAAATGGAGGGATTGGAATCAAATCAAGCTCTTCCCTTCTTTCTTTGGGCGACTTTTAAATGTGGTGAACAAGATTCATCTGAAGGTCTTTGAGGTTTTCATTACCTTATCTTTTTAAAAAAAGAAAACAAAACCCACAAACAAAGCCAACAACCCCCCCCCCCCAAAAAAAAAATCAAAAAACAAAACAAAACCCAAAACAAAAACAACCCAAAATCAAACAACTTGTTCCATATACCTTGGTTGGGGGTTGGGGGACAGGGCCCCTGACTCATGAGACAAGGCAAAACAGCAGGACCAGTTCCAGGGCAAGGTTTACATGGTTGACACCACTGTGTATGCTTGAACCCAGCTGATCCAGGTTTCCCCAGGCTTGACCCTCCCAGCTCTCCTCCTCTTCACATACGTGAAGGCTCTTGAGCATTGACAAATTACGTTCCCCTATGTCCATAGGGGACTACTTAGGAGCAGGCACTTGTCAAGCTGTTTGTTGGGTTTTGGGGTTTCTTTTTTTTTTTTTTCAGGTGCTCCTAGTGGATTTTGTTTACAGCAGCTGCTATCAGTAGCTCTGCCTAATTTTTGGAGCTCGGGTATGGATTTATTGGACTAGACACTCAGTGTTTTAGTCATGCTGTTCCCTGCTCTGCAGTCTTTGACAGTTTGTAGAAGTTAAGCAGGTTCAGAGACTATTCATTACTTGAATGAGAGCCCTTAAAGAATAAATTCAGGCTGGCTTGGGAGATCCTGCAGGTTTTGTGTTTGTGGGTTGGTTTTTTTATTTATTTTTCTGGTTGTCCATGCTGGGTCTGCACCACGGTAAGAGGAATCCCCACTAGTGGGAGGGCTGTGTTGGCTGAGAGGCAGGGAGGTGCATACCTGCTCCTTTTTGTGAGCTCGTGTGGTGCTGTGCCCAGCACTGGAAGGAGGTTGGGGTGCAGGATCAGTGAGTGGTGTTTCAGCCATGCTCTGATGGTGGTTTTTGTGCATCCCTCGTCTGACACCAACATGAGATAATGCGATTTAGTCTTTAATCATGGTGGAAGTGGAGGCTTGCTGTCTGGTACGTGTCACGAGCTATGCATGTGGACTGTTGCTGCAGCCTGGAAGAGGCATGGGAGTATGTTGTTACTCGGTCGTTTTGATACTGAATTGAGTCCTGCAGGTATCAGAGTTTTTTTCATTGGTACCTGCTGGTCTCTGCCTCCTACCTTGTTCCTCAGCTCTGCCACCAGCTGAAAAAAATCATTGATGTTCAAGGGGGGAGACAGTGTCTCAGTGATGGGAGAAAAAAGAAATCGGCTGAGAATTGCACTATTAGTTTGTGGTCCCATCATTGCAGTGGATGCTGTGGTCCCACCCCTCTCAGGATGGAGGTCTTGGAAATGAAAAATGTGGAAATAAAGAGGTAACCTTACTGTCACCCTGCCTGGGTCTGAGCACAGCCCCTGTGTTTATGCTTACTTTTTTTCTTTTGAGAAAGCTTTCTTAAACTGAGTATTATAAACTTTTGAAGCCCTTCTTAATCCTTGCTCTTCTTCTTCCAAGTGTTTCTTGTGCTGAATGAAATGGAGCAGATGAAACAATACTTTATTCATTAGTGTCAGGACTGCATCATCCACAGGCTCTTAGAAATTACAGCCAGTTAAAATGAACTTGAAGCTCCACACCTCTTTGTGGTGGCTTTGCTACCTTCTACACAAGAGCATTTAAAGCACAAACAAAGCCCCCCAACCCCACAGACCAAGCGGGAAGGCGGGGGTCCCTCATTAAAGGGGTAGCTGTGAACCAGTTCAGAGCAGCCCTTCGGAAGTCTCCATTGATTTCTCTCTAATGACATCCTCTTCCCCGTTGGTTAAGAACCAAGTGAAACCAGTTGGAAACAAGTGGTGGTTCTCATTTGTATAATAGCAGATTTAACTTGCCCCAAGCAAGTTGAGCTGTGTTGAAGAGGCGTGAGATCAAGCTGGTGCCTTTGTGCCCAGGCAGCATCCCTCTACTCGAGAGCTTATGAGTGATGGAGTCGTGGAGTTTTGCCCGGTTGTCCACAGCACGGTGAACGAGTATCAGGACTTGTGGTTCTCACTGCTGTGAATTAACCAGCTCTGGGTGGGTCCTGCTGTTTTGTTTGCAGACATCCCAGAAGTTGGTACTGCTTGGGCTGGATAATAATGTCTGCATCTGGTTGGTTTGTTTTTTTTTCGTGCTAGAGGCAAATATGTATGTCTGTGCTCTTGGCTTTGCTCTCAGGATGAACATTTTCGTTTTTGAAATACCACCTCAGATAATGGCACTGAGAAAAATGCAGCATAAAACAGGTGCATAAAAACTATTATTGAACCAGTATACTTATCTGTAGTTCACAAAATGTCAAGTCAAGCCACCAGGTTTTATTAACAATTCTGGCTGTGTTTTGTTAGAATTACAAATATTAAACTTTCACAGGCTCTGGAACACATTGCCTCTTATTTGGGAACTACTTGAAGTAGTGCCTAGCCTTGTTTTTCATTCTGGTGAGTGAACTCCTATTTTCTCTGTTATTTGGTATCATAAAGCAAACATTACTCTCCTCAGCAGGTAGATTTTTAATTTTTTCTGCTATGCCTATTTTTTTTTCATTTTCTTTTCCTCCTTTCTGTCTGTTCTTCCAAGATACTATATTTAATTTTTCCACTTCATTATTTCAAACATTGAATAGTGATTCATCTTTGCAGTGGCCTGTTCTGTGAACCACAATAGTTTTGGTAGAATAAAGAAAAAGGGCAAAAACGGGAACGGAAAAAAGAGAAAAAAAGACGGTTCTGACATACACTGGAATGGAAAGAAGCCATCTTTTTATAACTCGAATTGCAAACATCTGTCATTGACTATATCAAACCTACTTTTAAAAAGATAATGTTTGTCCTTTATATAGTTTTAAAGGGCTGTGGTGCCTGATCAAAGCGAGAGAGCAATGTTAATACAGAAATTGCTTGAATTCAAGCAGGCAGCACTTGTCTTTTTTATTTTAATCTGAAATTTTAACATCCTCCAGATGCTAGTCTGTTAAATAATAACAATTGTTATATGACAGTTAACAGTAGAGGTTTTTTTTTCTTTTTGCCCTTGTTCACACAATGCAGCTCTTCTGTGCTCTGAAAACTGTTACGATAAAGGATTAGATGTATATTTTTCCTTTTCTCTGCCTAAAGCTTTTTTACTTTGCCAGACAGAGTGCTGCTAAGTCAGAGCAACCAATAAATGTCTATTGGATTATATTACAGGTTGGTCTAATAAAAGGTTAGAAGAATGAATGAGCAAATCTTGAAGCCACAGAAGCTGTACTTGTGGCCAAAGAGCAGGCATTTCTGGCAGTGAACACTGCACAATTACAATTTGGACTAAATATACGAGGCCTGAAATGCTTGTTGCTAAGCAAAGCGTGTTGAGATGGACTGGGCACAGGAGCAGAGGATACATGAGTGGGACTGAGAGTCCTGCAGCTCTGGCTGCCCCAGAGAGGGTGGTTATGCAAAAGAAGATGAGCAGGAATCTGGTCTAGTTCCTAATCAGCAGACATCACTATCTAAAAGTTCCCCTTCTGTTGTCTTCTTTAACTATCACATATGCTGGAAAGTCATAGCCATGGAAGAACATGCAAGCACGCTCTAGGAGCTCAGCTGGGGATTTACTCCAACTATTTAAGGAGCTGTGAAGTGCAAAAGACTCACAGGTCTTTTCCAGCTCTTGATTCCTGTGATGACAATGACTAAGGGAAGGCTTTGGTTTAGTCTAGACATGACCGAATCATAATGCAAAGCCTGGCATGAAGGACTGGTTGGTAGAAACCACACTGACATGAGAACTGGCATTTCGTTTTGTCCAGCACTGAGTTTATGGTAAAGGTCATGGAGGTGAGGAATAATTATAAGAAGAAGGACCTGTGCATCTGATCTTCTGTTAGAAGATCCATTTGGAAAGACCTAGTAACTGGCATTTCTAGATATTCTGCAACAGCATTGGGCTTTGTACAGTCCAGGCACCTCCGGTGTGAGAGTTTACCCAGGGGTCCTGCCGCGGGAACTGCTCCTGAGCAAGCTGATGCGAGGAGAAGGGAGCCCTCAAAAGTAGGGAAACGGCACTAAAACAGTATTAATAAATACAGTCTTTCAAAAATACATTTGATATAAGAAATTTGGGAGGTTTGAACCTTATGTTACAAAAGTGAATGTGATGAGGGTTAAATTCTTAGTAAGTGGAGACTGATGATCTCTGAAGGTTGGTGACCCCAAGCTGAGCCATACTAGGTGGCAGCGGACCTGTCTTTGGTAATATTATCAACAAAATGAACTTTCATTAACTTTTTTGCCCCACGTAGCCCTCAGTGCAAGCTCATAATCTGAACTCCAAATTTCCTGTGCACCTCATTGGCCCCATCACCTGAGGCTCTTTTGCAGATGACACAGTGCTGGGCTGTGGCTGTTTCAGCATGTATTGGGAGCAAGATGCCCATCCCAGTGGCTTCCTTGGGACCAGCTACAGTTGCGTGCATTTTCAGCTGCTTTTCTCATCCAGAGCAATCCAGCTCAGCTTTTTGCAGGACCAGGTCACCTCTTGGCCCCTGAAGAGCCAAGACCAGCTTTATAAAGTGCTATCGAACTCTTCAAGGGAATGTGCTAACCTGCCATGCATTATATATTTGCAAAGTTTTTTTGCAGGAGAGTAGTAAGTGATAATTGTAGTTTCTGCACCGCTTCTCGGGAAGGTTAAGGAAAGGAGCGTTTCTCAACGAGGATCCATTAACACCACTCGGGCTGACAGGCAGTGAAACACAGGAGGTAAAAGTCCATTCTTCTTCCTTCCCAGTCCTGCGATTTAAAATGTTTGAACGCGCACTTCAGAAGCCGGGGAAGTAAAAGCCCCCAGTTGTGCCAGGAGACTCTGCAAAGGCCACGGCGAGCGAAGGGGCTGCGGAGTGTTAATACAGTCCATCATTTTGTAACGAGCCCGATGTTCTTGTATGAGCCGTGTCAGGCTGTTGTCTGCACGCTGTCTTTGCTGATCACAGTAATCGGGTCATAAGAGAGGGAGAAGTAATAGCGCGTCTCTTAGCAACCAGCCCCAGGAGAAAGAGAAAATTACTCAAACAGACTATCCAGCCAGGGAAGTAGAAAGATGAAATTTTCTGAAAGTCTGTTGGAAAGTGCTCAGGGACATAATTCTTTTATGTGTGAGATCCTTATAGGCTGGATCCAATGATATCAGACACTATTTTTTTATTTATTTTTTTCCCCCCCTCTTCTCATCTTCCTAGTAAACTTTTATTTTTAATTGGCCTCAGAAAAACAGGACTGGAGGGGCAAGTGGGAAAAACCTTTTGAAATGGAGACATTTTGAAAAATAAGTGGCAGATTGTTGTATTGTCTTTAACAATGCCAGGGAGAAGGGAGGGAGGGGAGGCCAGCGTGTCTCAGGCAGGGGATGAGGGGAGCCTCTTATCTCTGCGCGAGTGCCATGGATGCTTCCCGTGCCAGAACTAGCCAAAGCACGTTGCTGCATCTGCCAACACCGTGGTGGCACGTACAAAACAAACTCGTTGGGTCTCCGTTGCACTGCACGAGGTGTCACGTCCCATGAGTGTCATGGGCTCTGTGCCCTGCTGCTGGGCGGCTTGCCAGAGAACCAGACCTGATGTGCCCTCCCAAGCAGCTGCGCTGGGACAACCCAGCTGAGAGGTCAAACAGGGCAGGTACTGGTTGAGTTCATGCCAGCAGTCTTTCCCTCATTACCCTGGCTTTCTGTCCTCTTCAGAGCTACTGGTTTGTATAAGACGGGCAGGGGAACATCTTTGAGGCCAATAGACATAGACAGTTTGGCCAATGGTGGCTCCAGGACACAGAGAGGAGGGTGTTGGTGGAGATGGTCTGGAAGTCATAGTAAAATTAGGTGCTTGAGCTTTGTCTGTGGTTGGGGACAGGCTTATGTGCTTGTATCTTGTGCTTTTAAAATATTTTTTTGTTCTAGAAAGTTGCACTTCTGTGATAAACTAGTCTGCTTCCTTCCTGATGGAGTATACTAGCTGCCTAGGGGGAAGGGACCATCTCTGGGATAGTCTGCCCACCCTCCCTAAGCAAGAACATAAAGCCATTTGCTTAATGGAAAGGCACATGCTCTAAGACTGTCCAGCCTCCCCCAGATTTACAGTTGCATCCTTAAAACTATTGCAGGGACAAAATGTTCCTGAAAGCCTGGCTTAGTCGCTGGCCCTGAGGAGACATAAGGAAACTGTTGTATGTGTGGTGGGGAGCAGACAGTTCTAGGTAACTGATGAGGCTGCTGATCTGTGCCTTTCCTCTGCTTTTGGCCATGCTGTGATCCTCAGGCATGTCTAGGTTGTGTAGAGGGATCAGCTCACCTCTACATGGGGTAGCTTGATTACCTGCAGATTCGTGTGGTTTAATGACGGCTGCAGCTGTGCCCATGGTCAGTCGGACAGTTGGATAAAAGATTTAAGCTGACTTTTAGGCTGCTGTTGTTGGTACCTGTGTTTGCTTGAGTCTCTGCATTGATGGGCTTGGATTCAACCTGCGGGTGGTATTACCGACATGCTCCAGGAGACAATCACTAAAGTTTTCAGAGACAAGGCTGACTTCAACATCTTATCCTGGAAATAATCATTAGCAGAGAGAGGAGAAAAAAAACCCAACCTTGCAGCTGTACAGAATTAATAGCTTAGGAGCAACATCTACTACTGTCAGGGAAAAGTGAGATAAGGAACACTATTAATTGTAACTGCTTCCAAGCAAATCATAGAGGCTGCTGCTGTGCTGTCTTGTCATAAAGAAGAAAGACTTTCTTCCTTAAAAGTTTAGTAATTGAAGAGTTTCCTTGCTATTTTTGTGAATACCAGTAAGAGATGTTTCCTGGAAATTTTCCCCCAATTCTATAAATACCACCCCAAGGCTTACAACAGTGACTCAGTTTGGGAAGTCAATACCGTGCACTTCCTCAGAGCAGCCAGGCAGCCCCCTGGGCGGGGTGCATGACTTCTGCAAAACCAGTAATTGGTTGTTAAACTGCAGTGCAATTAGGCTCCTTCTTGAAAAATGAATTTCTCTTGCTCAGTCGTACCTTCCTCTTGTGTTAGAGACGAAGGCAAAAGGGGCAGAGGGGACTGAAGCAGTTTGGGTCTGGAAAGTTGTAATTGGCATTTTATGGTGCCATCTTTCCTGCTGGTAACGTGCTCGTCAAATGACCCCACCTGACAGATTAGATGTTCCTAATTGCCACCCCTCACTGTCCTGGGATCAAGTTATCTCACAGATCTTGCTTTTGTAATTGGGTCGTTTTCTCCTTCCCATTACGCTTTTGACATCACTTTTTGTACTGACTGGGCACAAATAGAACCATTTGTAATTCTTTGTGGGGTGCCCAAGGAGAAAAAAGGACCTGGCTGACTGAATTAATTCTGCAAGTACAGAAAGAATATTGCACTGGGAGCTCAGGTCTGACACAGCTGTCTTAGGTAAAAATGAATGTATAAAGACAAGAGGCAGCACATGAACAAAGCGTGAGCTGGGTAAAATCACAGCTGGACTGCATCTCCTCTGGTATCACCGTGGACATGAGACCACACAGATGTAATGGGTAATGTATTAAGTGTCACAGCATATTCCTCATCTTCTGCGGAGACCATTCAGAGCCTTAGCTTTGGATTAAATTCATAGTTCCATTTTGCTTGTTAACCCATCCCTCCCAACGGTGGTCCTGCAGAGTTTGAGCCTGTAATCCTTTTCTAGAGCAGAAAAAAAGCGGTTGGCTCCGTAACATGAGAAGACTTGACTAACTTCTCTTGGTCCATCAGGCGCTCAGCCTGTGTGCGTAAATATGGGGCATTTACCCTCAAGAGGCAGAAATACCTTGTGACAGCAGGAGAGTCAGGCTGGTGGATCTCCAGCTCTCCAGCTCCAGCTCTTCATTCAGTTGTTCACTTCTCTCATTAGGGACAAGAGTCTTTTAGAGAGCTGGAGGAACGATTCATTTGGCTGAGCCTGAAAACCCGTGATATTTAAAACATTTCTCCATGCCACTAAATCACTCTTGTTGGCCAGACAGAAAATACTTTAAATTTAGCAGCTAGTCCAAGACAAGAGATGTGATACGTGATCACAGCTGAGCTCTTTCCCTACAATCACTGTTGGACTTTTTAAACAATTAATTGCTGAACCACCATGTTTCCAGTCTGAGTATGTGGTGCTTTCCTGAGATATTACTGAGATGAGCTAATGGAGGATCCATTTGCCTTCTTATGCCTTTTCATGTGGGAAGACTGTTAATCTTCCAGTTTCTGGTGCACATTTGGTGCTGCCTGTTTGTATGTGTCCGAAAGTGCTTCTGCTAATGATCCCTTTTGCCCCTGCGAGAATGTGTTGTGTAACTGCGGTAGGGAAACAAATAAAAGAGAAATATTGTAGTAGGGTAACTATTTTGAGAGATGAGCTTTTGCTTGGCATGTTAATTTTCCCAAGAGATAGAGCACGTCCAATACCTCGTGTCAATTGACCATCCAGCATGGCATGGGTTGCTGAAGCGGGAATATTCCATTTTAAGAATCTGTCGGGTAAGTCATGGGCTCGTGTTTGGTGGACACCGCCAACTATTTAAACCTTAAAGTGCTATGAATTCCACCTGTGAAACTGGAGGCGGAGGTAACACAAGTTGGAAAATTTGGGCCTAAATGTCAGGGCCTAAAGGTCACATTTCATTGGTGGAAAGTGCAGTTGTCACCACAAACATGAGGCTGCTGGAAGGGAGTTGTGAAGCTCCCTGTCTATTTGATCTCCTCGTACCTGACCAAATATGCTTAGTTTACATCAAGTCCAGAGAAAAAACAGCTGTTTTTTTTCTAACAAACCTGCCCAGAAAATGTGGTTCTGATCTTAGGACTCAAGCTCCCCTTTTCTTGTTTATTTTTTTCTGTGTCATCCAAGAGCAGCGATGAAGGTTCTGGGCGTTCAGTCCATGACTGGGATGGAGCTGAAATCAGAGCTTTCTCTTGCAGCAGTTCTGGCTTCGTCATGCCCAGAGTAATGAAAGCTCTTTATGAGAGGAGCCAGAAAACTTATGAGGCATCAGAAGAAGCAGGAAGATGCATCTTATTTCTATAAGCATTTAATTGTGAAATCTTTTGGCTACTTAGAAAAATGATGAGTCAAGTCTATTGGAAAGCAGTGTATTGGTGGGGACTAGGGGCGGTTTGATCACCTCAGATTTCTTACCTCTTTGTTTTTCCTTCTTTATTGAAAGTAGTAAATGATTAAAATCAGGGGGTGTTCTGAAAAGATTTCTAAAGAGAGCTTGGAGGATTCTGTGCTTGTTTGTTAATCATTTCATACAGAGTAATCACCATTTGCAAGTGTTTAAGAGACAACAAAGCACTTGTTTGTTGACTTTTACATTTTCCAACATTTTCCAACATTTTAGCATGGTGTTTGAAAATGGAATCTTGTTTCGTGTCTGCTTGACCCTTATTCACTGGTACCTCAGGCCATGTTTCCCTCTGACACTTGTACAGCCCAGTTGCCACTATGTTTGGTCAGCAATGGCTCCTCTGAGTGGATTTCCATAAATGCAACTGCTTGGAACATACAAATAAGTTTGTTATTTATGCTCAAGAAAGACCTGAAGTCAGATTTTTCTTGTCATGGCTAGCTTGGTTGAGCTGAGAAAGGGCATGGCCTGCAAGGAAAAAACACTTTCAGCTTTAGCCAGTAGCTCCAGTTCTTATTGGGAATAATCTTCACCAGGACACAGATATGTTTAAAGTGAAAATGCCGATTTTTGTATCATCATATCTATGTGGGTTTTTCATATTTGTTGGAAAATATGAAAATGGAGTTTTCTGTCTTTGATTAAATCTTTTCCTGTCAGGGTTTGGAAGCTGTGTCCCAGAAGGCTTATTCACAAACTGGACGTCAGCTAGGGGGTTCTCTTAACGGGCAGGGAGTTTATTTCACAGTTAGCTGGCATGTAGAGACTAGGGACTGGTGAAATCTCAGTTGAAGCTGAGTGTTTGTAGCTCTCATGTGAGTTGGCAAGTGGAGCTGCATTATCTTCAGGTCACCTTAGTAACTCTGATGAAAAACACCGATCACAATTTTGCCTTTTCCTAGTCATGTGTGAGCTACCAGAGTAAAGAAGGCATCTTTAGCCCTAAGGAGGTCCTTGCTGACGTTTTCAGATCTCATGACCACTGGTATGGTAGTTACAGTCAAAATAAGCTGGTGGATTTGTATTGGTCAGCTGGCATATGGTCTGCGTTGGGGGGTTTGGGGCAATGCTTTGAACGTAGTGGTGAGAAGACCTGATCTGTTTCTCATCAGCTTTACGTATTACTCATTGGCATCAGTACCTGATAAGTGAAGCGTTGCTTCTCAGACTTCATTGACATGTTGTCTGTTGTCTGTCGTCTCATAAATCTACCCGTGAAGCTCTAAGTAAACACCCCTGGGTGGAATCAGCAGATCATCTTTGTGGCATTTCTTGTCATCTAAACAATATTTCATTAAAAATTTAATGACTCTTTTGCTCTGGAGAGGAAAAAGAGAGCTGGCGCCTGCCTTTAAAGTTTCTGTCTTGTATTGTTTGGTTGGGTTTTTTTTTGTTGTTTGTTTTGTTTTGGAGTTTATTTTATTTTGTAGGAAAACAAGTTGATAAGCTGGAAGAAAACCATCTTATTACAAAAAGCTTGAGTGCTTCTGAGAACATTTAAAACAAGGATGACTAGAAATGACCTTTCCATCCTGGAGCGAACTTTGAGTGTATTCTCCCTTTGGCATTTCTAATGATAGACTTTCCATCTGGTCTTTGCTTAAAAGCTAAGATGCAACTCGGGTTTTTTCGCATTAAAACTGTGCACACTGTAAAATTAATCCTCTTGATCATTTTACTTCAGGGAGAAGAGTGCAGAAACACTGGGAATATTTGCTTATTTTTAGCAACTCCATTCAGTCTTCCTGGCAGCAGATTCCTCTTGTCCCAAATCGAGTAGTTTTTGATTTTGGGGAACCCTGGATTTCCCTCAGCTTGAATTGTGTAGTTATTAAAAGAAACTGAGGAGATGCCAGTGGCTCGGGGTGATGTGGGGACCATGGGGAGTGATCTGGGTCAGTTGGAGGGATTTGTAGTTAATTAGCTACCTCTGGTAATACTGTCATTTATAATGCTGCAAATTCCCTGGTCCCAGTTTTCCATATTGATTCCCCAAAGCTGAATGTGCAAGAGTGAAATCTTAGCAAATGAATGCTTTGGGGAAAAAATTGGGGATCTCCTGAGATGCACCAGCGCAACCGTTCAGCCTCATTTCGGCAGAATCTTTGGGGAAAGTATGTAAACTGATCCCTTTGCTTCGCAAAGCATTTCAACAAATGCCTAATTTGATACATGCTTTCCAAAGCCCCGTGGGACATAACATTTAAGCATGCACTTGAACTTAAGTGTGTAACTGAGTCTGTGCTACACGCAAGCGCGTGCATGCACAAAGGGGATGTTTATTTGGATCACTTGTGGGAACATCAAACACTAGATCTTTAATTTTCTTTTCTCCTCCCTGTAATACTGGTCAGTACTCTATGTGGTTTCGCTCTCTTTTTTCCTCCCTTCATCCTTCTATTCGTTGAAGTTCTACAAAGATATACATAGGTGAGAGATTGCTAGTGAGACATCCATTCCTCAAATGTTGACCTGGTGGGAACAGCAGAAAGTAAATCTATTAGCAAAGCCACGCTTTTATCAGAACTGTGTATGGGACATGCACAGAAAACGTGTTTTCTGGACGCTGAGAACACTCTGCAGAAGAGCAGATGTTAATTGTGGCTCTTGGCAGGGGGATGCTCTGCTGAGGGTATCGGCGTTTTTGCTGCAGGTTCTTCTGGTGACCAGCTCTATTAAAACAATCGGAGGGAGAAAGGATGTTGCAAATAATGGAAGAGAACAATTCTGGCACGTGTAGCCACCTTTTCATAAAGCTGCTTCTCCCTTGAGGCAATAGGTCTTGCATCTTATGGGAGGGAAATCTTACAGTATAAAAGGAAGTCTAAACTGCTTACCAATGAATTTAGAAGCCTAAAAGTTGGACTCTTTTTATGAAGAGATAATATAGGTTCTATTCCAATATATTAGGGAAGCTTTTTTAAGATGCGCCTCCAAAAATAGGGTAACTGTGGGAATCATTTCTGTAAAATAACATTTGTGTGTAACTTAAATATTCCTGGAACTTTAGGGGATGCATGCTCAGCAAGATGAAAGTGTTCAGAGAACAAAAGCAGCAGGGAGAGGGTATGTTTAGCCTGAGCTGCTTGGCAGGACAGAGGAGGATGGCTTTATGTTCTTGGGGATGCCTGTGACGTGGGTTAGAGTGGTCCGAGGGCTGTCCTCACTTCGCTCTCCTGCAAGAGCTCCTGAGGGGCTGCTCTGCCTCCAAGAATAGCTGGCACATTGCAGTGCTCTAATTACGCCACATCTCCTGCGCTGGGGACGGCGTGCCTTCTGCGGGCTTTACTGCCCAAAGGCTTGCCCGCATCCTGGGTTTGCTCCTCGGCAGCCCTGCTGCTGCAGATTTATGGCTCCCTATTGTGTCTCCGGGTGAAAAGCAGGGTTTGTTCAAAAGTTTGCAGCCTTTTCGCCCCTTCCCAGTGCTTTTCTCTCTTCCCATTCCCCTCAATGAAAATAAAGTGTGGAGGGAGAGGGGGAAAGAAAGTGGAGTTGATTTTCTATGATTAGCACAAATGGTGAAGTCCAGATAACTTCAGTATCCAGTTAAGGATATTTTATGAAAACGATAGCAAGCCAAGAAACAAACAACAACAAAAAAAGAGCCGGGGGTGGGGGGGAGGAAAGCAGCTAGAATCCTTCTGAAGAATTCCTGCATTTTCTGCAGAGTACATAATTGAAGGGGATTTTTTTGATAAAGGCTAAATTGTGTACGGGCATGAAAAATTCAGCAGGGAATTTAAGCCATTTCCAAACCACATGAAACATTAAACATTTTGCTCGAGAATAGCTTGAAGATGGCGTGCATCATCCCAAGCTTTAAGCAGTCATCTGATTTTTCTTTTGCAAATATTAAATATATAGTCAAGGAGAGCCGAAGTAGGTTTTGTCCACTTTCTTACAGCGAGCATGGAGCCATTGCCTTGAGAGATTTTGCTGGCTGACCTGATGCACACCTTTGTTTACCTGTTTTGGTTAGATGATTTTAGTGGCAACATTTTGAAGATCCAGAGAAGCATATATCAGTGCTGCCGTCGTAGCATGCTATTCTGTGCTTCTGATCAACTTCAGCCTTGGGCCCTTGTCTGAGTGGCTCTCAAATTAGCTTTTTTAATCCAGTGGAATTAAAGATTTTAATCAAGCAAGATGCTAATCACCATGACGTGATGTGATATATATGGCTTGATAAGGATACAGAGTAAATCTCTAAGTCTCTTGAAAGCAGAGAATCCTGTTTCTTAAGTGATCTTAAACATCCACATCTAGGTTTTGCCTAGATGTGGTACCAGATTTTAGAGCTAGGCTATGCATGTATTTTTAAATTTAAAATTCTTCCTTTGTGTAGAAAGATAAACATGGGAAAATTGCAGGTAAGTCAGACATGTTCTTGATTACTTCTTGTTTTCTTGATAGCCCGGGTACCCAAACATGCCATGTTTTCTCTTTAAATAAGATTGTTATTCCTTTGGGTGGCTTTCATCAAGGAAATCTGACTGTGATTGCTGAAATCCTCTAGGAATGAACTTTACTTTAGCACAAAACAGTCACCTTGGATGACTGCGTGCAGCAAGTCAGGCACTGCAAAATTGCAGCATGAGTTTTTGAAACCTGCTGTGGTTCAGTTTCATGTAGCAAAGTTGGTTAGTGCTCTCCAAAGGAGGATGGTTTTCTTTTTCTCTAGGAAGACATTAGGGCCATGACTCTCAGATCCATCTCGCTGTGCCAAAGGCAGTCCTCTAAGAAAACTCTGTACCCTTACATATCAACATGTGCACTCTTAGCAGGACGGACAGCATTGCTTTCTCATTGTTACGCCATAAAAACACCATGTTGGCAAGCAGCAACACAACCTTCTCATTATTTCACTTGGGACTGGACAAAGGCAAGAAAGTAGTCATAGTCCTCAGCTCCAGGGCATCACTTAGGTTATGGGGGAGATCTAGACCAGGGGCTGAATATTGTTGATGCAACCAGTCTGCTACAGAGAGCACTAACCTTGAGCAGTGTGGAGACAAGCCAGGTCAGAACAGTTGGCCCAGAGAAGGTTTCTCTCCTTGTTTTGATTCATGAAGAAAGTAGAGTTATTGGGTAAAAAATTCTCAGAGCTTGGCGGAGAATGGGCTAATAGGCAACTCTGAATGATGTAGGCTCCGTGATCATCATAAAGCTCCAGAACATCAGACATCTCTGTGCATTAAAACAGTTTCCAAGCAAAGCACCTGTCTGGGGTGGTCCTTTGCACTTGCCGGTAACATCAAATTGGAAGTCGTTTTCCTTCCTGCAGCATCTTTTGCCTCATGGAGGAGGAGTTGGTCTACTCTTCCAATCTCAATGATGGAGGGGTTTTTGTTAGAAGGTGAGATGGACCATTCTCTGTTCCCCTGTGATGCTAAGCACTCTCTCCTTCCCCTTCACTGCTCCAGGCGTGTGCTTTTGGTAGCGTGGGGAGATGCATATGTTACAACAAATAACCTTTGTATGTCACTGCAGGCATCAGCAGGCCTGAGAGTGTGATAGAGGTTTATTTGCTTATAGAAGATTTATCCTTTCTCTTGCTCCCTGAGCATACACTCAAAGAATATATCCATTTTAATTGTTTTCTGAGAGGTTATTAATATTGGAGTGGGGATTTAGAATGGAGATCAATCATTAATCTGAAAAGAATGGATTTGCACTTTCCTGCAGCAAGGCTGGAGAAGAAGTTAAGACGAAAGAAAATCAGGAGAGATTCCCCACCTAAGCTAATCTATTTTTTTTTTGCCTAAAATATTCCACGTAGCAGCTCTGAGGGAAAACTAAACCTCAGAGAACACTTCAAAAGTCCAGCCTAGAAACTGTAGCAATATGTTACTACAATTTGTTATAATTTCTTTCACAACATTTTAGTTCAAGAATAAAATCTCTGGCTTTTCAAACAAAACCACAATCTTTCCAGAAGATTTTAATTTTCTTCCGCATTTTTCCTTTTAACGATATCCACAAATATTTCAGTAATTCATTTTCTGTTGGTTAAATAAAAAGTTTTAATTCAATCTGAGAATGATCTCACCCGGTTTTCTCTACACCAATTAAATGACCCTGCTTTTGGTATGCTGTGCCTTACTGCAAGGGCACCCTCTCAGTTACCCTGGACTGCTGCCAGACCCTAGTACTTTTTCTCTGGAAGGCAGGCACCATATGCTGAGCATAGTTACTACATCGATTGACTGCTTTCTCAGAATGGTCAGAAGCTTGAAAAGCGTATTTGTATGACTACTGTATCATGGTCATCCCTGTTGGGAAGGCAAGATGAGAGCCATGTGGCCCTCAAAACCAACACAGGTAACATGGTACCACCATTTATTCCTCCTTCTGTTCTGAGAACAGAAAGCCTGCCTGGGTGAGTGTAGGGAGTGAATCTGAATCTCATCAGTGTCATGACTGGGAAATATCATTCTCATCCTTGGGAAGTCCTTTTTGCGCCTCTGTCATTCACTTCTTCCTTGCCCACTTCAGGATGCTCCTGATGGGAAGCTCTCCTCTTGTTTTCCCTACTGCGGTGCTCTGGTCTCTCCAGGAAGGAGAACGATGAGGAGGTTCTTGGTAGGAGATTTTGTGGAATATGGGAAACATAAATGTAGTTACTCATCTAAAAAGTCAGTTTATCACATTCTTTTCTAACGAGTTACTTTGTGGAATTGTGTAAAAGTGTAAATTTTATAGCATTTCTGCTTAAATATGGTGATAACTGCAATGTAAGTATGTCTAGTAACTTGGGGTGTTGTGCAGTGGTCCTTGGTACAGAAAGCCTGGGTATCAGTTTTTTAAGGTAAAATTCATCTCAAAGAAGAGAAAGCCAGCTTTCCCCCCCTGTCCTGTCCCGCTCCGCCCCCCCAGCTTCTGCCCTCCCTGTTATCCAGAGGTACAGTAGAGGGGATATAGAGCACTTACAGGTGGAATCCGTCTAGGGAAAGGTACCTCCTCTTTATTTTTTGGTTATAATCCCCTTTCTCTTCCATTGTCTATCCAGGTCATGTGTAACATTTCTAGTAGGTACCAGTGAAAGAAACCAAACTGACTCCACAAAAACCACCACTTCTGCTTCATATAAATATGTATTTTTATGTAAATATGTATTTATATAAATTTATATATGGAGATATAGAACATTATTTACTTACTTTGAAAGAAAGAAGATAGAGGTGAATTCTATTTATCCAACATTTAATGTTATCTCAAATTATCTTCGGGGATTAAGGATGTAATGTATTGTTCAACTATTACACCAATGAATAAGAAAGTGATTGATTTCTTAGCATGAAGAAAATCTACCTACTTTTTGTGTTCCCCAGTAGCACCGACTAATTACAATAGAGGGAAGAAAGCCAGGGTGGTTTGTATTGGTGAAAACAGGGAGCTAAGACACATCTGATAAGACACTTGTTTTGCTATAATCTGTCCAAATTTGGATGTTTACGAGAGTTACAGAGGGGAGGGGTGGGAAAGAGGATGGGAGGAACTAAATGAGCCAATTTGAAAATCAGTTTGTGGAGGTTTTTTAATAATTTTGTTCATGAGAGCTACATGTGGATTTCCCATTTGGTGTTTTTGCCCCAGTCTCTTAAGCCAGCAGCAGCAGACTTTGTGAAGAGGATACCTTGCAGGAGGGTTGAACCTGTCACCTGGGGAAAGGGTCAAGTTGCAGCAATGGCTTTTGTTGTCCCTTTTCTCTGCGTGTTGGGGAAGCAGAATGGATCCAGCGCTTCCAGATGTTCTGCAGCATGGGCCACTGCTGGCTCCAAGGGTCAAGCCAAGTTGCAGCATGTTGAACTTCCGCTGACTGCTCAGATTCAAATTCACCTCCAAAGTGGGAAAGCAACACAAAAACAATTATAGTTAAAGATAAGTCTGAGATTGCTTAAAAACTGTTGGCTGCAGCTTCCAAAACTTGAGGAAGTCCTTTGGCAGAAAAGAGCTCTGGGAGATGTTTTTTTTTGTGATCTGTACAGTGTTTTGTATTTCATCACTATGCCCAGAGAGGAGTTGGTGTGTGATAAATAAAGGATGTATCTGAAGGACACGATCCCCATCTTCTCTGGCTGCCTCCTCAGGGGAGAGAGCTGACCAAAAAAACCAGATTTGTTTTGATTGTGTGATGGAACAACAGCCAGGGAGAACAAGGTCTTAATCCAGTGGCGTAGCTCATTTTTTTTCAACTCCTTCATAACAGCCCTCTGTAGTAAATTAATGTGTATGTCAACTCTTGTCAGGAGCTCTTGGCAATGAACAAATGAGTTGAACATCATAATCTAATAAACAAATAGATAACCTGTTTCGGTTTTGTTCTGAGTGAGGCAGCGCTTCCCTCCTTGAGTTGTTTCATGGACCTGTCACTCTGCCGGGGAGAGGTATGGTGTGTGGGAATCCAGCCTGTGCTTCCCTCTGAGGATAGGGATTGCTGTTTTGACATAGATGCCCCGATTTCCAGCATATTTCCAGTTGTTTGTGTTGAAATCTTTCCGTGTCAGCAGGCTGTTTTCTGTCAATCTTTTAAAAATCATTGGGAACTACTTTTGTCCCTGTTACTGGATCTGAGCAGCTGCAACTGAAAGCGGGATCTCGTCGTTCTAATTGCTGCACAGACCAAGTGGGACAGTCTGTATCCTTACATCTACAAATAAACACTGGAGAGGAGGCAAAGGAAGGCTCTGCATGCTGTTGGACTGAAGCACAGTGGTGCTAGGTGACATCCCCAGAAGTTCTAAAAAATATGACAAGGAATGGTACTTAGAACTTTTCTGTTAATCTTATGTCTCTTCTTGCTCCTATTTTAACACAGATTTTAATTAAAGTTTTACAGTGCCATGAGCTGTTTCTTGCATTGGCTAAACTTTAGTCCTTCGCTAAGCTTTAGTAAAGGACTGATTTATTTTCTCTAGAGCTGTGTTCTGATACTAGCAGACCTCTCCTCTAAGCAGATATCAGGGTTACGGAGGTCATCATTACGTGTAACGTGACCTGAGCGGGAACAGAACTGGTTCATTCGCATCGTTTTTACAAAAGGGGTTGTTGAGGTGAGCAAAATAAGTCCGTTCTGTTGCAGAGAGGTTGGCGTGGGACATCAGCTGGAATGCTTTGCCCCATGGTCAGATGGAAAAATATCTCAAAGACTCAAAATGCAGTCTTGTGTTGACGTCTCTGTACTTAGCGGCATGTATCATGAGCGTATGACGTGTAGGATGCTCAGCTGATGTTTGTGGGGGAAACCAATGCGGCATGTAGTTATACCTGCCTCCCCCTACCCTGTGACCATCGGGGCAGCAGGAGCATGGGTTGCGTTCTGCTGGGAAGGATGGCGTGGCTAGGTATCTACAGACACAAGCTGAATAAAAATGCAGTCTCATTAAAAAAAAAGAAAAAAAAAAGGTGTTGTTTTCACAATGAGGGGTATCCACTGTGGCGAAGCAGCTGAGATTTTGCATAATTTGGGGAACTGAGCACTTGTTTCCTACCCTCGTGCTAATTGCTGCCTTTGGGGTGCTTTGAGAGGGAGGTCAGCGAGTTCGGATGTGAACTAGAGATGGATGGGATTTTCCCCACTGCTGACCAGAGCAAGAGTGAAAGATCTATGTACAGGACACTAAAGATAGCATCTGTTTGTGCTAAATCAAGTTGCTTAATAAAATCTGTATCATCTGAAGTGATGATGAGCTGATGCCACTCCTTGTAGCGGTCACAAACTTGTAGGGAATGGAAGGGCTCCAGCTCCAGTCCTAAATGGTGGTAAAACCCAGTTACCTTGTTGAGAGGTAGGAAAAAAAAAAAGGCTTTTGAGCTGCTGCCTCAGCTCAGACCCAAATGTCAAAGCAGCCGGTGTTGGATCTCCCCGCTGGCAGTCTCCTGCATGGCTCCTCTGTCCCCATCAGAATCTCATCTGCTACTCCTGAAAGCTTTAGTAACTTGTTCTGACTCTAGTAACACTGGAAGAAATCCAGAGTGATTCCAGTGGAGCTATTTTGGATTTGTGTTTGCAGGAAGACTTGTACCTAGAGGTTTTAAGTTAATCGCACGGTCATTTTTCTTCTGTGTATTTAACTAGTGAAGTTAATTAACATTTGGAAGTTTCACAGGCTGCTTCTTTCATTATCTCAGCTAGCTGTGGTAGAAGGCAGCGTGGCAGGAGGGTGGGAGTCCGACTGAAGTTGTGCAGATAGAAAAAATGCTGGGAATTGTTTCCAGTGAGTTCCTGGGGTTTGGGTAGTTGGACAAGCAGATGAAGGTGGAGGTGAGGATGCGTAAGATGCAACGGTACACGTTGCCTATTGACTTTCCATGTAGTAAACACAATTACCAGATGATTGTTGGCGTGTGGTTCGGTTTTTTGTTTTTGTTTTTTTTGTTTTTGTTTTTTTTTTTTTCCTTGGAAGAGAATATTTTAAGCAGGACTGCGATTCATAGTCCTGAACTGTAGGGGACTAATGTTCCTGTTCTCCAGCTGGGAGAAAGTAATTCAACATCTTGTGTTGTAAACACTCACTCATTTTAACTGATTACACCTCCAATGTTCCTCAAATCACTAAAATTACTAATTGCTATTCCTTACACATCAGAGAGTGAATCCTGAATAATTAACCCCAAATAAAATTAGATGAATTGGCCCTTTTAATTAGAATCCCTGCTGCTGTTTGTTCTGAGCTTCCTTTTCTTACTGTTAAGAGACTTTTAGAATGATTAAAACTGTTTAAGACTTAAACAGCCAGTGACCTTTTAATACAATATAAATCCATAAAAGCAATATTTCAGCTAGCAGGTGGTGAAGTAAATTTTCAGTGCGACTACCTGACAGACTCAGTATTCCATTTTTAAATGCTGAGGATGAAATTAGCCAGTGTGGTGTTTTTGTGTTTTGGGTTTTTTTTTTTTTTCTCCCTCTTGCTTATTAATACAGTAGCTTATTAGCAAAAGTAGTTCAAATGGCAGGATTAGTGATTGGTAAGAGAGCAGTAATTTAAACAGTGCTTTGGTTTAGTGGAGCTGCTGTATTTTTGGAATCACAGCTCAACGTGGTATATTTAGGTAGATTGTGGAGCTGATGTGTAATCACATGGTGCTTTTCCCTGCACTGGTTTGGTGTCAGTGGCCCCTCAAGACATGGTTTTGACTAAGGATGTGCCGACATAAAACATGATTTTAAGCATGTGCTCTCCTTGTCCAGTGATATGTGTTAAATACAGTTGTTACAGGAAAACGTTCATTTTTGGGAAACTTCGTAAGATACAGGTTCATACCTAAGAGTCACTTCTAGCTGAAGTTTTCCATAAAAATTCTGCAGTGTCACTTCTGCAGTACAAAGTTTCACAGACTGCTTACTTAGTAATACTGCAATATTCTGCAGGTATTTGCAGTGGTTATTATGGAATACAGGTTTGTGGTAGCCTTGACCCAAAAGGATTTTAGCCCAGAGCTAAACAGATTAGAATTTAAGTGTAAATATTAATTGTTTCAATGTAGATCACTAATTGCAAACTTTGGCTTTCTGCAGTTGGACTTAAATATTTGGCAGGGCAATAGGAAATGCCTGCATCTGCTCATTGCTTTCCCAAATAGAGTCTGTTTGGATCAGAATGAAAACACATCAGTGGGAGCTTGTTCCCTCACTGTCCTTATTCTGGTTTCTGAGTCAGGGGAAAGCTGTGTTTTTTAGGTGATTCAAACTGATTTCTGTACCAGCTTCAGATTCAGAAATTATCAAGATGATGATGAGAAAAGGTTATATTTCTTTGGAAGGAGAAAAAATGAAAAACATCTGGGTGCATAGTCTTCAGCTGGCTGCAAGAGATCTGAGAAGACCAGTGTGAACCCTGATTTGTTGGTTGATACATTTCATTAAGTTATTGTTTCAGCGAAAATTACGATGTTTTTCTTTTTCGTGTTTCTGAGGGTTTTTCCCCCAAATAGTCTCTTCTTACTGAACATGTGAGATCTTTATGTCTAGAAGTTTCAAAGCTGTGAATCTTCATGTCTAAACAACTGTGTCAGTCAAAGGGTGAGGCAGTTACTGCACTGCAACTCGTTTGTTGACTGGCAAATATATCTCCCTGAAAACAAAGGCATGAGATGTACGACCCTGATCATGCAAAAAAACTGAAGTGCAGTTAAAAATGTAAAGGTTAGACTGTAAGTGGGAAAGGTGCTCAGTACATGAGACAGGGTGTTCTTCTCAGCTTATACTTGTACCCAGAAGGCATCAGGCAGCCACTGACAAAATTTTTACAAGTTTCTATTCCGCCTGACAGGCTCGTGCTGATCGAGACATCTGTTAAGGCTTTGAGCAATTTTTTTTTTATTTGTACGTTTCCAAACACCTTTGATTTGTACAGAGCAACCTGGTCTAGTGGGAGGCATCCCTGCCTGGGGCAGGGGTGTTGGAACTACATGATCTTTAAGGTCCCTTCTAAGCTAAACCATTCTATGACTTAAAAAGTTTAACAATGAAATGTTTAAATCTCTTTGGAAAGTGCAAGAGGGGAAATTTAGGGTCAGAGAGTAGTAAAACCTTGCAAATGCATCTGCATGGCACACATTTGATTGGAGCCAGAAGCCGGGCTGGGGCTTGGGAAGCATCACTTCTGTTTATGGTTCTGCTGTAGTTTCCCAACACAGCTGTGATGGATCGACTTAATTTCTGTCTAACTGATTGTACAATAAGGGGGAAAGCATTCCTCAGGCTGATGGTATTGTCTCTCCTGGCTATGCTGGGTGATGCTCCGGCACAGGACTGGTCATGGGCGCTGAGAGAAGAGCTCAGAGCTGCGGTTTCATGGCACGTTGCGCTGTCATGTCTGAAATAACTGAGCTGACGCATGTGTCGCACCATGCAGCCCCTTCATAGGTTGACTCACGTTCTTCACAGCTGTAAGAAGAAGAAACAAATAGCTGGTGCAACGAGGAGTGTTTATTTTCTCCTCTGAACGTATGGTAATGGGTAGAGATTTCTCATTGTGAGAGCTGAAGGCAGGCTGTGCTGCAGTGTGAGGAGGGGCAGGATGCTGTGGCTCCCTGCCTGCAAACCTGCCTGCCCCAGCTACCTCCAAGGGGGAAATTGCCATGGGGAGATGATTTCACCTGCCTTGAAGTATAAGCCGCCTCCTGGAGCTACCTTGATGTGTCTCCATTGATGGAGCTTGGTGCAATCACTCTCATAACTGAAGTGCCTCTAAGTGTTCAGGCTGATGCCAGGTGAATGTCAACCAAAAGGCCAATCTCGGTGATGAGCAGCAATCAATACTAATAAGTCTTTTGGCCATCTTATCCCTTATTCATGGATGGGCAGCAGGGTCAAAACAGGCAGGGAAAGATGAGCACTCAGGGTGGAACATGTCCTCCAGCAGCCCACGATTAACTCTTGTAACCCCTGAGCCCCATTTTTCCTGTGCCTGCTGTGGCGCATCCATGTGGACCTGGGGATGGTCCCTTGTCCAGAAAGCTCCCTGCATAACTGGCTGGTGCTGGATGTGGGCAGCAGTGATGTGCTCTGGCTCCACAGGAACTTTACTGCCTCCTGGCTCTAATCAAGTGAAATTGGTCTGGCTTGCAATGGTTCTGGGGTGAGGGAAGGTCCCTGAGATGCACTGGAGCATTCTTTAGGGAGGTGCCACTTAAATGGAATGTAACTTGCTTTCAGCTTTTTTCCCTGCTTTACTCCCTCGAATGTAGACCTGTTTCTTCCACGTGTCATCTAAAACTCTATGCTGCTCAGGACACAGATTTTATGGTCTTTGCACGCTTCCTTCTCTGCTGGAGGAAGACTTCCAGCAATGCCAATAATAATAATAATACCACAGTAACAGCTTCCCCTCCTGCATCTGAGGGAATATCTCCCGCGAGTGCAGTGGGAACAGCATCGGGTCCTGTGGCTGTGTGTGGGAAAGAGGAAAGTGCAGTGGCAGAATAAATAACTAGAGCTGTGAAAGAGAAAAGTACATCTGTTCACAGAGGACCAGGAAAAGGCCAAACATCTGCAAGGTCCCCCCAGTTCATCAGGCATCTGCTGTCTGCTTCCCAGTCTAAAAACTTTCCCGATTGTGGGGAGAGTGGAGCCAGCAGCTTATCTGACGCAGAGGACGGAGTCAGCAGAGCTGGGCTGGGATGCAGTAAGCCAGCTGTCTCCTGCACAGAAAACTGTTTTCTTCCAAACTCTAGAAAAGGACTCTCTTTCTGTCCTTTGCTCCTTTTCTGGAAAATCTTGCCAATGTTTTTTTCTTTTGGGAGGAATGGATCTTCCAAAGGGGCAAAATGGTATTTGTTTTGTGTTTGTTCTAGCAGTTGTTGTTTTCCCCTTCTGTTGTAGTAATTGTTATTTTTCCCTTCTGTTTATGTGAAAATCCTGTCCCTTTCCGTGTCTCATCCCCTTCGACACATTCTGTACCTGGATTTTGCTTAGGTGTTTTGAAGGGTTGTAATGAAGCGAGAATGTCTGACTAATGTGCTGTGCAGGGAGATGAGTCTTTGGCATCTGAGCTGGGACTGACTGGTGAAACACAATCTGGAGTGTATTCTTTGGGAAGTAGGGTCTGCTGGAGTTGAATTTGTTTGCAAAATCATGTCGGTTAGAGGGTCATTTTCAGAGCAAAGGAGAAAAGTTTGCTTAGCACTCAAACATCCCAGCATTTTTTTGAACTAAGCAACAAGATACTAATTTCAAAATATTTCTTCTTTTCTTTTTACTCTGTATTGTATTTCATATGATTTGAAATAAAAGCTTGGATTAATTATAGGGCAAAGAGGAGTATACTGCAGATGTTACTGGACATACTGGATTTTTCTTACAAATCAACTCTATAATATCATGAGCCAGTAGGTTTCATGGGATTTTGTGTATTGGAGCAACACGGTTGTCTTAAATTAGTTTTCAGTGTGGTGTTTTCAAACTATCTTCATGCATCTGTATTTAGGATGATACTTTCTTATTGATTCCGAGGGTTTTTTTTGAGTTCTATCCATGCTTGATTTTGGGGTAATGGGAATAAATAACTTTCCTGGGAAATAAGATCCCTAAAAGTCCTAGGTGGAGTTTGTGCCCTTCAGAGAGTGATTTGTAATTGAACAGAAAAGCTTTCCTTGGCTGCAGGACCATTGGCTTCCCATGGCAAATAGCATGAAGGTTCTGTGCCAGTGATGCTGCCCAGCTGATGCCCATGCCCCGGACTTTCAACCTAGGTACGGGTGGTCCAGAGAACTGCATGTCATTGGGGTTTGGCTTAGCACCTCTCTGAGTGGTCTGGAACCTTCTCCTTAGTATTTGGGGATGGTGCTGAGGGGCTGTAGCCAGCAGGCAGTGTGACACTGCATGGAGATGTGGAGGTTCAAGTAGGGAGCCTTTGTTTCTTCCCCAAAGGGTTAAAACCCCTCAAAAGCAACACACTTTGAACTACCATCCCAGATGCTGCACGTGGCACAGGCAACAGCAAACAGCTTTACTGGCAGCATCAAGCTTTATGAGAAGATATAATAATTTACCAAAGTGGTCCAGACTACAGGTATCTGCTTCCCCTGGAGCCAAATGCAGTGCTAACTGCTAACATCTATCCTTAGAAGGTGCTTTCAGAGTTTGGTGTCCAGCTGCCCACAGCCTGTGCTACTCTGTCCTTGTGTTTTCCTTTGTGCTCCCACTTTCCATGAAGTTCTCAAGGAGAGATCTCCCATGTCTGTGCTAAGGTGGATGGCTTCACAGACAGTGTGCTGCTTTGTCTTCACATCAGCACTTTTGGAAGTTAAGAAGCAAACAAATTAAACATAGATTATTTTTTTTATGCCAGCCCCATGTAAAGAGCCTCCTCAAAGTTAAAAGAGGTGGATGCTTCTCAGCTTGCAACTGGTCCATCATGTGGCTGTTGTCATTGAGAAGAGCCTGTGATCTTCCCAGCAGTTCTTTACATGAAGATATGAGGTCCCTCTAAGGAAGAGGGAGATGCAAAAAACGTAGCTGCCTGCCAGCAGCAGGAATACTGGAGATACAGGGATACAGGAGACAGGTTGGTCTAGATTTTGGACTCCACCTCCAGCCTTTCATGTGACCTCTGCAACGGAATCCCTGCTTTTAGGCAGCATCAGATTCTGTCTTTATAGTGATAGAGAAGAGCTGGCATAATCTAGCATGCAAGGCTGGATGCAGGGTGTTCATTATGGCAAGATTTGTAGTTGCCTGTGGCAAGTTTGAGATCCAAGCTTCAGTCTGTGGAGCTGGTTGTTGGTGTCTTCAAGCTTTGTGGCAAGTGACCTGCTGCTGCAGGGTCTGAACGCCTCTAAAAAATCTGCCAGCATTATTGAGCTGTCACAGCCATCTCCTGAAGCAGCAAGGCTTGCAACTGAGCATTTAGTGGTTAAATGATGTATTATGTCCTGTGCCACAAAACCGATGGCAAAGTATTGTGGGGTTCAGCATGATCATCTATAGCATGATGTTGGGAAATGCTGGTGATTCTAAGTTGTCCCATTCTCTCTCCTAGGGGATTTCCTTCCTCCACCCCCACCTCCTGTGGATGACCTTGGGAACATCACATCATCACAAGGTGCCTTTCCCCCCCCACCCCCTCTGGATGATGTTACTTTCAATGTGCAGGTAAGAAGACAAGAATTTTATCGTTTGTGCAGAACTGATCTAAAAATTGTGGAAATGAATAGAAGATAGTAAAGCAAGGTGGCAAAGTGCTGTGGTTAGAAATCATGTGTCAGGAACTACCAAGTCAGCTTTAGCAAGCTGTGTTTCCCAAGTAGGGAATATTTCCATTCAAAACTTTCTGGGCTATTAAAGGATTTTTCCCATCCGGCTTGAATTAGAAGACTAATTGACTTACATCCTTGGGATGGCGGATGGGAGTGAAGCCTTCCCAGAATGAATTGTTTTCTGGAAGGGCCATCTCCTTCCATGGACTGTGGAGAGACTTCAGGGCAGTAATCCGATCCTAAAAGTGCTTTGTTTAGATGCCTAAAATTAAGTGAAGCAAATCAGCCCTGGCCCAGGCTCCAGTGATGTCACTCAGACCCTTTTCCCCCACTCTTTACTGTCTTGGATCCTCTCAGTTTGCCAACTGGATTAAAGTGCAACTTCTGAGATGCATCGGGTGATGATGGCATGTCCTTTTTGGATAGGGTCATACCTTGAACACCTTTGAAAGGTATGAACAGACACTGTCGGCTTGCCTGTAGTGCCAGGTACTGTTGTGTTCGCTCAGGCACGTTCAGGAGAGATGTATTCTGACTGCAGGGACAGGCTGTCAAGGTGATCAAGGGGTGAGGAGCTGATCTTGCCAGTGGAGACCAGAAGAATTTGGCTTGTTTGCTGAGCAAAAGGAAGGATGAGGAGAGGGTACATTTGCAAACTCAAAATCCATTTGGGGAATAAGCACCAAAGAACTGTTTCTGTTCTGGGTGAGTGTTGATGAAGAAACAGGAGAGGCTGAACTTGCCAGAAGTACCTTTATGCTGGTGTTTAGAAAGTTTCTAAGCCTGAAGGCTGTGAATGTCTGGAAGAGCTTTCTGGAAGGAGTAGTGAAAGCAAAGTAAGTGTGATCTAGGTTGATACAGGTGACCTGACTTAGTTCCTGATGCCACCACAAACTCTAGAGTCAATTCATCTACTTTGTGCCTCTGTAAAAAGAAAACTTCTTCCTTCCTTGTGGGCTTCCTCTTGTCTCTTGCCTGTGGCAAGATGTTCAGTTGCCATCACAAAGTCTCAGCATGTTCCTGCAAGGAGTTCAGCGTTACAAACAGCCTTTAAGAGGGAAGGGGTTAATGAGGATTTTATTCTCCCTTGCCAGGAAAGGCTGCAGCCATGAGGGACATTAGCCAAGTGCGAGCAAGGCTTTTCCCAGCCTTGGGAGAATGAAGTAATTCCCCAGCAAGTGTTGTTCTGTCTCTTATCTCTCCGAGAAGAGTGGATCCCGTGGGAGCAGGGGAGCTTCCAGACTACCCTGGGAAGTGGTGAAGCAGTGAAGCAGCAGGCTTGTGGCGAGGGCAGGATGCTGCCTGCACGGCTGTCTGGGCAGGAGCTTGGGCAGCGGGAAAAGGCCATGGCACCTCATGTGTTTCTCCAGGCTCAGGCTTTGCCCAAGGAGAGGACCTCACCATGTTTATTGGAAGGGGCTTGTGTCTTCAGCTCCTCATGCCTCCCTCCTACAGTGGCTCCTAAGATCATGTGCCTGAAAGATGTGAGTCATAGAAAAATGTGCCTGAGCCACTTGGGGCTGTCACTTGGATGTGTCCCTTGGTAGAACCACCCTGTGGGGTGGCTTTTCCCTGCTGAGCTCATGAAATCACTATTTGTCACACCCTTTCTCTCTATCTTTGGGAAGCTGGAGCTGTGTTCACAGCGTTGGGTTTTGGCAGAGGTTTGGTTAGAGCAAGATCCCTTTGAGTGGCATCCTGGAGGAAGGTTAGCCTGCCAGTTGTACCCCAGCACTCCTGCCTGTCACCACCCCCAGATGTACTTTACACAGCAAATGCGGGGCTCTACCTTTAATCTGTGCTCTCATGTTACCTTTATTCCCTTTCTTTTCCTTTCCATCCTCTGAAGGAGACCAGGAACAGACAAAAGCCTGGGCTAAGTTGGGAGCTGGCAGTGTCTCGTGCTGCAAGATCAGCTCCTTATCTTGCAGGAGCAGCAAAAGCTGTGCTGAAGCAAGACATAAGGCTGAAGAGATGAGGGAACAGGGCAGGTGGCGATGGAGAAAGCTGCCCGATGCCTTTATGCATTGAACACAGTTGTTTTCACAACTCCAGACAGAGGTTCCTGTGCTGAAGGAGTAGAACAAATGGTGGCTTTGTTCCTTCTGCTGCGACATGGTTGCCTGAAGGCATGGATCTCACGGGCATGTGTTGGATGAGGCTCTAACAAACTAAAGCCAAGCCTGATTCTTGCTCTCCGATGCCAGACCACTTCATTTCTGTGCCTCAGTTTCCCCATAGCTAAATGTAAGTGCTGGAGCGGTGACCCTGTTCCTGAGCATGAACCAGATCTAAGGCTGCTGCCTGGGGTGGTTCAGCCCCTGCAGACCCAGTGTGAGCCCTCCAGATTTTAAATTTATCTGCTCCAGCAAATCAGCCCCTTCACAACAAAAATTTCTCTCTGGATGGCAGAGTGCCGATGACAGCTTAGGAAATATGTAAGCTGCGTTTCCAGGTAAAGCTTTTTTTATACTAGGTGTTAAGTCGATGAGGGCAGCAAAATATATGTGTTTAGTTTATTATAATTTCGTGTGTTACTGTTAGCAGATGGCTAAAAGCTGCACAGATTATTACAGTTTAAGTTGTAGCTTAAGAGCAGCAGTTAAGATAATAATGCCCAGTTTTCATAGGCCTGTTTATCTCTGGATCTCTGTTTGGGCAGTGGAACTGGCCACTTAGGATCAGATCCAAAAAGGTACTTTAGTATCTGACTTCCCTTGAGGTACTTGTGCTCTGATGGAAATCAGCGGAGCAGGGGCTGGTGAAATACCTTTGCAACAGATCTGGCAGTTTCTTGTCATTTCTGTTTTCCCATTTAGATCTGTCCCGTTCGGGCTGGGGAGAAAAGGGAAAGGAAATTTAAACTCTTTTCTTATTAACTGCAATGCTTTAAAAAGAAGGGGGAAAAAAAAGATATAAGAGAAAAAGAAATGTTTATATTTAAAAAGAGGGCCTTGGGGCTGGGGGAGTGTTGTGTTGGGAAGTTCCCCTTCAGCTGAAGTCAGGCGGGGAAGGCGAGGGCTTGTTCCCAGAATGGTGGTGAGGGCGCGGTGATGGCGTGTTTGACAAATAAGGACATGAGCAAAGAGCCTTTTGCCACGTTGGCTTGGGCTCAGCTTAAAAGAGAAAAAAAAAAAAAGTAATCCTGGACGGGAAGAAAAATGAAATCACTGTTTGTCAAAGGGAAATAGATAGATCTGGGAGGGAGAGAGGCAGGCAGATTTTTATTACTTTTTTTTTTTGCCTTCTAGTTTCAAAACAGGCATTCTGCCCAGGCCAGGGAAAGCAAAAGTGAAAAACTCTCATAAGCAACCTCTGGAGTGCCCTGTTTGCTCTCAGAGAGGGACCCTTGCTCATGGTGCCGGCGATTTCTTCTTTCCTTGCTAGGCAGGGTTGCTCAGGGTGAGGACTTTGAACAGCCGGTCCCAACCCCTCATCCCGTCCCCGGGAAGGCTGGCTCTGGAGCTGTGTGTGCTCCATCTGCATCTTGGTAAGCTGAATTGTGGGAGCTTCACATCTCCACTGGCTTTGTAACGACCAGTTCTCCTTAAAGGAATGGTTTAGAGTCTAATGTTTCGTGTCAGGGCAGAACTTGGGTGGCTCACAGCAGATGTGACCCTCAGCTGTGGACCTGCCAAGGGCCACCTTGGAAAAAACATGCATTTACAAATTGCTGCTAATTACCTGCAGGTGCTGTGTCTGCAGTGTGGGTCAGATTCGGAACCCTATAGATGCTACCGCAACACAAAAAGGAGTGGACTGCGTTCAGCTGGGAGATCGCCTCTTTCCCAACAACCCCTGGCTGTTATCAGTGTGTTTGGTATTGACAGACCACAAAACACTTTACAAAATACCAGTCTCCCCTGATAAGGAAGCTGAAGCAGGGAAAGTGTTGGGGCTAGGTCACCAGGCTGACCAGCAGCAGGCTAAAAATAGGACCCAGAGCTCCTGCATCCCAGGTCGGTTCTGTCTGCTATGTTGCACTGCCTCATTACTGTAAAAGCTGTGAATTAATTAGTAAATACCATCAGTGGCTGAGACCAGGAAAGATTTGGGATACACCAAAAATAGCATGCAAAAGTGGTTTATGATGGCGTTTCAGGTGAAGAAACAAACAGACTTTGAACAGTTGCATGAAGGGTAGGTTTAGGTTAGATATTAGGAAGAAATTCTTTTCTGTCAGGGTGGTGAGACACTGACACAGGTTGCCCAGAGAAGTTGTGGAAGCCCCATCCCTGAAGGTACTCAAGACCAGGCTGGATGGAGTTTTGAGCAACCTGGTCTAGTAGGAGATGTCCCTGCTTATGGCAGGGCGGTTTGAACTAGAGGGTCATTATGTCCCTTCCAACCTGAACCATTCTATAATTCTATAATAAAATAGTTTAATACACCATCTCTTGTTTTAACCGCCTGTGCATTCAGGGGCTGCAGTGCTGCGCTGTACGCAGGCAGCAGCTCTTCCCATGTTCAGACCTACAGACTCATGGCCCAGGGTGCCGGCGGGCTCAAATTTCTATTGCCAAAGAATTTTGGGAGTGTTAAGGTGTACATGCCTTCCTCAACAAGGCTGTTTGGAGGAGACCCGTCTCGCCTCTCCCTGGCACTCGCGCTTCGGAGAAGGTGGGAACGTGTTGATGGATGCAGGCGATGAGAGCCTCATCCTTGTTGCAGGGGAGGCTGCCAGGCGTTTTGCTGTCTGCCTGCCTCCCAGCGAGCGGTGCTGCTTCGTGGCTGCGACTCACCGGCCAAGGAAACAGCTGGAACAGGAATTTTCTCTCTTTTTCTTCTTTTATATTCCTC
>VZRU01005492.1:654311-706789 GCA_013398155.1 Pedionomus torquatus | reverse complement strand
TTTTTTTTTTTTTTCAGTTTGGGTGTGCATATTGACCAGTAGTTGGGGAGGGGAAAGTTTAATGTGCTGCCTTAAATATCACATCTCCTCTGCCGGGGTGCTGGGCTTGCTTGAAATCGCCTGCCTTTTAACGTTTGGAGGAGCCAAAAAGGCCAAAGAGAGCAGAACGTGTGTTCAGCCTCCCTCTAGTGCTAGATTTTGTTAATCATCGGGATGATTGGCCAGGGCGTAGGTGCTCGCTGACGAGGAACAGGGGTAATGCGGCGCAGCTCTCGCTGCCGGCAGGGCCAGCCGGCTCCCGGCAAGGAGCAGTAGCTCCCAGTGACTCTGAAATAAAGCCGTAGTCAGTGTGTATCACTTGCCATTCGAGAGCCAGCTTTTGCAGATTTCTGGAACTCCTAACCTGATTTATTAAAATCCATGTGATAAGCACTGCCTTTTATCTAAATTGAAGCCGTGTCCAACAGTATAAATAAATTACCTGTTAATGTTAACCCTCTTACTCAACCCCTGGATTTGCAGGAATGCTTTTGATCTGTCTCCCTTCTTCTGCCTTCCTGTGTGTTTGAGAAAGAGGAATGTGCTGTGCTCTGAATTAGGCTTGAGCAAATAACATGTATGCTCTCTGCATGTTTAAGTACTTACTGGGTCTCTGTAGGTCAATATGTGTTTGCCCTGTAACGGGGTTCTAGGCACTAAGGTGAGGAAAATCAGTAACACAGGTCAGCATATGTTGATGAATATCTGGATGCACGGTAGATAAAATGCATGTTTTTCTCATGTATATATACACATAATTTTTATAAACGTATGTGAAATGCATAAGGAGTGGGAATATAGAATAGACCTCTATGTTATTGGGGATCAAACATGCGCTTTTAATCCCAGCTGCCTTTTTATCCCACGTATCAGCAGTAGATCCAGGATCACAAGAGAAAAGGAACACTGAGCACTTCTTAGAGGCAGCTCTTGATGCAACCCATCTTATAGGCATGTTTGTTTTACAATGCCAAACCACATTCTATTTTAAATCTTTAATGAACCTCTGTTCCCATCTATGCAACTTTCCAGTCCTTACTCTCTTCAGAATAGACAAAGATGCTTATTATAAACCACAAATTTTACTGAAAGGGTAAACTGGAAAAGTTTTAATTGTACGGCGTAAGCCTGCCATTCATCTCTCTGCCTGGCTATTAATAACTTGGCAATGTTATAATACAATACAGCCTTTAATAGCTAAACCTCTCGGCAAGGACTACAAAGCAAGGATCCAAACAGTTAACTCTGCTCATTATTTTCATCATGCTTATTACTGCGTTATTTAATGTATTTGTTGTGTTATTGTTTAATATAGTAACAGAGCATGCAGGATGTGCCAGGGCCTGCACTGATACACACTCATGCCTTCTTTGGAAGGAGGGTTGTGACTGAGGCTGGGAGATGTTTTCGGAGATGGAAGAGAGCGGCTTTTGATAATCTGCCATATAGCGGGTGATGAGGTGAGGGAGCAGAAAAAAGAAAAAGCCTAATACAGATCATATGTAAATAAGGGTATGGGGCCATCTAAAAAGTTGTGGGAGGAAGCAGAAAGGTTGGAGATATTGCTGATGTTGATGTTCAAACATCATCAAGCTAGAAACATCCCAGGTTAAGACATAAGGCAGTGTTAGCACATGTGCCGGCTTGGGTCCAGACAGTGGGCTGTGGTCCCCCGGGGCTGTTCCCAAAGTTACAAGCCATAGTGGCCCCTCCTGGGTTGTGTGGGTATGTCTCTTTGTGCGACACTGTCACACTGCTGGCATCGAGTTCAGTGCTGGCACCTGCAGAGGGGTTAATCTGTAACCTGGATTATCCACCCGTGGATAATAGAGACATGAATGTAGAAAGTAATAGGGGAGGCATGGAGAGCATGCAGAAAAAGCAGGCAATTTTATCCTGTCAGAGCTAGTACTGGCCCGAGAGAGACAAAAGAGAAGCAAAAACATCATTGTATCCAAGGTAGAATTATTTAAGCAGAGGGAAAATAAAAAGATAATGAAGATGTGGAAATTCTCCCATCAAAGCAGATGAGCTGAGTGATGGAAGAGAGTAACATAACATGATCAGAATTGAAGAAATTTCCATTCTTCTAATTTCTGAGTGCTATTCAAATCTTTTTGATTAGCGGGTCAAAGAAAAGATCTCCTGCAAGATCCTTTGCTCCTGTGTCAGCTCCTGGGTAGCCTGTGTTACATGAGGGAACTGTAATGCAGCGTCAAGACTAAGACAAACAGACTGTCAGTAGCAAGAAGGAATTCTAAAAACTACAGCAGACAAGTTATTATGCCTTTTCTATGAAGCTGTCTGGGGTTGGAAGGTGTGGTTTAGAAAGGGAAAGCCTTTCCATGCAGCTTGAGGATGGTGGTGGGCTGGAACACCACAGGGCAGACGGAGTCAGATTCCCACCTTGTTGTTGGTGCTTTAAGTGCTACGATGCTGTCTGGTACAGAAATGAGCTGGACTATCCAGTTGTCTGTCTAAATTCAGTTTTACAGCCCAGGAGTAGTTCAAAGAGAAGGGCAGACTTCAGCATACTTTTGCCTGGGAGTAAGGAGATGTGGATATCGAGAAGTAGAGAGAGCATCTAATTTCCAAGAATGGAAGTGGCTCAAACGCAGATTCCTGTCTCTGTTTTTTGGTCTCCTTCTCTGGTGAAAAACAGCTTCAGCTGCCATGATGGGTGGTTTTGTTGTCAGAAAATGCCTCTGGGAAGAACATCCAGCACAGTGATTGAGCAGGCTGAAAGGTGGTAGAAATATCAATGAGAAATGTCGTTGTAGCCAGAGCTGGAGGAGTTTGTTCCAGGGCAGACGGACAGGCATGATTTTAAGTGTCTGCTGCCATTAAGCTCCATGTTTGTTAGGACCATTTGCCACAATTGTATTTCTCAGTTTTGATTTGCTGATGAAAACGCAGAATGTTGATTAGCTTTAATACACAAAGAACAGGTAAGGAAGAGCATCTGGAAAATATCATATGACATTTTTAGTGTTCTTTTTAGTGGTGTGAGACATAAAATAGAAATGCTTGGGAAAGCTGTAGCAGCTCCAAGTGTTGCTGAAGCCAGCGAACTCCTCTCATTCAACAGTCCCGAGCTACAGCTCCTTCCCTCTCCATCTCCTCGTTTCCGCATCTCTCTTTTGCCATGGAAACAGCCTCATGTCTTGTCACGTCCCAGGTCTAGCCTTCGTCGTCAGCTCCGTTACTCCATTCAGTCCTGAGCTGCGCTCCCTTTCAACCCCCATCTCCACAAATTCTTCTGGTTCTGCCCTGTAATACTCCTCTGTGTGTTCCCAAAAGATGCCAAAGCCGAGGTGTGTGCAGATGGTTGGGCATCAGGGCTTCCCATGGGTGGTGGTAGGGCTACCTGCCGGGAGCGGTGTTTCTTCCATGCTAAGGTCCGGTAAGCCTCTTAAAGACATTTAGGTAGGGAATATACTTTCTGTGCAGAATTAAATCCCATTTGGCTTCTGTGGCTGTGTTGGCCCCAAGCAGAAACACAGTCAAAAGGTATCTTCCTGAGGTCTAATGTGTACTGGGGACACCACGTTTTCTGATGCGTGAATGCTTATTGGAAAACAACTTAGATTCATTTATCTGCATATGGAAAGTATCGAAATAAACCTTGGAGCTTACCCGGGAGGGATCTACACACTGGGTATTCTCTCTGCAGGGTTTTGCAGCAGTCTCTGGGCAGTGAAAGTTATTTGTTGTTCAGCTTTCTGTGTAATTCTGGTCCTTTTTCTTCAGCTGAGGTTCTCACTTAAGAAACATGCAGAAGGTAAGGTGTCCGAATGAGGAGGAGGTTCTTAAAAAAGAAAGAAAACCCCAGTCATCTGGCCAAATTAAAAACCAGACGCACATCTGGCAGCCTTGAAGGAAAGGTAAAAGTAGGCCTAATGGTTTGGAAAATGAAATTGCAAACTTCTTGAAGGCAAAGACCTCTGTGAATCAAAACTGTAGGGTCTGCACAGCTGAGGTTTGCCTGCCCCATGGGCTGCAGCCATCAACTGCCCCAAAAATGTGCAGACTGAAGCAGAGTCCAGATTTTCCTCTTCTCAGCTCTGAGAGACATATAGTAAATTTTTAACGTGACTCATTTCTGCAAAAGCCAAACCCAAGCCGTTGACTTTCATGTAGTTTTATACATCCATTTCACTGACATTTTGCCAGGCTCTCTGGGAGATTCTCGAATCCTTGCAAACGTTTTGGCTCTCACCCCTTCCTATTACAGCAAAACAAGCAAACAAATTCAGAAGTATGTTATATGTTTAACTTCTAGAGTCAGGGCTTATTCAGGCTGTGAAAATTGACTGACCAATTTTAATTTTACTTTTTTTTTTTTCCAGTGGTGATTTCCTAATAGCTTCATAACTTGTGTTTGGGAATGCTTTCTCAAATTCAGAGAAGCTTTGACTGTGTGCTTAAACTTCATTAAAGTTGATAGAACTTCAGCACACGTGTAAAATTAAGCATATGCTTCTGCTTTATACAGCCTTTTTGCAGGTGAAACAAGCAGCTGCATATGGGTTTCCAACATGTGATTAAATTCCTAAAGGAGTTTTTAAAAACAGTTTTAGTCAACCTTAATTTTCTGAAATTGGTAGCCTTAACAAAACCTATCTTTTTTGATTAAAATTGCCTGAGACGTGTCCCTTTTAAAAAGCTCTTCATTTAACTGTCACAATATAAAGTCTTGTGTGGGATAGAGCTTGCTCATGTAAATTTAGTTAAAGTGGTACAAACACAAAGTGATTTCTGTAGATCTTTATGAACGTGGCAATGCTGTTGCTTTCTCACCTCTGTTGATGTGGGGGCCAGGCAGAGCCATTAAATTGTCAGCTGTGCCCGTCTGCGTATCGCAGATCATAAAGCTTTGCTGGTCACCCAGGGAGACCAAAGGCCTCCAGCCTTGATCCGCAGACATCAAGAGATGGAGAAGTCTTGCAAGTCTATTCTAGCATTTAATTACCTGCGGTATTACGCATAAGTGAATATCTCTGTTGTTTCAAAATAGAATTTCCCTGGCTTCGGCTTCCCAGCTGCTGCATGTTTTTCTGTGTTGCTAGATTGGACAGTCTTGTGGTATCTGGCATTTTCATTCTGTGAAGCTGTTTAGATATTGCTATCAAGCTACTCAATCTCCTTTCTAAGTGAAACCAAGTGAGCTCTCTTTGTGTCTCCTCGTCAGCTGTTTCTGCTTTTCTGGGGCCTCTCAAGTTTTCAAAATGCTTCTTTCCAAACTGGACCTGGTATTTCAGCACCAGACTCACCAGAAGTGTTGGAAGGAGTAAAATCACCTTCAGCTGTGTGCGTTCCTTGCTCTGGGATGGCGCGGCACTGGGCAGGAGCTGGTGTTTGGTGTGGTTTTCCCCTATGGAATATAAATCCCGAGTCGGGGGGCTGTGTGTGACAGCTTACCCTCTGCGTAGGCGTGTGTAATTCGTGGCTTGTCAGACACGTCCTGTGCTGTTGGAGGCATCCTCCTCCTCTTCCCTCTTCTCTTGTGCCAGAAAAGGGAAGAGGAAGATCACAACTTAGCCAGGATGTGGAGGTGAAGAAAGTCTTTGCTCTTGGACATTGCCGTGAGACCTTTTATAAATGTAATGATCACACTGTACAAGTCAGTGAGAAGGCTTTCTTTTATTGCAGTCGGCACTTAATGAGCTATTTGGTTTCTACATTGATTAAACTTTGCAACTGTATTGGGGTAATTGGTTACTCTTTGGTTATGGTTCCCCTTGGAGGCAAATTATGAAATATCCGATACCTCCTCTTACTTCTCATTTTTTCTGCAAGCAGCAATACTCTGTGGGGAACATCAGCCCTGCTTGATGGCTAATTAAACATTAATTTGTGACGATACTGGAAGAGATTTTAAGTTGGTGGGGGAGTGGGCAAAGAAAGGGGAAACTTTTAACAGTCACCGTAATTATCAATAACGAGTCCTAATGTAATTGCACTAATTAAAAGTAAAAGAATATATTCCCTGCTGCTGTAAAGTTAGTTACAGTCAGTGAAAGTCATGCTGGGTCAAAAGGATTTCATGGCCAGCTGTTCTTGCCCTGTGAACCGAGGCAGTGCTGTCCTGCAGAAGGCATAAAGAAAAAGATGATATATTCCACTTTGTATTGTATATTCTACAGATGAACAGGAACGTTTCACTAATTCAATTTAATTCCCAAGGACGAGTGGTTGTAACTCCACCCGGAGAATATTAAATTGCCTTAATGGAAAAATAAACTGGTTTTATTCTTCCCCTTCTCTCCCCATCTTCCCCATTCAGTTTTCAAATAACTTTATGTGCCTCCTTAGTTTATTAATACACTTCTCATCTTGCTGCTGATTTTTCATCTGGTAGTACTTAACACAGACAAGACTCCCAAAGCTTTTGATCAGACATGTTAAGTAAACTATCAGGACTGTCTGGTCTGCTGCTCTGGCAGATGTCGGCTCATGGGATCTCTTCATCCCTCGGCTGTTCCCTATCAAATCCATCTTGTTGCTTTCATGTGTTCTCCCCAATGTACGAGCTGGCCCGTACTACGAAGATCCTCTGGTCGACTGAATGATATTTGCCATTTTTCAGTAGCATGGCAGGTTTGAAAGCCCTGATTAGCCCACCTTGGAATCTCCAGAACTGCCTTCCATAAGCAAAAATGTGTGGGTTTGAATGCCCAAGGCAGAGGCATCAGTGGGGAGCAGGTGGCTGGATAACACTGTCCTGGGGTATAGCAGATAGAAGCTGAGGGGACCAGACAGCACAAGACCTCTATGTTGGCATTTCCAGCTTTGGAGAATCTACAAGTGCACACCTAGGCTGCGAGGTGGATCTTGTTGAGTGCTTTGACCTATTTGCTGCATCCTCTTTGCTCTTGTTGCATAATTAGCTTCTCTTGTCTCAATGGTGGCAACAGGACAGGGAGTTTTGCACTATTCCTGATGGACTATTGTCCATGTCTCATCACAACCACTGGGGTCATCAGCTTCTAGCCTTCGACCCAGAGCTTCACCAGGGTGTGCCCCAGGCTGTGGAGGCTGTTAGCTGCAATGTAGCTTCATTCTACTTTGTTTCTCCTCAGTCATCTGATATTCAGGCCAAATCCTCTTCTGTGGTCTTGAGAAGTCTGGACAAACCGTGGGTGTTTGTGGCAGAAGCTCCTCTCCAGTGTTAGGGCCAGGAGATGTTTGAAAGAGAGCATAGTCCTGGGTTAAGCCCTGGCGTTACTGCTGCCCATCTGCACTGGTGGCGTCCTGCCTCCGAGCAGAGCCACAGTGCTGGTTTCAGGGTTGGAGCCCCTCTTAGGATGTGCAAAGGACAACGGCTTTATTAAACAGTGATGGAGGAAGCGCCACTGGCCCATGAGCCAGCACTCGGCATGGCGGTGGCTCAGATCCAAACCTTTGTTCATGTAAAATCAGGGCCATCCTGCAGTGAAATTGCAGCTGGAGCTTGGTTAGCTTGGATGGCAGTTTCTTGTCATGTTTTGTCAGGGCTGGGACAGTAAATACCGAAAATGAAATGTCCATTAAAGAGCTGGGTTGGCCAAGTGGATTAGTGTCTTCATCTGGTGACCAGAAGGAGCTTGTCTGTGTCCTTGAGTTGCAGCACCTCACTCCCACCCCTCTACCTGCTTTCCATTCCCACAGCTGGTATCCAGTTGACAATAAGCTCTTGGGACAGGGGTGTTTCCTAGCTGTTGTATGTGAGCAGTGCCAGTCATCTCTAGGGAAATAAAAATCTTTATTGTCATACAGATTCATAACTGCAACAAAGTCTTTGCTGTCTTTCATATATGTGTCCCAGAAGGCTGAGGGCAATTGGCTGTGATTTCTGTTGTCTCAGCTACAAGGAGGGAAAAAGTGGGTTTCCAGGTGTTGATCCAAGCCCTGGCACTAAGGCGATGGTCAGTTATTAACCCGTAGAGACTGATGCGTACCCACCAGCAGAAGTGACTCCTGGCTGGTATCAGCTGGATAGAAAACACAAGTGAAGGTTTCATGTAAAAACATCTGTACAGTGCCAAATCAGATCAGCAGTGGTCAGTAGTGAGTGTCTAGAGAAGAATGTAAAAGGAGAAGCACAGAATATCTTTTATGTATTAAGTTTCTTGGTGGAGTTTTCTTCCATGCATTTCTCCAGCTGCTTTTGAAGTCCATAAAAACTCACAGCAGCCATTGTGTCTTGCAGCAGAAGTAGCTTAGCAGCATGTTATGTGACAAAACACCTACCCCCTTTTCTTTGTTTTGAGACAGATGCCTTCTAGTTTTGTGCTTTCTTCTGTTATCTGCCTTCTCTGTTTTGTATTTTTAATTATTTTTATTATTATTATTTGTCCTTATAAAGCCTCCTACACCACAGTGAGTTTATAAATTGGTTGTTAAGATTTCACAAGATGTCTCCTAACAATTCTTAGCAAACAACTTTTCTTCATCCCCTGTAAGCCCAAGTGGTTCTTTACGGCACCTTGCTGTTTTAGAGATAAAATCAGTTAATCCTCGGGATACCCAGTGCTATTTACATTTTATATGCGTGGAGACACCGAATGTGGGACTGTGGCTACCGCAGACCCATGTGGTAGCTCTGGGACCGAGCTGAGCTGGGACCTCAGGAGTACAGCCTACTCTTTCCTGCTGTGTCTCCAGTGGTTTGCTGTGACACAGCTGCTGGTGTGAACTTTGCTGAGGGAAGATACTTGGCACGTTTATTGGTGCTTTTTGGGGCACTAAGGTAGGCTGGTGTTTAGTGAATGATTGCCCCCCGAACCATTTAAGTCCCATTCCAGATAATCCCACTTGCCTTCTTACGGAAAATCTTCAAAAGTGGCTGGAGATGTACAAATGTTGCTCAGTTAAATGACAGCAGTGTCCAAGAGACATTGAATAATGCCTTTGAACAGCCGGGTTCAAACTTTTGAAGTGTTTTCCTTTGGTCCGGCTAATATCCAGCAACACAAACCAGGTAAAACTATTCTGTCCCTGAAAAAAAAAAAGAAAGAAAAGGGGAAAAAATAAATCAAAACCTAACTTCCCTTTGGCTTTTATCCTTGATGTCATCAAAAGACTAAAAAGGATATTTCAGCCTGGCTTCAGCCTGATGGAACAGCAGGGAAGTTCTTTTCTATTAGATCCTTGATACAATCACGTCTGGTGAAATCACTGCGGTCACATCTGCTGAAATCTTCCATCATTTCGGATTTGTTTCAAAAGACTCAATCTTTCTGTTTTTAAAGGGCACGACTGCTTTTCCAGCCCCTCCTTGGTGCCTGGAATGGTGATTAAGCATCAGTCAAGCATCTTAGATCCCCCTTACCCCAAATGCCATAGTCAACTTGTGTCTCTGTGTGTGTGCTTGGTTGCCTCTTGGGACTGTTTTAATTTACATTAGGGAGTTTGAAACAAAATGTTTGCACTTGTCCTTAGGCTCAGGGGAGAGTAGACACTGCAGCTCACCTTCAAGGTGCCTCATTTTTCTGATATATGCCCTAGGGTGTATCTTTTCGCCACTGCAGTGTCTTTTTTTGTGCTTTGGATGGCTTTTGCAACCTTGGGAAGAAAACTGGGAAATTCTACAGTGAGAGAGATGGGGTAGCAAGGGTGTGTGTCTGAAAAGGATCTTGCCTCTGGCAGTGGTATTGTTGGAGAAAGTGCAAAGAAAGGAGAAGAAAAAAAAAGAAAAAAGAAAAATTAAACACAAATCCCAGCCTGAAGTATATCAAGACTGAATCATTATTCTTCTTCCTTGTTAAAATTTCTCGCAGTCTCTTCTGGTATGTATAGTGGATACCATCGAAATCAAACATTTTTCCCTCCTCTCCCCTGTCTGCTCCCAGCTAAAATAGGAAATAAGAGTCCCATCCTTCTTTCTCTGTCTAAGCCCAGTGCCTGAGGCTTTGGAGTGGAAAGAGTTGGTAACTCCTTGTATGGGGGGCTGCTTTGTTTGCTCTTCCTACCACCCCAGTGCCCACCTCAGGATTTCGAGAGCCTGCAGAGCCTGGCAGGGGCTGCCAGGGGTGTAGCCTGGTGGAAGTAGGCAGTGGTTGCTGAATTTATCAGCTCCTTTGTCTCATCTGGAGCTCAGTTGCATTTGGTGGAGGAAAAGACAGTAAAGACTTTCAGGGAAAATGTCTTTGTTTACTGTCTACCCCTGGTTTGCCTAAATTGCCTTCTTCCTCACTTTTTTTGTTGCTTTAGTCCTTCCTTTCCATGACTGCCTTTGCTGCAGAGGGCTTTCTGCTCCCTGCTTTTCCCTGTTCTTGGATGTGTAAATGCAAACAGTGTTGACCCGTTGCAGCCCAAAGAGAGCTTCCTGAGCACCTCAGGCTCCCAGTAAAACTGATGTAGCAAGAGCAGAAAGCACTGAGGGCCCCCAGCCCATTTGTTTCGAGTCATTAGCTATGACCTTTCTTAATATCCGTAGTGTTCATCTCCATTCTTCCACTCGTGAGTTACGAGGTTATCAGTGACTTGCGATACCTCGGCGTGCAGAGTGAGCCGGTGATACGAGGAAGGTCTGCCTGTAGCACTGCTGTCTTGGATGTGTCTGTACAAATATAACGACACTGCATTCCCCTGTAACAACAGCTCGCGTTCCTGAGGCACAGCTCAGAGGATGAGCTGACCGCAGCGCTCATGAAAAGCGCTCAGCTCAACCTACTTCAGAGAAGAGTGGAGCCAAGACTGAGGGTGATGGGGAGAAGATGCATCTTGATGCTGAAAAATTGCACTGTGGCGAGCAAAGTCCTGGTGCTCTAAAAATGTTCAAGAGATTTGATGTCGCCTTGTTTTGGAAGAAAATATACCCAGGAGCTCTGGAGTCAATTCTAACCCACAGTCCAAGTCAGCAGGTTGCTACTGGAAAGCCACCCTTCATCTTTCCCCAGCACAGCAACACCACCAGGCATCAACATTATTTCCTGTAGAGGCTCACAAGCCAACCTGGCAGCCCAGACCACGTTGCGTCTCTCGTCCCAGGGGCTAACGGCTGTCCCAGGCTGCAGCAAACAGGGCATGGAGAGAGGGAAAACTGGAGAATAAAAGTGAGATGACTGTGTCTGGGTAGGGAAAGGAATTTGAGCAGGAGCTAGGAAGGACATCTGGGAGCCAGATTCTTCTCCTTCAGCTCACTGCAAGGAGCTGACTTTGACAAACGAGAAGCGTTCTTCTTTCTCTGCTGTAACCTGCAAAATGTGATAAGTGTAGATGATCAAGGTTGTAGGAAAATGTGGCATCTAGGGAAATCTTTCTGCTTTTTGTATTTTCTAACTTGATGTATAGTCTTACGGCGTTTTTAGCACAGTCAGGCAAACTTTCAGGCCCAGCCTTGCCCTCTGCTCTGCATGTTCTATAGCAGATGTCTGTCCCTTGGGGTGGTGTAGAGGGACCTGTTGTACTGACTGGTGTTGGGTGGTAGGATTAGCAAAATTTAAACCAATTTTCATTGTAACAGAGTGGGTTGATGTGGCTCAGGAGTGGGTTACCATCACAGCTGCTCTGAGCTGCACACCAGGAATTCAGGGGCAGACAAAGAAGCCAAGCAGTGAAGCTGTCTGCTGTTTTCCTCTCTTTTGCCTCGCAGCAGGGACTGAGCCAGGGGATAGGAGTATAGGTGTTGCAGAAGTTCACGTGAGTGTATAGTCTCTGGCATGAGTAATTTGTTGGACTGGGTTGGCTCATGTTTGCTCTTTGTCGAACTCGCGTTGGTCAGGCCAAAGATAGCATCCTTTTTCTTTTTAAACCCATTTTTCCATATTCTGCTGGCTGAATGGGAGGGCGTGCAAGCGACATGTCTGCAACAATGCCATAAATCCAGACAGAAATAGAATTAGAATTCTTTCTGGTTCCAATGCTTGTATCTGCAAGATCACGGGCTTAACCAGTCTGGGTTCCTCGGAGCAGAGCTGTGTCTGTGTGAACCTGTTGTGCCTTGGGACCTGGCGCTTGGGTTTTGTTCCAGAGCAATATCATAAAACTTTTATAGCAACATCATGACAAAGAGCACGAGAAGAGAAATAACTTAACCCTCTCTTGCTAAAGTTAGCGTTGGAAATTCTTCTGTTTCCATGTGGAGCAAATCCCTTGGTTGAATCTGAAGTGCTGTGGGGACAAAAATGTGAAATTCATAGAGATGGGGAAGAGAGCAAGCAGAAACCTGTCTGTGCAAGGATTACCATTTCTTAAATGTTCTTAAAGTCTGTCTCAGTAGGCTCTTGCACACATCGGTAGCATTATTCATTGGCACCATCATATTGTATTGTGCTCCAGCATTTGTAGAGTTGGGTTCTTGATCTATGTTTATTATGTTTTAATTGAATAAATAAATCTTTTTACAGAGCCCAGAATCAATAGAGATGTTTCCATGCTATTTTGTTTTATTTTTCTAGGTTTCCTAAGGACATTTAACTTTTACAACCTTACAACTTGTTCTGCAGCATTTGCTAGTCAGCTATTGCATAATTGTTCTGAGGAATGAGAACCTGGGAATAACATGGCCCAGAAATGCTAAGAAGCAGAAATTAAATCAGCTGATCTTCTCATCTGCCACCAATCCTCCTCTCCAGGGTCGGGTACTGAATGGGCCACGTGTAGGCTCCAGTTTTATTCCTGGGTCTGCCATTAACTTGATTTATCACCTCAAATGTTGGGCCTTGGGTGCCCTTTGCATCTTCTCCCCTTTCCAGTTTTTTTTGGCTGCCTTAGCTTAAAAATTCTCTAGAGTGGAGCAGCCATAGATTTTGTGTCTGGGAAGCTTGTGGCTGCTCTGTTATAGGCCAACAACTGAAGGATGGAGAAAAAACAACATGAGCCATGAAGTGCACTAATAGCATAAAGGAAATTGTACTTTTTCAGATATAAAAATCAAGGTGCCTACAGCTAGCCAGGATTAATGGTGTAATTCCTGTGAAAAGTATTTATTTTTTCAAACAATAGTTTGGATGGAAAAACTTTGGCTCTCTAATAGAAATAAGCAAGAAGAATTGAGTTTGTAAGTAGTTTCTAACCTGACTCTCAGCCTTTTAAGTGACGTGTTCTTGCATAATGCACATTGGAGCTTCCATTTTCATGTTAGTCAAGCCAAATTTATTGTAATCCATAAGATTTAATAATCATTAGGAACTAATGAATGCCTCAGCACGTATAAGCTTGGCAGATCAGGGCCTGCCTGCTTTGCATAGTCTGTCTCTCTGACCAACTTGCCATTTATGTGTCGGATTGATGACTGGGGAGTTCTGTAAAGCAGGTAATGAATGCTCCTGAAATGAAATTTAAATAAAAACTATCTGGAACAGCCAGTGAGCCAAAGGAAAAGGTGAATTTTTGGCTTGAAAAATTGAAGTAATTTGGTGAGAGTGACGGCAAACAGAACTGGATCATCTGTGGGGAGTGCTGGTATGGTCTGAACAGGCTTTACAGCTGAAATTAGGAGAGTTGTTAGGTAATTCTTTAGTATTTTTATTATTGTAGTAGTCAAGCTGCGAATGAGCTTTTCTGCACTGAGCTCTGTAGTTGCACATACACGGAGAGACTCTGTCTGGGGTATTTGCAGATAAGTCAGACATGGAAGGACAGAAGAAAAATATTGACTGTAACTCAGGTTGAGAAAAGGCTTTCAACGTGTAATATTTCACTTGACTCAAGAGCTTTGGTTCCTGCACATGCCCTGAATGTTGGCTGCCTGGTTCCTGGGCTGGTTCCTGGACCTACATGGTACCTGATAGGGATCCTTAGCTGGTTTTCTTTAACTTCTCATTCCTGATGGGGCTGCATGATTTCCAACACACTGAAAAGACAGAGGAGGAAGATGTTTCCTAGCTTGTACCTGCCTTTGTGCACAGCTGGAAGGTACTGCTGTTGGGTTGGGCTGTACAGCACAGAGGTCCTTCCCACAGGTTTTGGGCAATGTTAATTTTTCAAAAACAAAGTGTATGAATGAGTCCTCTTTTAAAATATTTATTCTAGCAGGCATTGCAGTGCAGCCGTTGAACAGTGGCTTGGGGATCATATACTTTCCTGCAGTGCTGAGACCTGGGTTTTACTCTTGAGTGTGGGTACTGGTGATGAAAATTCATGTCTCTTCCCTTCCAAGTGTTTGTCCCTACCAGCCTGGGTGCAAATGGGGCTGGGCTGTTATGAAAGCTGAGAGAAAGCAAAATGTATTAAATCAGAAAGGGTCCTGGCTGTAGGTTGGTATTTGCTCTGAGCATGGGCTCTCCTGTGTAATAGCCCTTTTCACGAGGACCTTATTTATGTTATTTTGTGACCACTTATTGCAAATCATGCCCTTCACCTTGAATCCGCTAGAAAAGAATTGAACTTTTTACTTCTTGAAGGAGCTCCTTTTTTTAGATGGAAATTGCGAAGAAGTGTTGAATCAGACAGGTACAGCTATCACAAATTGATTTAAAGTAATAGTAGGTGCGGGTGGCTGGTCACTAGCCGCTGTGGCTTGCAGTTCTGCTCTGCTGGTGCTTTGCCTGGGATGGGGATGTGGCAGAAGAGATGCTCTCAGCATCCAGGTCCTCCAAGCCTCTCCCCAGTTCTGGCTGCCCGGCCAGGCATCCTTCTAAAATGCATGGTCTCCATCTGCAGGGGTAGGGATTGTCCTCACCTCAGCAGCAGATTGCACACCAAGTTGCATAACCCTTGAAGTCAGTTCGACACAATGAGACTGTTGTGGGAAATAAACAAAAAACACAAAGAAAAGCCTTCAAGCAGCCTAAATGCCTATGGAATAGAGGCTTTCTGCTGGTGATGGGAGAGAGCTAAAGCAATTTCAGCATGTTTGTCCCGGCAACCTGAGAGCTGTTACTGGGCATGGGGGCAGCTCTGTGAGGACAGTAAGAAACCATGTGCCAGGCCAAGTGGTTTGAATAACTGGAACTCTTCTTTCTTCTTCCAGGTGAATCCTGGTGGCAAGACTCTTGAGGAGAGGCGGTCCAGCTTAGATGCAGAAATCGACTCTCTGACCAGTATCCTGGCCGACCTGGAGAGCAGCTCTCCTTACAAACCTCGGACTCAACAGGTTAGTGGCACATTGCATAAACAGAGAGTGGGAAAGGAGCCAGCATCAGCTGCTGGAGTCAATTTGCAAACTGCTTGGTATTTGGTGTGAGCAGGCGTGCCAGTTCTTCCTGATAGCATCCAGATGTGGCTGTCAGTGGGGAGAAGGGCGCAGCCCCTCTGAAGGGGGCATTGGCTCAAAAGCTGCTGTACCTCTGAGCAAAGGGCCTCTGATCCCAATTGTGAGATTGCCATGGAGATTGTTAGAAAAATACTTGCAAAAAATGGCATTTTGTTTGCCTCGACTTTCCACCAACGATAGCTTGTGAGTTGAAACCTAGTCAGTTCACAAGTACTTTTTTATGCTTTTATTTTCTTTGGGCTTTTTGGTTTTGCTAACTTTTATCTGTCACACTGCCAAACAGATACAGATATCTATGTCTCAAGTTGTTTTCTTTTTCTGTGTGTCATCTAATCAGTGACAATGAAGTGGCTTGGATTGTAGCTCATCTGTCAGGGTGGCTGTAGCCCAGCAAGGCAGACTGGAATTCGCACTTACTCTGCTGTGTCTAGACAAGGACTGCAGGGGTGACAGCAGCTCAGCTAATTTTTGTCACTCATCTAGGTAGTGCTTCAGTGGAGCTATTTAAGCACTGGTTAGATGTCATCTATTTATCTATTTAAGTGGTGACACCCCAGTAGCACTTTAAAAAGGGCAATTCTTGAGATCTCTGACATCATCCCAGATGTGTTTGTGCCCAGTTGTGCAATGCCTTTGCTTCCTATACTCTTGACTGGTCTCATTTCTTATATGTATATTGGTCTGTAGGCTTGTATGCAGCTGTACAATGGAAGAGGCTGCCCAGGGTGGTTGTGGAGTCCCCTTCCCTGGAGATTTTCAAGACCCACCTGGATGCAGTCCTGAGTAATGTGCTCTGGGCAATCCTGCTTTAGCAGAGGAGTTGGACTAGATAATCTCCAGAGGTCCATTCCAACTCTGACAATTCTGTGATTCCATGATTTCCATCCCATCTACAGGAACCTCCTGATAATCTCTTCTTTCATTCTAGCAGCATATACACAACTATTGCATAAACTTACAAACTTATCCTGGAAAAACAATCTGATTTGAGTTGGTCAGTAAAAAAAAGCAGCAATGTAAACCAAGTACAATTTGGTCCTTTTTCTCAGTAGGTTTTTGTTGTTGTGATGAGAGACGAGTTTTAACAGTGATAGTGCTCACACGCTGTGTTGAATAACCCCTCTTTATTCTGTTTGTGCGGGCAAACACACACGAATGCACACTGCTACTGGGAAATGCTTTATAGTGTCAAAACACCGCAAGAGTTAACTGGAAGAGATGATGTGTACTCACCATTTTCCTTGGATATGCCTGTGGTCAGCTCCAGCATCTTTGTAGAGACATGTAACTTCTACAACTACTTCACTGAGCATTTGCAGTTTGCTGACAGCACTGCTGACTCTCCCTGCTTCTTCTTCCTTTGGAATTGGGCATTATCTGAATAGATTGCTTTCTTCATTTTTATTTTGTTCCTGTACCATTAATAAATAAATAAATCACAGTGGTCAAATGCAGAGTTCTGCAGGTGAGTTTGAGTTCCTGGAGCCTCAGAAGACATAGCCTAAATTTTTGGACATGGTCTGACTTCTTAAGTCAGGTCCCTGACCCTTCTTAAGACCTGTCCCTGGTACCCAGGAGTGATGGGATGCTGCTGCTCCTTGGTGTATAATGGTAGCTCTGTGCAATCCAGGGGGCAGAGGCAGCTGGCTTTCATCTCTGGGACCAAATCCCAACTTTCTTTGTTCAGCATATCAGACTTTTCAGGACCCGTTGGTTAATGTAATGATGTCCCATGAAAAGTACAGCTACAGCAACTTCTAACTATAGATGTTAGAAAAAGAAAATGCTAGAGTTGAATGTATCATCTGCTGTAATTAAAGAGTACTCAAACAAGTCCTTGAAAGGTGGAACTAGAACGTAAAGCTTTGATATTTTCCGTTGTTTGATCTGTACTAAGTATTAGAACTGGTGAGTCATTTGATGGTCTTATAGTAGGATAATAGATTAGGCTGCAAATTGTAAGGTACTTACTCAGAACATCAGCACGTTTATTGGATTACACCTTAGCTGACCTTCCCAAATTTATCAGGATAATGGCTGCAGATAGGAAAATAGAGTTATGACTTCTTTTTAGAGAAGACATTTCCAGTTGTGCTTATGTAGTTAAAGCATTATAATAATTTTACAGATATACCTTGCCCTTAGGGATACTCCTATTCTGGAATAAGAGAAATTTTATTGTTAGGTTTCTTTTATATTTTCAAAATAGTTTTTAAAGCAACATAAAATAAACTATAAAATAGTCCTCTCTCACTGGAGTAGGAGCGATAGCGGGATAACGACAAGCAGTTTACTTAACATACATGACCCATTGGCATAAATTCACACAAAGGGAGGTTCTTTTGATCCTTGGTAAGAGATCAGGATTGCAGTGAAATGCACTGTCCCAGGAGGAGCCTCTGAAGCAGAGGGATTTCTGCCCTCTGCAGTAGGTTTGGAAAGTCCACAGTATGTGTCAGAATGGGTGGACTGATCTCAGACCTGGACAATTCACCTGGGCCAGCAGATGGGCTGCTGAGGACATGGATGAATATGGCTGCCTAGGGAAGTGGTTGAGTTTCCATACCTGGAGGTATTTAAAACACGTGTAGACGTGATGCTGAGGGACATGGTTTAGTGGTAACTTGGCAGTATTAGGTAAACAGTTGGACTTCATGGTCTTAAAGGTCTCTTCCAACCAAAATGATTCTATGATTCTTTGTACCATCCCTGCGTTGTTTACCTGGGAATCAGTCTGATTAATTTTTTGTTGTGTACCAGGCAGGTGACAAGGACATTGCTACAAGCTGAAATTGACCACTGCTAACAGTGGGCAAGGAGAGAGTTTTGTACCTGGCATCAGCAACTCCCTCCTTGTATTCAGTGGTCCTAACTAATCCAACACAGCTGAGCTGGGAAGAGAAGGGAGAAGTCCCGCAAGTCCTGCTGGCTGCTTCCCATCCCTTGGGCAGAGGTAGTAGGATGCTGTTGTCCTGCAGAGCTGTGTTGTCTTCTCCTCTGAAATTATAAGTTGGAAACACATTTTCTCAACATAGATCCTTTCCAGAACAGAGATCTTTCCTCCCCATAGCAGCAGGTTTGGTGGGAGGAGGTCCTTCTGCAAGTTTGGTACCCCAGGGCAAGTCAACCCTGATGTTGCTGAACCTCAAAGTGAAAGATTCTCTCAGGCATCGTTTCTGGTTAGTTCTTGTCTCTGTCTTCAGGCAGTTGAGAGAGTCCCCTGCAGCAGAGGTTTCCTAAGCATCGATAGTTTACTTCATATTGGCCATTAGCAACTTGCAGGGTAGAAGCAGCTTTCAGTCACCAACACCTCAGCCCAGGGCTGAGCCCGTGACTTGCAAGTGAAAGTCTCTTCAACTAAGTCATAGAAGCAGTAAAAAATGATTAAAATGCTAGCTTTTTTTTTTCTTTTAAAATTATGCACATCAGAACAGAAAACTACAAACTAAATTATCATCCTTAGCTACAACATAGCAGCATCTGAGGATGCTCTCTGTCATGTGATCCGGTGTAGGAGAGACTGTATTTCAAGAATTGATCTGGGGCCAGAGTTTTAAAAAGGATCAATCACCTGAGCTTGAAAGGTTTTTGTGACACCTTCACCAGCACAGCCAGTTCCAGCCTTCTGGTGCAGTGAATTGAAATGGAGGAGACCAACATGATCTCAAAATTACCATGACAGCAATGGCATGTTAATAGATGAGCTTGCCTTAGGTATTGTTTGAAGAACTGCACATGCATGATGAGAAAATCTAGTTAATATTCTTCTCCTCTCTGGTAAAGTTTTGAAATGTTCGTGTGATGAGTGGAAGTACAGAGCTCCTCTTGTGTAGCTGCGTGTTTTCTGTTTACATATCACACCTTCTAAGTTGCAGTAACCCATTGGAAAGCTCAGAGGCAGAGAAGCCACCGTGCCTTTCAGCAGTGAAGGGAGGTTGTATAGACAAGGTGTTCAGGCGCTTAACTTGCATGGATGGGAGCAGAGGCTATTCCTAAATTGGCTAAACCCTGACTAGGGGGCCTGTTGTATGCTGTGGTCATCTGGCTCCTCTAATAGGCATTTTCCCCAATTTTTACCTGCTTAAATCCTCATTTAAGAGATGAGTGTACAAGGTCTTAAGCAAAAAAAACCAAACCAAAAACAAACCAAAAAACCAACCCAACAAACATGCCAAATTTCAGCCCATAAAATAAATGCTTGCGTTTCTTTAAAAACAAGAAAACTTTGTGACTCTGGAGGGCGGGCTTCCAGCAGCAAAGGCTGTGAAAATGGAATACTGGAAATAGCAGCATATGAAAGCTCAGGATATTTTGTCCCTGCTGTGAATTATGTATTGAATGCTGATTGCTTTGTCCAGAATTGGACACCTACCTTCTGAAACTCTTGACTTTTATCCCAAATTTCCAACAGATTGTCTGTCTGTCAAAATAGGACTTTGTGGGAGGTATACCAGGTAGTAAGATGTACCTGGTCCAAAGATAATTAGCCTTTTTTAAAAAAGCAAATACCAGGTGGCCAAAATTTATGGAGTATTTAAATAGCAACCCCCCTCGTGCCTTGATGGTCAAGATCAAATCTACTTGTGTATAGCTCTCAGAGGTAGCTTGATGCAGAGGGGACTGGGGTGCCACTGTGGAGACCTGTTTTGTTCCCAGCTACTACCACTCTGCTAAATGACCTTGAACACAGCATTTCTACTCTGCTTCCTTTCAAAATCTTTTCTGTCCTTTTAGCTTGGCAACCTCTTCAGTGTGATTTGCCTCTTACTACCCGTGTGTGGCATCTAGCGGATTGAAACCTTGGTCTGGGTTGAAGGCCTTTAGGTGACGTGGTTGTATGAATAATGCAAAAGAAAAAGAAACTTTTTTTCTTTTTTTTTTCCCATCTAACAGATGGGGAAAATGAAGGCAGAGTTAAGTGAGGGGTCTAAGGATTCATGCCTTTGTCGTTGCTTCTGTCTCATTGCCCCCAGTAGTAGACATCTGCCACTATTCAGTGCTGTCAGCCTGAGTGGATGATAGTTTGAAGGAAAAGCAGCTAATTCTCTATGCTGCTGAGCAATAAAAAAGTAAAGAAAATTAAATTAAAAAAAAACAGTGATACATTTTCATTAAGTTCCAAACATACTGGGAAATAATGTCTCCTAATGACTGGAATTTAAAAAGGATTTAAATGTTTGACAGAATTGGTTGTTATTCTGTCACTTCTTTTGACAACCAGTTGGGGATAACAAAAGCAGTGAAAAGGCAATGGACATTTTCTTGCGGAGTGATGGGACAAGATTGAGCAGTTTCAGCTGTAGGATGGCAAACTGTGAAACGAGGCAAAATGTTGAGTGCTGAAGACTCCTAGAAGCGCTCTTCTATATGCATTTCTAATTTTAGTGCCCCACTTATAGATGCGTCAGGAAGGCATGGCTAAGAGTTCAGGTATTTTATCTCGGTTTACATGGAGATGTATCCCTAGCCGTGAATGAAGCCTCCTATTCGGTGAAGAGCAACGCACTCCCTCAGCGCTGAAAAAAAGCCCTATAATGGCTTTTGATTTGGGCTATGGGATTGACATACGAGCTCTGTGAAAAACAAGTTGCTGAATCTGTATCCAAAGCAGCCTGTGCAAATTTGTTAGTCCAGGCTCAGAGTCTGATTTCCTTGTTCATGTCATTTGCCCGAGCCTGGCTTGTTAGGTTGGTACGCACCAAAAGGATTTTGCAAGCACAGCCTGTGGAGTATTTCCTACCATCCCAGTTGTTGTCAGGAATATTTTTCTTCTTTTTAAGACAGAAAATGTAGGGGCACAAGCAGATTAAGATTAATTTGGTGGGTTCAGAATTAATTCCCCCCTCCTGTAGCGTTTATGTGACACACAGAGTTTGTGCTTCCTGAATTACAAGGCTCAGTGGGATTCAGCTGTTTCAGGTGTTCAGAATCATGCTGCGTCTTTTTCAATGCGATTTGAGCTGAAATTGATAGCTTAGCTTCTGTTGTCTTCAGTTATGATATCTGGGGTAAATTTAAGTGCCCGGATCTCCTGCTGGCCTGAGCACATCTAATCTGTGGGCATCGGCGTAGCCGTGCCCAAGAGGCTTCTCAGTCCAGCATCACGGTGTGGTACCCGGGCAGTGCTTTTCCAGTGGCAAGGGACTTTCTGTATTTCTTCACTTGATATCTGTGCATTTTGGGTTTTGTGGGCTTTTTAATCTCTTTGATTGCGGGCCAGAAAGGCTTGCTGGGAATAAGCCCATTTGCTGAAACTGAGAAGCATCCTCTGTCCATCCTAAACCATTGATGACTGTTTAGTAGAACCATCCAGATTCTCCAGAGCTAGGTGTGCTGCACAGCGCTTTTGATGTAGCCTGTGAGTTGTCACCCTTTTCCCGCTGACTTGGATGGCTCTTAAGGAGACAGAGGGATGACAGTGGCTCATAGAGATGTCCCCAAGCTGGTGCTGAGCTGCTGAACTCTGACGCTTGTAGCAGAGTGGGAAGGCTTGTGCAGGCTCACCAGAGGGCTGCTGGTGAGGACTGTTCTCAGTGGGCTGTGACGCTTTTGCAATAGTCACGGACATCAGGAATTCCACAGGCTGTTTTAAAGATAGGATTGCCTTTCAGAGCTGCCCTCCTGCTCCTGGCTGCAGTTCACTGGCTTTGTGCTGTTTGGAAAATCCGTTTGGATTACTTAAAGTAGAAAAGGAAGTGTCCCATCTGGAGCAATTTCAATGGGTTCCTCTCAGCGCTTGAGAAGTAAAGCCTCTGCGTCCAGGGAAATTGCCTCCTGTGGTTCCCCTCCAGAGGCGGAATGATGTTGCCACCATGTGTGGGTGGTGTTTGAGGTGGTCCCAAGGTTGAAGCTTTCTAGGAGCACTGCTGCAGGCTTTCTGGCTGCAAGTGAGGCACGTCTGTCATACTGTCCCCAACACGCCTGTGGGCAGAGGAGCATGCACGGGGTAGGGATGTTCAGCCGCGTATGTGTGAGTTGAGAGGCAGTGAACAGATGATTTCATGAGTGTTTGGATTTGGCCTTGCCCTACAAGAAGGGGAAACCTTCCTGCACTCATCAGCTCCAGCCGGCAAACTGACACTGCTCTGATTAGCAGATGCTCGAATCGGTTGCATCTGCTGGTATGTATTAAACTTTAATCCTTTTGATAAGAGCACGTCCGTGAAGATTTTTAAAGAAAGTTTTCTGAGATCCCAGATTATCAGCTCGTCACAGATGAACAGGATAAGAGTGACCTTTGCAGGGTATTATTTCCTCCTCTTGTACTATCATCAGAGTGAAAATAAAGCAGCGCTGCTCCTGCTGATTCTTTTTTCTTCTATATAATCAAGTTCACAGAAATCTCAATAAGGTTTACTTTTCGCCTTTCTCTTTTTTTTTTGCATCTATTTGGGTTTTCTGCCTACGTGCTTGGCTACAGCTTTAGATTACGACTAGTATTGGATATGTTGGACTTTAAAATCTGTGCAGGCATCTCAAATTTGTGTATGGATAAAGATAAACATTTACTTTGGGAACAGTGATAAAAAGCAAATAGTACCTCATAATTTGGTCTTCTTTGCTTCTGCATTTGTGATTATTTTGTTGTGAGTGGGTGAGCGCTGGGCTCATACTCTCTAAAGCTGTTCAAGGCCTTCTACCTATTGTTATATTTTGTTTTCTATTTTTTTCCCTGCAATGGAAAAAGCTGCTGTATACCATCACCTCAGGAAGCCTGTCATCATTTCCTCATCCTCAGTTTTTGGCACTGGCTGTGGTTTGGCACTCATCTCAAAGGGACCTGGTGCGCTTCACAGCCTGTCTGTGTGTCCAGCCAGCACAGAGCAGCCGCCTCTGGGGCAGAGACCTGTGTTTTGCTGGGACACACTCTCTGCATGCATCCTTGCACGGGTGGATGCATCTGAGTGGTTCAGCGGCATTAGATTTACCACCACAACAGCAGCCCTGTGAAATACGGAAGCGTGTTTGCTATTTCATGGGCGAGGGAGGAACCGAGGCTCACGAAGATTAGATGACTTGGTTTGGGCATGGGTCACCAGAGGAGCTGAAGCCAAACCATGGGCACCCTGTCACAAATTTATCCTCTTCTCATGGCACGTGTGAGTGGATGGGTAGAGAATATGTGGGAACGTTCCCAGTCAAGAGGTTTTGGAGGGATCTGAGGTGTGGGGAAATGCATCTGCTGCTGTCCTGGAGCATGTGAACCAAGCAGGGACAATAAATTTCTTCTGTGGGAGGGTGTTGCTTGACACTTAGCTGCAGTTTTGTGATCTACAGACAATAGACGACTTGATGCACTGTCTTGCAAACTAGCCCTGAAAGATTCAAACCCCTGGACTCGTATCATCACTCTCTGAGCTCGCCAGCAGCTCAGAATTGGGAAGTTGTTCTCCCTACCTGCATGCAACTGGAAGCAACTGTACTAAGTTGAACTTAGTCCTATGGCACAGGTTGGTGGTGTTCCCACATGTGCAGCAGGCACTGTCCTCCACAGTGATCACCAAGCTGGTGCATTTTGAAATGAAAACATAGTGGATTAATTCTTCTCAGCCAGCACCCATCAGTGGCCAGCAGCTGGTTCCTCCCCACGTACCATTTGAGTCCAGTGGCTGCTTTTAAGTGGGTCTGAGAGAAGGGTGTATGTACACAGAACTCACTGGCTGGGGAGGAGATACCCAGCCCTGTGTGTCTCGGGGAGCTGCAGCATGGTGCTGGCTGTCCTTGCTGTGGCCTGTGGGCTGGCCCATCCGCACACGTGCACAGCCAGCTCCGAGCCTGCTGCGTTTGATGGCAGGCAGCCTGAACTTTTGCTCTTCCAGACTGTGCCTTAATCAGGATCTCTGACCTGAAGCATGGATTGTTTGGCTGACATACACAGATAAATGCCAAGGCTAATACTAAGGGGACAAGGGAAGCAGGAGGGGCAGTCAGGAGAGGTAACAGGGAAGAACAGGAAGGGTCAACGTCTGCTTGAGATGCAAGACACAAGTCCATAGGAAATTAGGCTTCCTTTGCTCTGCTCGTAATGGTTTCTGTTCCTTTTGTGTTGACTGTTTCTCTTCTGCGCACGCTAGGAGCCAGCTGCGTTTCCCTCCCTGTTAGGGAAAGGAAATAGTTCGGAGCCAAGGGAACAGCACAGCAACTTTCAGAAACACCTGCATGGCAATGCATCACATCGGCTTTGCTCCTGCTGTGACCTGGGCTGGATGTCTTCTTCAGGCCATTTCCACCAAAATGGGAACGTTGACTTTGTGATTTGTGCGTTACAGCATGGAGAGCATTGCCTTGATATGCCTTCGGATTGTCTCGAATCCATCCAGAGTCCGTTGAAGAGCCGGCATAGATCCTGCTGACGTGACTTAACGCTGAGTTGAGCTCTTTAAAAGAGGAGAGCAACTGACTCCTGTGGTTGCACTTTCTAAATACATTTGAAAGGTGAAGGCTAAAACATGCTAGGGAGCCCTAGCATTTAAAGTATGGCCTTCACAGGTTTGTCTTGGTTACTTACCGGTGCCTGTTTCTGCAAGCACTTGCAGCTTTTCGTACATTTGTCCTTGTAATGCCCTGAGGAAGGAGGGGTTTGATTCTTCCTTCATCTGCAAATGGAGAGATGAAGCATGGAGAGACCATGCAGCTTGTTGTAAAACAGGGCTTTGAACATACATTGGTGACATTCTGGGATAGTTTTGTCATTCACTGGTCCGTCCTGTCTTTTGTGGTCTGTTTTCACAAGCGTCTGTTGTAGCAGGGAGAGCAGACCCCTCCCCAGAGCCCTTGCTGGATAATCCAGAAACAGAGCAGATCTGCTCCCAGCCTCATTTCAGGTAGGGCTGGAAGAATCCATAAGAGCCCTACAGAAAAGTGCGAACTGGCCAATGCAGTTTCTACGTTAGACCCTGCTACCAGTGCATAAATAAACATGATACATTTATAGCCTGAACATATCTCAGGATTGTTGCAAGATGTTCCTAGTTCAAAACCGTTAACCATTAAAGTAAGAGGCAGATGCATCTGTGGACAGTTTAAGGGGCTGTGTCTATATTTTCTCTTATTGATTACCTTTTGCCTTCCTGTCTGGAACCTTTTGAGAGATGACTGCGGTGCTGAGATGCATTGTCTCTTTCTGTATATTAAAGCTGCCTAGGCTAAAAAAAAATCCAACCCACACCCAGACCGTATCTGAAAGCTATGAATTGATAGATCATTGCTATAGTGCTCCAAATAACTGTAAATTACTCCGGGCTGTTACAGTTTCATTGTAAGGAAGTTCCTTCCTTGACTCAGACTTCTTTGCATCACAGTAAAAAGCAATTAGGTGACGTACATATTGTGGCTTGGAAGCACTTAAAATTTTCTCAGCCTTATGTTGTCAACTTTTGCTCAATAGCAGGCTTGTGGACTGTGTCATTGTGCCTGTGTTAGCATATATTATCACCATATGGTGTTTCAATAGTGAATAGGAAACTTCTATGAGTATGTAAAAGAGGATGAAATGGAAAAAAAATATTCCAGCAAGATAAACCTAACATGCTGCTGCACAGCTGAAAGCGAGCACTCTAACTAAATACTGTTTCTATGGGAAATCAATAATGCGCTGGTCCAATGAGTATTACTGTCTTATCTCACAGATCTAAAAACAAACAAACAAAAAAACAAGCAAAAAATGGACCTGGCCAAAAAAAAAATGAGATTTTGATGCAGTTGTTATAAATATTTCTGCCAATGTTTGCAGTGTAGGGCCAATTCCTCCCTGCCCAAGCAAAATATTTAAAGTCTTACAATGAATTCTTTGCTTGGAAAGAAGTAGTTTCAAGTGCGTAAGTGCAGCGAGAGCCCGGGCAGGCTGGGCAGTTCTTATGGCATTATGTGTAAAGACAGATAGGATTGTTGTGATCCTCTCATCTGGTTGTTAGCATAGCCCAGGTCAGAGGCTTTGCTATCTTGTCATAACTACCACCGTTGTTTATCGTTGGGTTGACAAGAGGCTGGTGTGTTACCCCCTCTGGAGTGATTTGTAAGAAGTCGGTGAGAGCCCATCACTGTCCCAAGAAGCTCCGAGCCACGAAGAATGGCTGTCTCACATACCAGCAATCACTCCAGTTGTCCTGGGTGCTCAGGCAATTTTGATTCTCTCTTCTAAAACCATTAACTTCTCCAAGGAGAATTGAAGAAAGGTTGGAGGCACGGTTCCGTCTCCATCCGGCAGAAAGCTGGGGTGCACGTGCAGTTTCAAGCTGTGATTATCAAGAGGGGAAGAGAGGGTGTTGGGGCTGATTACTGTGCTGGCTCATAGAGAGACTAACTGTGCATTGCCTGTCAGTATCACTGCAGTTAACAGTGTTTTGTAAGCGATGGATAAGCCATTCTTGTTCAGCTGGGATTTTTCGAGCACTGTGTAGTTCATCAGGGAGATAGTACAAATATTGTACTGAGTTCTTTTTATTTCTGGAAACATTTTGATTGGAGTCCACATGAGAAGTTAATGTCCAAAGTGAAGACCAGGGGATCTGGCTGTGGAACAGGGTGGCCACAAAGGTCGTGATGTTTTATGAGACTCCAGCGACAGAGAGCTGCTACCGTGCTCAAGGCAGCGCTCTCCACTTCGCACAAGAGCCATGGAGATACTACAAAGAGAATGCAATCATTAAGTGCTTCTTCAGGGTCAGTGTAGATCACTGTTAGGTTTTGGAGATATCTGGAGGAGCCAGCACTCCAAAGCAGGGCTGTGTAACACTGGAAATCATCAAGCTTTTTAGCTTTTTGGCAAGACTTGTCTTTGACAAGACTTGTCTTTGGCACTGTTGAGTAATGTGGTCATTTCTAACTAATGGCAATAGAACTTTAGAGAACACCTGCTGTTTCTATATTAAACATATGTGTGCGTGCTCATGTAAAATTGCAAATGCATGCAGGTCTAGAGAATACAATTTGTATTTGGCATCTTTCCTACAAATTGTATTTTTGAACACCTTAAAGTCTTCCTGTAAATAAAATCGTTTCAGAATTGAGCTCATTAATGAAGAGAAGGAGATGAGGTCAGGCACAAAGGTAAAAAGGGGGGTTTTGTTGTGTTTGGGGGGGGGGTTAAAGGCAAAACAGCCATTTGATGAATTTTCTCATTGGCTCTGTATACTCAGTAGTTTCTCAGGAGGACACAGGGACAATCTCAGGAGACTGTCTGCAGGATAGGGACAGCACGGAACTAAAAACGAAATGTCGGGCTGGTTGCTTAGAAAGTATAAATGGAGGGAACATCTGAGGATCTCTGGCTCTTTTGCTTATGAGCCAGTGCTGGATTATCCCCTATAATCAGTGCTTTCCCAGCCCAGTTTCAAATAAATTAAACGTAAATATCTCATTGCTTTCTTTGGGTGATTATTCCAGACTGAAACATATACAGCTGCTAAGAGCTATTTGACTTCAGCATTTCCTTGCTTGATTTAATCTCCTTGTTCTGAGTGAGGCTTCGTATGTATGTCCACTCCTACCATGTGGATGCATTCACTTCCCAAACCACGTCTATACACACAGAGTACAAGAAGGTTGAAATTCCCCAGTACAAAGCTGCATTAAAAGGACTGACAGACTGGGTCTGTAATATGCCTGACCTGACAATTAAGCAAACTTATTACCGTGTCAGCCTGCCAGATGGATCATCTACTCATGATGTAACGTGTATTGCTTCTGAATGTATTGGAGTACAGTTTCCTATTTTATATTTGTTAAGCTGAGAAAGGGAGAGGGAAGAGAGAGTTTTATTTGAACTAAACCCCCTTGTTTCAAATGTGTTTAATGATAGCAATATGTGACAGATAAAATAAAATCCTAGGTCCATGTTTATTTTAATTTCAAGCAATGGGGAAAGATGAGAAATGAGAAAGATGAAAAATGTCTCATGTTGTAAAACAGAAGTTCGAGCCCTGAAGGGGCTTTGCTTGTTGGTCTCTGCAGGACTCTCAGATCTGTCCATCGGAGCCTTGCTGGGTACTGGTCTGGGGATTTGGCCCTGAGAGAGGTCAGCTTGGACTGTTCGGCATCAGCTTTTCTAATTGTTTTCTCTAAGTTGATTGAAGATAGTAAGGCTATACTGAAAGAGGGGAGGAAAGAAATGCTCAATCTGAAGCATTTATCACTAACCTGGACTTCCTTTTAACATAGTCCCATCCTGAACCTGAGCAGGAGGTGAGTTCCAGATCTCTCACCTGCTGTTGTGTAACCTTGACAGAGTCATCTTGTGTCTCTGGGCTGCACTTCTTCTGTTAAATAGGGAAAAACCCATTTCTTTGTCCTCCTGCTCAGTGTAAGCTGTTTGGGTGAATATTCAGTACCTGGTGCAGTACCAGTAAGCATGAGTAGGTAATGTGCTGTTTCCAATCTGTAGTATTTTCATCTGGACCTCTAAGGATTTCTTCACTCTTGTGTGACTGCATCACGGGTGGACTGGGATAAATTGTCTTTCTCCAAGGTTTGTTGAGCACAACCTTGCCAATTTGTGCAGCTATTTCACTTTTCTGTGTGGCTAAGCTAGCACAGCCACTACCAAAGCAGGTAGTGGCTTTGAAATACTTACCAAGGTGCTGTTCTCAATGTTCAAGCTGTTCTCTGTTTGAACACCTTAAAAACTCCCTGTACCAGGTCTCTCACTCTGCTAATACACCCCTGAGGAGCAGTATGCTAACAGCGCATGGCAATGAGGAAGATGATCTTGTTTTGAGAAGGTGCTGGATCTGGCTTCCCAGGTGGGATGTTGTGTCCAGCAGCTGGGAATTTTTCTTGCAGGCAAGTACAGTATGGTCTGAGGGAAACCGTAAAGCTTTGTGCTCAGGACCGCCGTCTCCTTGGAGTTACGTTGTCCTGTGTGGACATACAGGTGCATCCAACACTAGTTCCAGCACGTGCTATTGACCAGCCTTCCATTAATTGGACTTCTTACATGCGGATGAGAGTGCAATTTTACTCTGTTGGAAAATTATTCCTTGGGGAATTTTTAATACCTTATTTACCTGCCAAGTTCTCTTGAGCGTCTTAAATACTGGCTGTTGTGAAGACCCAGCTTCAGCTCTGGCTTGGCTCATTTGATGAAAGCATTGGTATCGTACTGCCTGGACTCAGATAAATGCTTTTGTAATGTTGTAGGACATTATAGTCTGCAGCTGAGCTCGGAGGAAAACCGTATCTTGAGTGCACTCGACAAAGTACATTTTGTCCCAAATACTCTCATTCTAATGTTGGTCTACTGCTGTGTTTTTTCAGACACAGAAGTAGCACAAGTCTGGTTTCTTTAAAAATTACCTGCCTGGATCAGAATTTGGAATTTCAGCCTTGACATTTCAGTATCTTTCTGTCAATTGTCAACATGGATAGGCCTCAAATTAAGTACCTGAGATTGTCCATCGTGGGTCATATGAATCATTACTCCAGCTCAGTGTTCTTTCCAGTAAATAGCAAAGGAAGAAGATGAGTGGTGCAAGTTCATAACAAAACTGACCCAGAATATTTCCTTTTATCTAAGAATTTGCTATTCACAGAGATTGGCTTGATAAAAAGTGATGTCTGCCATAATATTCAATCTGGGATTTTTCCTCCATCAGATTATCCAATTGCTTTATGAACTAATGTAAACTACTGGGATTTAAAGCATCCCATGGCAAAGGAGTCCCATGGAGGTGGGGCAGACCCACCTTCCATTTTTTGACTCTCCCTAGGGTAGTTTCATGGTGCTTCTTTCTCGCACTGGAAGAGTCAGAACAGTTTTTTGTCATGTTTATACCATTCAGAGCTTTAGCTGCCTCTTTTCAAGGCTGAAGACTTCTGGTATACTTAGTTGTTTCAGAGCAATTTGAGAAATTAGGTGCAATATCCATTTGTTTTTGATCAGGTACTGCTGTCGAACTGCAATCTAGTGAGTTTGAGTGCCAGAACAGTGGAAGTGGCTCCTGGACATGTGTTATTCCCTTTGCTATTTGCTATTAACTTACTTTGAAGCAGTGGATTATGTGTGGATTTTGTTGGTTAGAGATGAAGCCTGTGATTCTGCTGTTGACTTTCTTTTTAGAGTAACTTCCTGATTGCCCTGTTTTTTCAATTATTTTTTTTTTCCCACAGTCATTGTAGGGTTAAACAATTTGACTAGATTTTGGCCCCTTTGCCAAGGTTTTTGCATGATGGTTTCCAAAGACTGTATCCATGGTCACTTTGATGCTCTCAAATGTGAAGTGGTAGGAGAGATGCAAGGCAACTGACTGGGGAGAAGTCTCATGCCACCGCAGTGCTTTGGAACTAAAATGGGATCTGTTGTTTTCCCTTTCCTTCCAGATTTAATTTTTTTCAGTAAGATTTAACCGTTCTAACAGTAAGTTTCCCATCTGTAAACCAGAGATGGTAATAATCACATATCCCACCTGGCTGTCTGACTTCAGAAAGGATTTTCAGATCTTCAGCTGAAAACTCTTCTGCAAGCACAAAATATGGTTTTGCCAGCTTAACTAAAAAATTGTCTCTTGTATAAAAAAATTGTATCAGTATATCAAACACTTATTTTCTATAAGGGAATTCAGCATCCAACTCTTCTAAATGTGTTAGCTAATGTTTCGCATTATAGAATGTGTGCTGATAATTTAATTTCAAGTTTTACGCAGAGAAGGAAATGTAGAGTGTACTTTAGTGATTTATTCTGTGATTTGATCAGTGGGATAGTAGTCTGGTTCGGAAACACCTAAGAGTTCAATACATTAGACGTGAATAAGATACATACAGGAACGTGTGTGTGGTTTCATTGCTAAAGCTAAATTAAAACGTGAGCGCATTTGTGCCAAAATAACTAGCACTTTTCCAGCTCTTTTTGTGTCTTCCAAAACTACTCACTACAACCAGTATGAATCTAATGTGCTCAGTGTTATTTTTCTGCCTTAACATGGGGACCTGTAGAGACAGTGAAAGCTCTGTACAGAAAGTATTGTAAAGTGAGGGAGGGAGCCCAACAAAGCTAATTATACAGACACTCCCACTCTATTACCCTTTAGAGAAATCGAGCCTAACATTCTGCTCTTAAGCTCGTTAAACTATTCTTTTTGGGTGCAAGGATCTTATTGAGGGAATGAAATAGCTACACTGTGTAATCAGAATGGGAATTGGAGCAGATCATTATATTTACTCATTTGATTAGCCATAAAATAGCTACTGAAGTCCCCATTTTAAATCTGCTTAGCAATTGTGCAGCAGGGCAAACTGGGTGTTTTAATTAGGAAAGAAAAGAAATTGCGGTATTTTTTTATAAGTAATAAATACATAAACACACGCACATTGTGATCCTGTTTATGTAAATAACCTCTTCCCTGTGGGTGTTCTCGCCTTCTAATTGTACAGCCTCTGTCTGCTTCCAGCTGCAAAGAAAAGGGGAATGAAAGGTTCTGCATGTCTGCTTTGGAAAGCACAGTGTTGGGGACTTAAAATCCAGTTGAAGAGATTTAGATTAGCTGTTAGGGTAAAACTGCTATAGGAGGGATAGATAACCCCAGGAAAAGACATGGAGAAATGATAGGTTCTGGATTACTGCAAGGGCTTTAGGTCCAGTTGCGCAAACATGTCTCAGGAACAGCTTAGTCAGGGTCAGCCCTACCCTAAGGGAGAGGACTGGATTGAACAACCTCCTGTGGTCCCTTTCAGCCTGTGAGATTTGCTAAGGAGAGATGAGCCCATACTGCATCACCAAGGGCTTGCCTTTGCCCAGCTGCTGTTCCCCGAGGGAGCTGAAGTCTCAGGCGAGCTCAGGCAGGGGCACCTCTGAGACCTCCAGGGCTGCCTTGTGGTCACTGACCTCCTTGGTGCACAGCGAGCAGCTGAGGATGCCCTGCTCTCTCTCTATGAATAACTCAGTGCCCTGCCACTGATCTGTCCATAAATGCTTGGAAATGAGCCATTACTGAAGGTTTCATTTTCTGGCTTCCTTTGCAATCTGAGGGACTTGCGAATCGGAGCAGATGTTCCAAAGGCAGCGAGCTCTGTTGCCACTGGTTTCTCTGTTCAAGACAGTCACTATCTGCATGTTGCTTAAGCATCTAATATGCCTTTAGGAAGCTCAACAGCTGTGAAAATATTTCCACCTTTTATTTATTTATTTGTTTTTAGGACAACCTGAAACAGTGAAATAAGCTTGGTTATAGAGAGCAGACTTGTTTTTAAAGGCGTTTAGACTGTATGTGGAGTGGTGACCACTGGCAAGTGCATGTTGTGCTGCACTACCTTTGTGGGCCACCGAAAAAGACATGTTAATAATGACAATAACAAAATCATGGTGTTGTTGCCTGTGGATGATAAGGCCTTTGGGCATCAGGAAGGGACACGTTAGTTAGTGCTTTAGTATTACAGTTGCAAGGAGTGAAATAAGTATTTAGCCTGGTGACTTTTTTTGTGGACAAATTCTTCAGTATTTCCTTTTTGATCCTTGATCTAACTGCTGCCCAGGACTAGGACCTACTTGCAAATGGCCAGAAATCCTACTGCATTGAGAAGTCATCTCCAGAGAGGCCCAGAGCATTTCACCCCACGTGCTGTAGGGACCTAAAACGAGTCACCACAGGGAAAGAAATGCTGACACTGCCTGTTCTGCATCTGCCGAAGAAGATGTTGGTGCCTGGGATTGTTACTCTGGCATCGTTCCACAGCATTAAATTGTATAAGCGGGACATTGGAGAGCCAAAAACAAACAAACAAACAAAACCACAAAACCAAACCAAAACAACAACAAAAAAGAGCCATTATTTGGCTGAGCATACCATTAGAAACAACTTCACAGCCAAGAGAACAAGCACCCAACTATAAAGGGGTTAGAAGTATACTGTAAATTTTAATGAACACCTAATTCTCTTTTTATTGTGGCTGGGACACCTGCAGTTGGATGGGGCTGTTCTGCATTGACCTGCATGGCTGTAACCACCTCAGGGCCCACCTGGCTGGCAGGAGAAGCAAGGTCTAAGGGGGAAAAGGGAGGCTGCATGGTTTAGTTTTTGCTTGATTGTGTCAGCAAAGGTATTTAAGGGCTTTCTCTGGAGTGCTGCGCACCTGTAGCTCCCATGGAAATTTATGGAACACTTGGCATTGATGGCAGCTCTTCTCCTTTTCTTTCCATCTGTGAGTCTTTGCTCGGATCCTTTCTGTGCCACAGGGATGGAGGGAGCCCCAGTCCAGCCTCAGAAGCACAGTATATGCAAAACTGGCTGAGTAACCGTGCAGGGGGAGCATTTCTAATGTTCACACACACACACACACCCTTTGACACGTGCCTTTCCTAAGCGAGCAGCTGCTTTGCACCCAGGGAAGCAGAAACTGTGTTTAGAGCACGTCTGCGAGTTGCGATTGTTGGACTGGATCAAGCTGTCGCTGTGTCACTTAAATGTTACAGTCTCTCAAGCTGTCACGATGACTTTTAAATTGAAGCAAAGGTGATGGCTTCCTTTTCACATCAACAGTCGCACCATTTCCAGAGCTGTGTGTTCCGGCGCTCTGCCGTCTGCCGTTTGGTTTGAGCATTTTTACCCACCACCTCCTCTCCTGGGGTTATTCCCGGCTCACTCACCTGCCTGCCAGGAGGGCACGGTCAGAGCAGGACACACAACTCCCTGCTTTCAGGCATTTCCAGCCAAGAGCGTAACTTTTCTTAGTAATTTGGTGTCATTTGCATAGGATTTTCTCCCTTCCAGGGAAAAGTGTACTCCTGTAATCTGATCTAAAAAGGCTCCTGAAGGAACTATTTAACTATTTCTCTAGAAGTATGTAATAAATTTCCCGTGAGGATTGGTGTTTTTCTGTGTGGTGGGGGAGTGAGAAAGTATTTAGTGAGATTTCCCAAGAGATGAGCCTGAATGCGTCTATTCGGTAGACAAATCTGCTATTATTGCTCATTGCAGGGACATGCAGCAATGCAGAGAGGCTGTTTTGCTTTTGCCACTTCAGAAAGGACTTCCTTTTCCAGAAGAGCTGATCTCACTAATGCTTGTTTTGGGTACAAACACTTGGGTACCTCATCTCAGGGAGAAGTTGCTGGGGTAGCTTGCTGAGATGGTTTTCCGTAGGTTGAATGAGCTGCCCTCATGCAGTCCCACCAACATACACAGATCTTTGCATCGTGAAACAAAGGCAAGGGCACAGCCATGTCTGTACATGTCCAGTTGTACATGTTGGGATGTCTCTGTGGATTTTTTCCAAAGGCAGCATGAGCTGCGTTTTGGCATTTACAAAGCAACAAGATTGCTGCATGTGTTTATGTGACAGGCAATGGAGAATTTGTTGTACTCCTAGTGAATCCATCAAAAGTTATTGGTCTCATGCTAATCCCTTAAGACTCTGCCTAGGCTGGAGAAATATCCACCAGGAGCCTGATGAGCCCCAAGGTTATGGTAAGCTCCTGATCTGGTTGCAGTGTTTGGTCCTTTCAGATGAAGCACTGGTGGGTGACGAGATGGTGACTTGCAGTAAGGGCAGGTGAAATGCCTGAGCTGCTCTGGCAGCTGGACACTTAGATTCTGGTATTTGAGCTCATAGTTGCCAAGATCTGGGGTTGGAGAAAAAACAACTCGGATCTTGAAAGCTATGGGAAATTTGGTCTTTGGCACCTCAGTACGAAAATGTGTGGCATTCAGCATCCATAGGGAACTTTGCACTCAGCCAAGCAAAGAGGTAGAGAAGCTGAAGAGCAGGATCTTCTGTCCATTTTAAGGTAGGGATATCACTGCCTTGTAGCTAGCGAGGGTAGCATTTTGCAAGGGATGACCTTCCCCAGGCTAAGCTGGGAGCTGAGCAGGCTGCTGCCTTTGTGGTGCTGTCTGGATGCAGGAAAGCCCAGAGCCCCATTTCAGCTCTCCCACAAAGGACCAAGTCATCTCTGCTTCTGGGTTGGTGACGTAGTCGAGTTTCTCCCTGGCCTTTGGGTGCCCACCCTCAGGTCACCTCCAGTTTTGGATGAATAAGAGATGAAATGGAAGTGCCCTCCTCCTGGCAGGGGTGGGCAGTGACTAAAATCATTCTTGGCCCAAGCACTCCCTTGATATATTAATGCTGCATGGCAGGGGAGTGATTACTTTTCTGAAGCCCTTTGCAGTCTGCCCATGCGGCATTTCTGTCTGTGTGTCCCTCTCCCATTCAGGGTTGGTGGAATGACTAAGTAGTGCTGACGGCATTAGTTGTTGGCCTGTATTAATTATTTCCGCGGGTTCTATTTACTTGCGTGTTCCCTATGGGAATGCTGTGCATACAGATCACAGCAGCACTTAATTTTATTGCAGTGAGCGGCTGAGGTTGGGGAAGGGGAGGGGGAAGAGGAGAGAAAGGGTCGTGTATGCGTCAGCCCTGTCAGGCTTTTCCTTCTGTTTCATTTGTGCTGAGGTTTTTATTATCATTAAGCCGATTGTATCTGTGGCACAAAGGGCTGAGTTACCTCGGTAACCACACTAGCTGGGATGGTAATCCATTTATAGCATCACTGCTCAGGTCTGATTAAATTAGCATGCTGATGACGTAAATGCTTGGCTGTGTGATGCTGACGAGGCTGCTCCTAATAGGAACTCTCGCCCTTACATTTATTCTCATTTATTTCATGAGACCCCTGCAGGAAATGTACAGAAATAAGGCTACAGATGATTGACTCTTGTTTTCAGAACAACTTGTGCTGCTAGCAACAGACAGCACTTTATCTGAATGCAGACGGCAGCCTGCACATTTCGCCTTGTTTCCTCCTGCTGCAGAATTCCCCACGCAGCCCTGCCGAAGCAGAGCCCCGGTCTCGAGCCCTGCTTGCCATCTGCCACCGCAGCAGCAGGAGCAGCTCCTCTGTCTGATGGTTTATTTCCAGACACCGCTACAAAAGAAATAAAAAGGGTAATAATAAAAGAAGAGGAACACCCTGGTTCTTTACTCCCATCTTGTGAGTTTCCTGCAAACACAGACATCCTTTTACTCACTCGAAACAAGCCAGTTATTTATGTCTGAATTTTCATCATTGAACAATAATGTTCAGTGCTAGCATTTAATACCATGTGGATCAAATGCTTTCAGCATCTTCTGTCCAGCCCCCTTAAGGGAAAACACTGACAACTGTGTGATCACATAGCTGTGCCTGTTGTTTGATGAAGTGGTGAGAACAAGAGGACTGAGAGTTGCTGAAACTCCTGGCTTTCCTTCCCAGCCCTGCCTCTGATTTACTGGATAAGCAGACTTTGGGGCAGGCAGCTTCCTAGCGGGCTCATTTGGGCTCCCAGGACTTCAGGTTGACTTCAGGTTTTCATCTGTGAAAAGGGAATTAAAAAGGATGCTTTCTTTTTTTCTTTTTTTTTTTTTTTTTCCTTCTTTGCAGGAGGCATGGGAGCAATTAGGTGCATTTAACTTCCAAAAGTATTTGGAGATCCTCAGGTGGAAACTCTGAAGTTCTGAACAATTTACTGTTTTAATTGTCAGGTTTGATTTATCCAGTCAGAATAGCAGGATTTAAAAGGAATTTTTGAACAAAAGCAGTTTCAGAATGGAGGACTAAAAATGCAATAAATTTTAAGTAGCAATAAATAGTTTGGCGTTTGCCCTGGAGTGGGAGCAGATGTGGCTACACAGAAACCACTGGAGCTACACCTGCTTTGAGTCGGATTTGGATGCAGAAATCTGTTATTTGTGAAATAAAGAGCATAGTTTTGAGACACAAATAACAGGGGACCAGTAGGGTTATTTTCTGGGCCTGCATATTCTCATCTAGAGCTCACAGGGTTTTTCTGCGGGAATGCTGGGGGAAAGGGATGGTGTTTGGGTGCCTGGGAGCCCTCTCCTCATGTATCTCCTAGTCATGGTCACTCTCTTGGGTAAGTATTCAGCTCTTGGGGCACCCTGCCCAAAATTTCAAGCTATTGCTCTGTGAAGATGAGGGGCACTGAGTTTGTCAACAGCAGTGCTTCAGCCACCTGGCATCCCCCTGAGCCAGAGCATCCAGATACTGCTCCAGTTCCTCTGTGCCCCCTACTCAGTGGCAGGGAGCAGCCAGGACAGGGATGCTCCTGCTTGCACCTTGGTCTGCATGTGATGCACGTGTGCTTCAGCCGTGGCCCTGCCAGCACCATGCTGAGACATCGGCTTTGCTCACCAGCCTCCTGCCAGAACAGGTGCACTTCATTAATGAAGGTATTTTGAAGGGTTTGATTCTACTTCTGGCTCGGTTCACAGCATCCTTCCATCGAGATGTCCTGCTCCTATGGCCTGGGATGCTGTCATAGAGGCTGGCTGCGTTTGTGGATGCCGTACAGTACATTAATCTTCGCAGCAGAGAGATTAAGGACCAAATGGGGCTGCTGCCTTGAAAGAACTTTACCCTGGAGCTTTCCTTTAAATTTAAACTTTAATAGCTAATACCATTAATTTACAATTTCCAGTGTAAAATTGTAAAAGCCACCAGCAGCGCCATGTTCAGGAGGGGTTGTGATATTCCAAGCTTGGCTGGACTCTGCTTCCTCTGGATGTGAGGGGCACAAGCAGCATTTTGCTGCTTTATTTACTGGATAATTTTCAACTCCTGGTAGAGTGAGCTGCCTCCGAGGGACTCGTGGTCTCATGGTGACCCTCTTGGCACATGACATGATGGCAGTTCTTAGCAGAAATGTCCATCACTCAGGAAGAGGGACTCCAGACTGTACCAGGATTTGGGAAGTCACCCCTTTCCTCTTAAGGACATGGCATCTCAGCTTATTAAGTAAATAATCAGCCCTCTCTTAATTACTACCCTTTGTTTACCTAACCCACGTGCTGGGGCTGACAAGTGTGTATGGAGAGGAGGTGGTTCTCTGTGTTCCAGCAGGATTCACAAGGTGCGGCCGGTCATATTATGGCATCAACAACATGCCCATTCATTTTAGGGGCATCATAAGAGCCTAGCTGAGGTCTTAGTCCTTCATTTTCAGCTTTTTTTTTTTTTTTTTTCATATTTGTCCAAAATAAGGGCCGTATTTTGATCTGAAGGGTCTCCCACCCACTGAAGGGTTTGCTGAAGAAGTGACTGGCTCTGACAAGCTCAACCCAGACAACAACCACAGTGCAGGAGGGAAAGTCCCACTGAAATTCCCCTCCCTTCCCCCAGGTTTCTGTGATTTTGGGCATGAGTGCGTTGCCTTAGAGTGCCTGGAAATTTTCATTATAGGTGAGCAAAATTTCAACTCATTTGTCTACCAAATTAGAGCAAGGCACGGGATGAACAGTAATAAAATTCCTCTTTGTTGAAACAGACCCATTCTTGCTCATTTGGAGAAAAAGAAAAGCCTCCCGTGTTTGCATGTGTTTTGATTTTGATGCTGCTCAAGCCTGGTCCCTCTCCTCTCTGGAGTCCTTGGGATATTTGTATTTTATGCCAATAGGATGGGAATCTATTGGCAGAACTTGGTTTAACACCATAAGGATTTCTTTTTATTGTTGGGGGAGGGAGGAGCAAGAGTTGTTTTTTTAAACATTTTTATTGTTCTAAAGGAAAGTTTGCTGCTTATTATCTCGCAAGCTTTTATCTGGTGCTGAGTCATGGAAGTGAGAGAATGTGTAGGCGTCTTAGCATAAGAGAGAGTAATTCTGTCATTTACATTTACAGACAGTTATGCTTTCCAGAAAACTTTTTTTTTTGTGGGTTGCAAAAGTGATTAATCTGCTGCTGAAACTGTCAAAGGAGGTTTTCTGTTTAAGAATTTTTTGAAAGAGAGAAAAATCTGTTTCTACTTATAGGAAATAATAAGGTAGAAATTGAAATGAAAAAAAAAAATCATACTGAAAGAACAGACAAGAAAATGTTCTGTTTCCTGATGATATTTTTTCCTTTTTCTTTTTATGTATCTATCCATCTGTCTATCAGCCTATATATCTATCTGTCTGTCTCATGGAAAAGTCGTGTAGACTTTGATAGATATAAAACTAAATATAGTAGAATTATGGTTGATGTCAGCATTATCAGTTCCAGCTGTTAAAAATATCATGGGATCAGCTTAAAATAATTTGTATTTTCTTTTTAAAAAAACCCAACAACTTATTTCTGTTTCTTTTTGTTTTCCATCGGGCTGTTAGCTTTTAACATGCTTTAACCTTTTTCAGCAACCTTGAAAACTACTTTTTTTTAATGAAGTCCAAAATCCTCAATTAAATATTTCTCTGCAGAAGTAGGAGAATAAACTATTAATTTTCCTTCTTCCTTTTTCTTCCTTTCCATTTTTCTTTTTCCATTTTTTTTCCTTTTTCAAAACAAGATGCTGGTAGGTTTTTCTTTTACTATTAAAAAAAGGATTAATTACAGCTGATTTCCTCCTTAGGATATATTCTCAGTGGTGAAGACTGTAGTGCTGTTGGAAGGTTAAAGAGAGTTTGTTGCAACAAAATCTCTACAGACCATTGAAATCAGCGGCATGATCTGCTGTGGTTTTTGTTTGTTTTACCCGTTCTGAAGGACAAACTGGACGTGAAATGTTTAGCTTGAAAATGTAGGGCTTTTTCCTAACAAAGTGGGCATCAGAGTTTTTAAATGATTTCCTGGCAGAACAGGGATGGGGATACAGAAACCTGAGCTACATTCAGCATAGAGTCTCCTTATGAAGAGTATGATATGCTCTATCTGCCCAACAAAACCTTTGTTTTGGGGGTTCCAGTGCAGCTGATGCTGTAGGGCTAATTAGAGGCAAGGCAGCTAAAGCAGGATGCCGTGCTGCAAGCTCTAATTGTCACAAGTAGCCTTGGACAGAGAGAATGAGTACCTGTCATCTCACCTCCCACCGAGGAGAGCATGCAGGGCAGAGGGGATGTCCTCTCCACGTCCAACCTCACTGAGCCCTGAGCCCAACCCCAAGTCTGCTTGCTTACTTTAGTTACAAAGGGCTGTTTTTGGCTTTTCCCTTGTTCTTGTTCTGGTTAAAGTGTCTGCTCTTTTCATCCCCCATTTCTTAGAGATGCCTTTTCCCCCTCCTCTACTTTAGGAGCTTTCAGTATGGTCCTTTGGCCTTCAGCAGGAAATTATTTGTGCCATGTGAAAAGAACATTGATTTTCACAAGGCCAATGAGGCTTTGGAAATCACTTTTCTTCCTGTTAGTGTGGCTTATCTCTAGCTGGGAAAAGGTGAGCTTTGGGCGCTGTGAGATTTCCTGTTCGGTTGTGTGGGTTCTGTGTTTAGATCTTTTCACTGGAAAGCCACGCGCTGCAGCTGGACCTCTGAATTAAAGGGGGGAGAGAATTAACCTGGCTTAACCTAAGTTTTGACAATTCCGTTGAGAGGCCAGTGATTCATTTAGAGAATTCAGTGAGTCCACAAGGGCTAGAATGATACTTCTGAAAGCTTATAGAATGTCATTGCTTTGTGTTTTAACAATTGGGTCCTGCAGTGAATTCTTGTGGGTTGTTAAGGAAAAGAGATTTATTGATGACTTCTGACGCCAGGACGCTTGCTCCGTGCATAATTTTTTTTTTCTTAAAATACAAATGTGTCATGAACCGCAAAAAAAAAAAAACAAAAAACCAACAAACAAAACAACAAAAAACATTGCAGGCTAGAAATGAAATCTGATTTAATCCTGCCATAAATTCAGACCCAGACCTGAATTCTCCCCAGTCCCCTCAAGTTCAGGTTTGGAGCTTAGTTTGACCTGTGACAAACAAGAACGAAAGCCACAAAACTCTGGTTTGGATCCAAAATTCCTTGCAGTTTTGGGCGTCCACTGCTGAGTTTTGGAGAGCATTGAGTCCTTGTTAGAACATTGTTGAAGCCAAGCTGCTCAGAAGGACTAAATTAATACTCCCTAGTCCCAAAGTTTTTAGCATTTAGCACTCCTGCCCCGGGGCTAGAAAATCACTGTTTCAAATTCTGAAGTTAAAAATGTCAAAATCAGTTAGGCTATAAATCCCAGTAGCCATCAGTATGCATTTATACATCCACCACAAGGAAAGAACTGAGGAGAGAGGGAGGATATGTCTGTTTGTTTTGAATTAGCATGCTTGTTTTTAATTGCTGTCGTGGAAGTGTTTGTTGGAGGCGTGCACAGGTCAGGGTGCAGAGCTGGCCTGCTCGCTGCTGCTGTTCTGTGCTGAGCTGGGTGCTTGGAGGAGCTGAGGTTTGGTCCAAGGCAGGCTGTATTTAAGCTTGATTATAAGTGTCATTTGTTTTCATTCAGGTCGCAGCAGTATGAATTGCCAAGATCTCCTTACGTGTTGAGTGTTCAGCAAAGCTGGATGGTTATTACCTGGAGGAGGTCTGATCCGTAGGATGTGTTGATCGAAACTGCCGCTGTGTTCTCAGTGGGGAGAAACCCCCTCCAAATTCAGAGACCAAACAAACATGCTTAAGTGGGAACCAGTGTCACTGAGATGAGAATGTGGCTTGGTATCAGGCACACTTTTAAAAAAAATGTACCTGAGGCAGCAAGGAGGTAATGAAGAATATTCTGGTTCTCAGCTGTAACCGTGATAACCTTAACCCCATCAGCAGCCATGGGGCAAATGTCTTGGGATGTTATTTTGGTCTAATAATGGTGTAAGCAAGGAAAATGATAAATATAAAATATATATAAAATTATAAATAACTTAATTGGGCTCATTAGGTCATTCTTGATTAAGTTAAGCAACCTTTTCTTTTTATTTTTTTCCCTAAGACTGCTGAGCTGAGTGTGATGTAGGAGAAAGCCTGGTATTAAGCTAGTATGGGCGACTAAGGTGCATCAAAATAGTGGACATTTTCGGACTAAGTGTGTAACCTATTCAGCAATATCAGTTGTTAAAAACATAGCTCTTCCATTCTAGTTGAGAATGAAGAGGTTTTTTGTTCTTTGGGGTTTTTTTGGTGTGTTTTTTAATATTAAAACTTACAATGGCTATTTGTGGTTTTGTTTCCTCAAGGCACATTTAGGAAAACTGGATTAATTTCTAATGTCATTTGCAACAGAACCAAGCCTGGTGAGGTGGTGGATTTGACACTGCTTTACACAGGCTTTTTAAAGTGATACTGTTATGATTCTAAATATCAGTGTGTCTTTTGAGTAAACACTTGATTAACTTTACATTTAATGCAATCTTACATTCCCTATGAAGACAGGTAAATAGTGAGGAAACAGTGATTATTCTGAGTTAATACCTTAATTTAAAAATATTTTAACTCTCTGTACTGTTTTATACTTGAGTCTTTCTGTGGTACAGATGGCATTTTTTTCTGGTGCTATAAATTAATGTGCTCTCTTTTGCTTTCCTGACTTGTTACAGTCCTGCCCTAGTGTTTTGACTAGACATGTTGCAGTGGGTAAATTCTAAGTATCTTGCTGTATGTATTTATATACATATAGAAAAAAAAATTAAAAGCCAGAGCAGGTGAAAGAAAACCTTTCCAATCAAATAGATTTCTCAATGTTGTTCTTGGACTCTGCAGTATTGTGGACAGACTAAAGTATTTCGGGCAATGGTGATAACCCAGGCAGATGGATAAATGAGGGAACGTTCCACTCCACTTCCCAGAAGGAGCCATCTGGGAAAACAGTTAAATTTGACCTGTTGTTGGAGCTCGTCAGCCTTTTGGAAAGGTGTACGTTGGACCTAATAGGAAAATAACCTTACTGTCACATCTGCCTGTCTTTTATGGAGTTTTTTGGTTGAGTTGTTATTTTTTTGGTGAGGCTATATAGTTTTTCTGTGCTGCTAACCACTCAAGTTACGAACTTGAATCATTTTGTAGCTCACTAAAAATATTGGCGGATGATGGTGGGTTCTGGACCTCAAGTGAACCATAAGAAAGCAGATGTTGTATGAACACAGAATTGTTCGCTGATGCTTCTGCTCTTCTGTACTACTATTTGTACAGGCTTTAAAATGTGGGGAAAAGAAGAATAAAACCACATGGTTTTCACAGGAAATTGAGGCAGCACTAACATTTGAAAATGTTTATGCCCTCTGGTAGGATAATTTTTTAAATCTGGTTTAATAGAGTTTTGGAATTTGAAAAGATAAATAGGTTATAAATGCAAGCCGTGTAGCAAATAAATGGAATCGTAAACAAATAACAAGTAACACAAAGTAAACCAAGCAGTGTCTGAGTGCATATGTATTTCATATTATTTTATGTGTGCATATGCACACTCTTTTAATGTTCCCTAGAATTAATAAAGGAAGAAAACTTGCATACTCTATAAACACTCTAAAACTCCTTTGCAATTTAGTAGGAAATGAGAAGCTTTTGCAGAGTTTTTGGACTGTCCTTTAAATCCATTGTTCAACACATAATGGGAAATGATAACTTTTCCATATAAGTTGCAGAGGACTTCTCCAAAAGAGTTCATCTATTTTGTCTTGTCACTCAGCAGTGTACATCCCTTTCCTTCACACACACATCTGCCATTACACCTTTATATTCCATTTTGTTGTTGTGTTTTTTTTTTTTATAACCATGATGCACATCCTTGGACAGCAGCATAATCTATAACCCTCCAACCTGCCCATAGGTATCATGTACATGAACCTCTTTTCCATTACAAACAGCAAGTTATAAAAGGAAGGGAAAAAAAACAACACGTTTTTAAGGCTGTGGATGGTGTAATTATGATACTTTAAGCTTCACTAGCTTGGTAATAGCAAAAGTCATAAAAATACTCTGCTTACCCAAAGTTCTTATTTATAGTGGGGGTGGGGGCTTCCCCATTGTCAAGCAGGGCAACATTTTGCCTAAATTAAGCAAGGAGACTTGTTCAGCCTGTTCGAAGGGCCCAGTTTGCTGAATGGGAAGAGGAGCTGCTCCTTGAGGAGCTCGGTTTCACTGCTCCAAGCACATGGTGATTTGTCTTCACATGGCACCGCTCTGCCCTTTTTGTGGTCTTTTGTTCCGGGATTGTGCTCAGTAGTTCTGCATTTGGATGTAACCAAAGGGCCGTGGTGCACAGCTCCTTATGTAATTTATTGCTGAGTTGTTGCGCCACTGATTCAGCCAGTGCAGGGGACTGCCGTTGCATGTTCCTGAGGTTCAGAACAGCACAAATTTGTCATTTTAGTGCTGAGAGTGGGAAATTACAGAAATATCCCAAGATTAATTCAGAAAACGTGTAACTTCTCATGACTGGCATCTTCTGCAGCTTTTTGACAAACGTATTTCTTGTGCTGATAGTCAATGTTCTCATAGATGAAGTTGCTACTACATTTGAACTGGAATTGAAGTGGAATTGCTTAAATAGGAGAGTTTTAATCGTAACTACCCCTTTCAGTGAATTAAATGAAAATTACGGCCCTTGACTCTCCACCAGAGCTAAAAGTATTTAGGTCAATTGTTTGCTCATCTTTTAAAACTGGTCTCTCACATAGTCCTTCTCATAAATACCAGATGATCACTCATCAGAAAGGGAAAAGTGAATAAAAAAGCCCATAGTAGTCCTCGTAGTGATAGTATTGGCATAAACAAATGAAAATTAAATATGAAACCGAGGAGAAAAGGCAAAATTCTTCCCTGGCATAACACTGTTGTGTTTTGGAGACCAAACTTTTCAGATGTGTTCAGGCTCTTCGGAATTAATGGAGTGTTGGAAAGTGGAAACCCAGGTTGCCTAAAACACTTGACACCCGTACTGGAAGCTGAACCAAGGTGTGTGTCTGTAACTATGTCTGTCGGTTGTGAAAGGCTGTTTTCCATGATAAAATATTGGAGGTCAACTTGCTATCACCTTTTCTTTCGTTCAAGCTCTTCTCCCTTGTGTTTCAAGCTGGGCCATCACAACAATTACAAAAGAGGTTGCGAACAGAAACATTAACAACTATGTTGACTCCTTTTCCACCCCTGGTAGCAGCTGAAAAACAGATCAAAGCTCAGAAGCAGTTATGTTCTTGTAACACTTTATGGCATCTGCAAGGTATTCTTTTCATTTGAGAACCAGAGATGAACACTTTATTAGATTTCTCCTCCTCTTCTTTTGGTATAATGCCTAGGAGGAATGTGTTCAAATACCTTGATAGTTTCTGGTGGTCAAGCCAACAAGCTGAATCCCATATAAACACATCTGGGAAGTACGAGCGTGGCTGCTGATCCATGCACAGCCCATGCCTCTGTGACACTTGCTTGTCAGCTGTAAGCTGGAAATGAGAGAATGATCAAACTAAAGAAAAGCTTCATCCAATTATAAGCTCATTTTCGCTGAGGGTTTTAAGGTTTTGGACCAGACTTCAAAATTTTGGCCTGGATTCTAAGGGCATTTAAACACCTAAAGAAATCTGTGTTGACAACTGAACTGAGTGCACCACATAGCAGCAGTACAGAGGAGACTGACGTGTCTTCAGTGTGCTTGGCCTACTATCTGGACATAGAAGAAGGCCAGAAAATCTTGTATATTGAAAATGCAGAATGGTATGTGGAATGGGGGCAGCACATATGCCCCAGATCTCTAAACGTTCAGTAGCCCATCTGGAGCTCTACCGGGACTTCAGGCATCTGCAAGTCCCAAATGAAAGGCCAGATTTCTCTTTTTCACCCAGATGCTATTTCAGACAGAAGAAGAGGATATGTTCAGGGGAAACTGGCCATACATTATCACTTGTAAGGCAGCTTGTTCAAATACAGAATCTGAAGTCAGCAGGAGTTAGATGTGTCTGCATATTGGGAAACCCCATAAAATGGCTGTTCACATTTTCAAGTATCTAAAGGTCCAGATTTCAAAGCAGAGTATTTGATTTTTCTCTTGCGTTATCCTTTGCTGATTGAGAGGGAGCTGGGATCTGCTACCTTAGGCAGGAGGAAGACCCAGCCCAGACACTGCTCCTGTTCCAGCGGGAGCCACTGTGGAGGAAGAGGGTGGCCCACCCACGTCACCCCCCTTCACGTGTGGGAAATGTCTTTGCAACCCAGCTTCTCAGTCTTTTGTTTTCTGCACAGTGTGGCAGGGTCTTGGCTGATGAGCTGAGCTGCTGGCGCTTAGAAATCCCCTTGGTGCACAGTTCTAGCTGAGCTTGAGTGGCAGTGTGCTTAGTGCAGGGAAGAGGTATCTGTGCTTCTTACAGTCACGTCAAAATTACCTGCCTATTGAGGAATTTGTCTCCACTAACTTGTGCTGTCTAAATATTCAGTGACTTGTCTTGGCTGTTTTTATGCTTCTTTTACAGTCAGTAGAGTGAAGTAGATTCCCCCAGTGGATGATTCATCTCCCTTCTTTTAGGCTTCAGTATTAGAATGGGGATAAATGACCCCATGGAGATGCATTTTGCAGACACAGCTGTAAGCACCTTCACCTCACTGAGGTGAATGCCAGTCTGTGGCCTCAGGAAAAGTTAATTTTCCACCCTTTGCTGCCTTTCCCACCCAGGCCCCCAACAGCCATGACCACTGAGCGATACTTTAAAGATTTCAGCTGGCACATGCTTGAGCTGGCCCTGTGTTTCCATCCAGTTCATCAGTGGACCATGCAAAAGAGTGGTTGAGTTAGGAAGAGAGACGCTGTGCCAGCACCGTCAACTGGCAGTCCCCTGGGAACACTCCAACCTGGGTTCAGCCCAGCCAGTAGTTTCCAGGTTTCAGTCTTTCGAGGAGAAAGGGTTGTTTTATTCCTCTTCTTGGGTAAATAGTGCCTGAAATGCTAAAAAAAGGCAGCCACTACAGCTGTAGTTCTAAACGTATGCTCTGTAAACCCTGGGGGTCTGTAGGTAACTAAGAAGAATTCAGTGAAAGGTAACTTAAAAAACTATGTTTATTGTCAGCAGATTAACCCTCTCCATAAAGGAGCTTGTCTCTTCTGAAAAACATTTGGGAGTTGCTGAGCTTAAAGGTTGAAAACCACTGAGCTGGAGTAATGTGTCTTTATATGTGATAATTTGACAGCTAAAGGGCTAAAACTATTCAACTGTACCTTTATGAAAAATGCCTGGAGAATTGAATAGAATGTGATAAACTTTGTGTTGGCATTTTTGATCCAGTCTGCAAAACCGAATAACTGAAGGGTTTCTATAGAAAATACTCTACACATGCACAAAATAAAAGGAGAATGAAGCCCTTTTCATAAGGGTTCCAGCTGACCATATAGAACCATGCTGCTGCTGTAGACTGTAGTTATTCTGGACTCTTTTTAAGATTAAACCCTGACAAATGGTATAAAATTATAGGCTTATTTCTGTAGAACAACAGGTTTCATCCTTAGTACCAATGTGATGACTTTTTACTTGTAGATGTGCATTGAATTTAATTTAAGATCTATGTAAATAATTTCTACAGAACGAAGAATCACACAGATACTCAGGATTTCGGATTTCCCCACCAGCGTAGCTTTGAATGCAGAAGGCCAGCTTTGACAGACCCCTAGAACAGCACAGGTTTATCACACCACCATAGGTTTCTTGTATGATGGTCGGTACAAAAAACTCCTGCAAATGTTTATAAACTTTCACTGCTCTTAAGACAGAGCAAGAGTTATCAAGCAAAATGACTCCCCTCATGGTTACACATGGTTACTTTTTTGAGGAGAAGTGTTTTGGGGGATTTTTCCTCCCACGTTGATTGAGTTGTACTTGATTTTGTCAGTATTGGTTCACCTTTATTTGAACTGCTGGATAATTCATTTGTAGAAGAGGCAGTACATTTAGGTACTTCCATCTGTGTTTAAACAAGGCTTTTGTGCTTTCCCCATTTAAAAAAAAATAAATTGTATTATAATGCTTGTGGTAGATGAGGTTCTGAATTTAACTCCTTCCTACTCTAGTTTCTCTTAACAACTCTGCCTTATCAGCACCTGGGGTTTCTAGTTTACTCTCTCTTTGCAAATATGAATTTGCAAGAAGGGGTTGATGGTAAGTAGCGTGGTTCTAATTTGCACTTGCGAAGTGTGTCAGACAGTTTCATCTAGTGCATGGTGAGCAGAGGAAAGCCTGTCTTCCTCTGAAAACAGCCCTCAGAGGATGTCAGAGAGTGTGTTTGGCTGTGATAGTCACTGGCAAATACAGCGTGGTTTTAAAATGAGCTGTCCAGGAGCTGCTGGAGGAGGGGATGCCTGCACTCCTCTGCATGTGCTCTTTCTCTTGGTTTTCCTCCTTTTTCTTTTTCCCTTCTCTACTCATTTTCATACTTCTGGGCTCTCACTTGGATGTGCTTTTGGATCAGTTTACTTTGTTGTACTGGGAGAAGTTCTGTGGTCTCACTCAGATTAAATATTTGTGATGGTCATCTGTTTTGCTGGAACTGTGCTCAGTGATACAGCCCATTCCAGCTTTCTGGTCGTTACTTGCTCTCCATCTACCTGACATCTTTGTAGCCTCATCCACCCCTCCTATCCTAGTGCCTTCCAGACATCTGTTGAAATCACTCTTCTCCATGGTATCCGAGTACCCTTTTCCCATCCTTCCACTCATGCCTGTCCTCAGAGCAGAAATCTTGTCCATAGTTCATGCGCGTTTATAAAGTTTTTTCTTAATCCCTTAGTGATCTTGAGGTTTAAGCCTGGGGTGATATTTGAGTGCATGGCTGGACTGTGGCCACCCTTCTCTCTCTCAGGCAAAAGGGCAGAGGATTTATGATGACACCTCACCTGTGCCCTTGCTCAGGAACTACAGCCAATTTGTGTCTCCATAAATCATCAGTGCTCCAGTAGTGTTAAATTCCCTTTAACCTGTCCCATTTCTGTACTACACCACATTAACTAGCTTTACACACTCTTCCTCCCCCTAAAGCCCAGCTTTCATCACATACTTGCCCAGCACCCTCAGAGGAATTCAGAATGAGTCACACAGGGTGCCTCTGGGGACTCCTACTGATGCAAACTTCCTCCTCCTCAAGGCGGCCTGTGGTTTGAATGCCACAATGCAGCGGTATTTGTTAGTTTGAGCATCTGCTGTGAAGATGATGGCAAAGCTTGGTCTCTGGCCCCAGCACCCCCAGCTTGCTGCTTTCCTTTACTGGGCTTTGGTGCAGGAGAGGACATGTCCTCTTTATAGTGGCAGTCCTGGGAGCTACTCAGAGGTTGTCAGAGTGCCACGCAATAAGCAGTTAGGGTTTTTTTGGAGGAAGGGGTTATTATTCGTTCTTAAGATATATTCCAGTACAGACAGGAGTCTGGCATCAGCACATTAAGTGAAGTGTTATGTGGATCTTTATCAGTAAGATTAAAGTTCCCTGGTTCTTGGGATGGAATAGATTTCCATTACAAGAGGTTTATTAGCAGTCTGTCATCACCTGCTTCCAGAGTCTGGATTCAGATGTATAAGATGCAATGAATAAGTCTTGTTTATGTTGGTTTGGTTTGGGCTTTCCCCCTCCCCCAGGTAGGCCATTGTCTTTAAAACATTATCTGCCTTCTCCCTCTTCACATGGAAAAAAAAAAAAAAAGTGGTTTTCTGGTGGTAATTACACAGTGCTGTGTTATGGACCTTTCATCCCATTACAGTAAGTGGACAAACTACTGTCATTTACAAGAATGAAATAGGTGAGGAAATGGGAACATTTCTAGCACTCCTGGGCATAAATGCCAAGCTGACATGGGAGAATAATTCCAACAGAAAGCAAATTTTCTTGCTAGCAATGGGCGCTGGGGCAGTTGTGCTCTGAGGCAGGGATGGAAGAATGCCTGCTCCTTCTCAGGTGTTTCAGAAATAGAAGAATCAGGTAATATTAATGGAGGGCTACTGACCCTTAACCTGTCTGCCCTTGCATTTCAACTGAGACACTCTTCAGCTCTTCCTTGCTCTCAGTTTCAAAATATCTTCAGTCTGCCTGTGTACTGCCTTGTCATGGATCTGTTGGCAAGGTCAGGGTTTGAATACATTGAGATGTTTTTATTCCAGCAGAAATTTGCTGCCTTGTTATTCCCCACCTCCACATACACACTTATTATATCACTCAAAACAGATTGATGCTCTTATTTGCCTGGGGTTTTTTGCTCATTTGTAGTTGCTCCTCATGGGAGATTTACTCTCATGGGAGGTTTGTCCTGATGGTCTTCAGGAGTAAGGTCTTTATCAGTACATCAGCAAAAACGTATTTGCATGTCACTAGGGAAGAGCTGCCAGTTGGGTAGTAGTAGTAGAGCTTCCTTATTCCTTTGGTGGACTTGCTTGTACGCTGTGGACTAGGAGTTGAGTGGCTTGCTACCATCTCCTTTTTCTCCATATTTTGTAGTTGCTAAATGTTAGGAGGGTGTGTATGAGGGATGTCTGCCTCTCGCCTTCCTCCTATGAAAGGGGAGTTTGATACCTTTGGAGGCACAGAGAAATGAGTGGTTGAAGTTCCTCTCCAGCCGTGGGCCTGGGTTGGTTTGGCAGCAATTTATTGCCGCCACCTGCTGACCAGGCAGAGGATTTCTCTCGCCCAGGTAGAGCTTGTGCATGGGGTATCCCACTGAGCCCCCAGCACTTTCTCCCCTGGCCTGTGGTCCCAGAAAGAGTGTGTTGGGGCAGTAGGCAGAGGTCAGAGTGCCCGCAGAAAGGAGGAACACCTGAGGACAAACACAAGATCGGTCGTTGGTCCATTGGGAACGGTAGCATGTGTCTTAGTGTGAACACAACCGTCAATGAGGACTGAGCTGTTCTGACTTTGGGCTATTGTAAACTTATGGGTTGTCAAGTAGATCATGCTTAAGATACACCCAGTGCAGAAAGTTTGGGTGAGATACAAGCTCATATAACTATCATATTAAGTGCAATAGGAAAGAAATACTGTTAAATGGCATATCTTTACTTTAACGTGTCTCTATATAGGAAGGCATAAAATTCAAATATACCCTTTCAGAATAAAGGGAAATAAAGAAGGGCAAGAAATTTTACCTCATTCTAAGCTCCAGGAATTCAAGTTTGCTTTTCCTTCTTCTAGTGAAAATTCTTAATCACAGAATCACCTAGGTTGGAAGGGACCTCTTAAGATCATCTAGTCCAATGGTAATCTTCAGTGTTCTTCAGACACTATTTCACATTGTTAGCTTTTAAACAAAGATGTCCTTTCACACTGGTGTTTTTGCACGTGGAATCTAAATAAGAGGTAAAGCAAACAAGCAGGTACATTTGACAGAAGGATGTATGGTATGATGCCTATTGGGACAGCGTCACTGCACTAAATCTTGATTTGGTGGCCAAGTCACAGGAAGCGGCGGCACTTGCTGTGAACCTCTGCCCTGGCTGCCCTGGCGTGGCTGTGCCGAGGGCACCGGTGCAGGGTTACATGGCTGCCTTGGTGGGAGCGGACTTCTGAGGCTCTCAGGAATCCTGGCCCGCTTTCTGCCCTTTAACGAGCCATGTGTAACATTTGCCTTCACTGAGGTCACTTGAGGCTTTCAACCATCAGTGCTTAGGACCAGAGCCAGGGACCGGGGCAGCTCTGTATTTTGCCTTGATCCCAGTTAATTCTTACAGCTTGAGAGCTGCTTTCAGGCCATCTCATTTTGCTGCCTCTATAGGGACTCTAACTTCATTTTCTCTCTTATTTTCAAAATCCTCTTGTTTTCACAGGAATGTGTGGGTTTCCCCCCAATTATTCTCCAGTGTGTCCCCCCTTTTTTTGCATTTATTGCTCTTTAGTTTGTTTGTTTTGCGGAAGCGGAGAAAATCCTGAGGAAAGACAAGATGCTGTGCGTGGCAGTTCTGCTCAGCTGCCGCGGCACTGTCCCTGTTCTGTCAGAGCAGGGAAAGGTGTTGCTATTACCATGTTATAATGTGTGGTATCAGGTACATTCCTGCTTTCCTCAGCAGTTTGGGTTTCTGTGCAGATGTTACTATAAAACCCCATTTCCACTTAACCCCTCGCTGCCTGACCTGACGCCCAAGCCGTCCTTCCCCTCCTGCTGATGCTACAGCTTTCTCCTCTCCTTGCTCCCCAGGGCTCCGGGACCTCCAGCAGCTCCGCTGCCACCACCCCATCCGTGTCTACCCCGGTCACTGGCCACAAGCGGATGATCATCCCCAACCAGCCTCCCCTCACCGCCACCAAGAAATCCACTGCCAAGGGCCCGGGGCAGCCGGCCCCCATCCCGGTGACTCCTGTCGGCACTCTGAAGCCGCAGCCGGTGCCAGCCTCCTACGCCACGGCCTCCACCCCCAGCCGCCCGGCCTTCAACGTCCAGGTGAGGACGGCCCAGCCCAGCCCGCACTACCAGCCACCCGGCCCGCAGCCCACGCACTATGGCGGCCTGGGGCCCAACCAGCCCTACGCTCCCCCGCCGGCCCGCCCGCCTGGTACCCCACAGTATGGCCATCCCCAGCCCCGCGGGCACGACTACGGCTATGCCCCGCCGCCCGCCCGGCCCTCAGAGCCCAGCTACGGCTACGCACCTCCGCAAGGCCGCTACCAGGACCCCTACTACGGAGGGTACGGGGGCAGGAATGGCTCCG
>VZRU01005492.1:570477-653803 GCA_013398155.1 Pedionomus torquatus | reverse complement strand
AAGAAATACTGTTAATGGCATATCTTTACTTTAACGTGTCTCTATATAGGAAGGCATAAAATTCAAATATACCCTTTCAGAATAAAGGGAAATAAAGAAGGGCAAGAAATTTTACCTCATTCTAAGCTCCAGGAATTCAAGTTTGCTTTTCCTTCTTCTAGTGAAAATTCTTAATCACAGAATCACCTAGGTTGGAAGGGACCTCTTAAGATCATCTAGTCCAATGGTAATCTTCAGTGTTCTTCAGACACTATTTCACATTGTTAGCTTTTAAACAAAGATGTCCTTTCACACTGGTGTTTTTGCACGTGGAATCTAAATAAGAGGTAAAGCAAACAAGCAGGTACATTTGACAGAAGGATGTATGGTATGATGCCTATTGGGACAGCGTCACTGCACTAAATCTTGATTTGGTGGCCAAGTCACAGGAAGCGGCGGCACTTGCTGTGAACCTCTGCCCTGGCTGCCCTGGCGTGGCTGTGCCGAGGGCACCGGTGCAGGGTTACATGGCTGCCTTGGTGGGAGCGGACTTCTGAGGCTCTCAGGAATCCTGGCCCGCTTTCTGCCCTTTAACGAGCCATGTGTAACATTTGCCTTCACTGAGGTCACTTGAGGCTTTCAACCATCAGTGCTTAGGACCAGAGCCAGGGACCGGGGCAGCTCTGTATTTTGCCTTGATCCCAGTTAATTCTTACAGCTTGAGAGCTGCTTTCAGGCCATCTCATTTTGCTGCCTCTATAGGGACTCTAACTTCATTTTCTCTCTTATTTTCAAAATCCTCTTGTTTTCACAGGAATGTGTGGGTTTCCCCCCAATTATTCTCCAGTGTGTCCCCCCTTTTTTTGCATTTATTGCTCTTTAGTTAGTTTGTTTTGCGGAAGCGGAGAAAATCCTGAGGAAAGACAAGATGCTGTGCGTGGCAGTTCTGCTCAGCTGCCGCGGCACTGTCCCTGTTCTGTCAGAGCAGGGAAAGGTGTTGCTATTACCATGTTATAATGTGTGGTATCAGGTACATTCCTGCTTTCCTCAGCAGTTTGGGTTTCTGTGCAGATGTTACTATAAAACCCCATTTCCACTTAACCCCTCGCTGCCTGACCTGACGCCCAAGCCGTCCTTCCCCTCCTGCTGATGCTACAGCTTTCTCCTCTCCTTGCTCCCCAGGGCTCCGGGACCTCCAGCAGCTCCGCTGCCACCACCCCATCCGTGTCTACCCCGGTCACTGGCCACAAGCGGATGATCATCCCCAACCAGCCTCCCCTCACCGCCACCAAGAAATCCACTGCCAAGGGCCCGGGGCAGCCGGCCCCCATCCCGGTGACTCCTGTCGGCACTCTGAAGCCGCAGCCGGTGCCAGCCTCCTACGCCACGGCCTCCACCCCCAGCCGCCCGGCCTTCAACGTCCAGGTGAGGACGGCCCAGCCCAGCCCGCACTACCAGCCACCCGGCCCGCAGCCCACGCACTATGGCGGCCTGGGGCCCAACCAGCCCTACGCTCCCCCGCCGGCCCGCCCGCCTGGCACCCCCCCGTATGGCCATCNGGAGGGTCCGGGGGCAGGAATGGCTCCGAAGCGCCCTACGTGCCGCAGAGCACCTGGAAGGCCGAGCCGGCGTATCCTGCCGGTAACACCATGGGCCAGGCTCCTCCCGGGCTCTACCAGCCACCCGGCACCAAGAAGACCTACATCACCGACCCGGTGCTGGCCCCGCAGCCGCCTGTGCTGCAGCAGAAGGTAGGAGATGCGGGTGTTTGGCAGCCTCCCCATGGAGCGGGGAGCCGTGGGGCTGAGTCTGCCCTGGGACCCTTCCTGAAAGGAGTGGGGGGGGTTAAGTGGTGGCTCGGGGAAGATCTGCCTCCATATACTTTCTTAAAAGCTGGGAACTCCCGTATGGTTTGAAAAGAGGCTTTTGTGAGGGCTTAGAAATGCCTTCAGCCTCAAAGGAGGAGACAGTGCCATGTGCGGAGGTGCGGTGTTGCCCTGGGGGCAGGAGGGAGGTTTCGTGCCTCTGAGGTGCTGTTACCCAAAGCAGCTCACTGGCCGTACCTCTGTACGGCGCCGCTGCACTTGGGTCTTGCCAAGATCAAATAAGAGGCTGAGTATGAGCTGCTGCTCCATGTGCTTGTGGACACCTTTCGTTCACTGGACAAAACCCTTCCTCTTCTCAGGCAGATAGGAGGTACGCAGGAGGCTGGTTGTGATTGTGGTTCAGAGCAATTGTGGAGGTTGACCTCCGGTGTGTTGCTGTTCAAAAATCACTTATTGCTGAAACCACATGGAAATGAGCTCCGACAGAGCTCAGCTCTGATTTTCCTCTCAGGTGATGGTACAGTGGGTGGCCTCCATCCACTTGAACTGGTGCCCAGACCTCATAAAACGAAGCCGTTTTGAAATAGAAAGTTAAACTGGTCTGCCTGGTTTCTCTGCCCAAACTTTGACCCTGACTGGCATTTGTTGGTTCTGCTGGTGGCCTTCTCTAATGTGGCTCTGGGGCTCTAATGTGAGGTCCTCATAGTGTATGATTGCCTTTAGCTCCATGAAAAGGTTAGGACGGGCAAGCCTAGGCGGAGAGGTGGTAAACTCATCACTGCCCAGGCCCACCCTGGCCCTTTGCAGCATATACCTGCTCTTCAGCTTGTGATAGCTCACAGGGAAAAGGGAAACAGCTTCTGACAGAAAGTCTGTCCTTTTGACATTTCCTTCACTAGAAGCACGTGGACTGTTTTCCCTGAATTCCAGATTTCCTGATGGTGGGAACTTTTGAAGGGAAAGACATTTCTTCAGGCAGTTTAGAGAGGGCAATAAATTGCAAAAGTCCTTGAAATATTATCTACTACTAGCTAAGAAACTGCTTTTTCTCTTTTCTTCCCCTTCTTTACCAAGAAGCTGGGATTGGGGAAAGAAGTAATAATCTCTCAGCTCTGCAGGTATATGGTATAGAGCCTAGATTGGAAAGTTGTGAGAGACAGAAAATTTGCACATAGCCTTAACTGGTGCAAATTGTTGTGGTTCCAGTGCAGTCACCGAGAAAGTGCTGAGGTACAGCAGATCCATATTTAGTCTTTTATAGATACAAGTAGGCTTATATATATAAAAAATTTAAAAACTTTAGTTCAGTCAGCATCTCTATGGAAACTCAAATCATCCTGAACCACAAACAGAACAAGCCTGTTAGTCTCATTTGCATTACAAAGCTGGAGGGACAATTTAATTTAGCTCAAGTTTGGGTTTTCTTGTATGCATATGTCTATATTTATATATATGTATGTTTGCGTGTGTGCATGTGGCGTTTTCAAATACACATGCATAGATACTTCGTATATATCTCTATAAAACTAATTTCAGTTCTTGTACAAAACAGACTATTATCTGCTTGGTAACAAATCTCTCCAGAACTTTTATTCTCTTCCAGCCTGCTAAATATCTGTGTTATTGCCTATTTCACTTTTGAACTTAAAATTGTTCTCTAACATATGGTTGGCAGACTGTGCTTGATTGCTGCTTTGTAACATATATAGTTTAATTGGTGAAAAACTGAAGGTTATCTTAGAGTCTAACAGGAAATGCTCAGTAATAAAGCACTGTATGCTTTGCCAATGAAGCAGTGTTGTCCAGTTTTACTGCATGCTGTTCTCTTCCTGTGCAGACTAAATCATTCATAAAATCAACTTTTGCAATTATTTTATTTAAAGGGTAAAACAAGGAAGGGTATGTTAGAGCCAGATATCTGGTAGGGAGAATTGCCACTGTAATTTGACTTGTTGGCTACAATATGAATTTTAGTGTATTTTCCTACACACAATTGGTTTCTGAATTTTGTTGTGTTTTGCCTTTTCAAGGTTGATTTGAGGCCTTTCAGTTAAGGAAGCTGATTTGAGAAGGCAGGGTAAGAAGCAGGTGTTAATACCTACCCTGTAAAATGCAAGAAGACCTAGGAATTTTCGTCCTGCAAGGGAGTGGTGTTAAAATTTAAAACAATTTTGAAATGTATTTTAAAAGTGCATTCTTAATTTTGAACGCACTTTGTGTGCAAAATATTAAGGATGTTGTAACAAATCCATCTCAGATTACAAGTTTGTGGTGCTTAATTCTAATACATACCATGATCCATCACTAGAGATAAAATTTTTCATTAAATTTGTTCAGGGTTTTTAAAAGGTAAAAAAAAAAAGTTTTTTTCATATTTTACATTCTGGCTAGGAAGAGGTTCAGTGTACTGTGACTGTGTTTCTTGCTGTGTACTAATCGTGTTGAAGTCGCTGTTGATCCAAAATAAATCTGGATTGGTATGGGAACAGCAAATAATCTCTACTGGCTCTTAAAACCCACTGAAAACAATGAGTTTTACTCACACACAACTCTGCATTGCATTCTGTCCTTGGGCCAGTTATGGAAGTAAGAGTCATGCATGTGAAATCTCTGTGCAATTTAGTCTTTTGTAGCACCCCATCTAGCATTAATGCTCAAGTCCTAGTTAGGAAATGAACTGGTGGAGTGCATGACCTCATTTAAACCTTCATGTACTACAAGGGCATTCCTGGCCAAAAAAGCTCCTGACCTCAGGAGCTTTCTCCTCTGGCTGGTAGGTGGAGGGGACTTCTGTAGGAGCATCAGTGGAGTTGTCAGGAGACCATCACAGAAACCTGATCCGAATGGCTGTTCTCATGCTTTATGCCGGCGGTGCTGTGCCCGCTCAGACCAATTCAAAATCTGCAGTCTGTCTCTTAACTTCTTCCTTCCCAAAGGCCAAAGAGCATGAGACCAGGATGGCTCATTAGGCACACTGATTTCTGGCATCAAGATGTCCACAGTAGAAAATAAAAATGGCAGAGCCAGGTTTTGATACAGAAGATTCCTGCAAATTTGCCCTGTGTCCAAAACAGAGTTGTTAAAACTCCTGCCACTGACTAGCTCAGCTGTCATCAAAAGTTTCTGTGCTGGACTGCTTAAGACACCAAATACACTTGTCAAGCTCTCATATCTCCAAATATGTCCTTTCACTTGTTTTGGTCATGTTTGAGTGTTTTTGAGACACTGTTGTGTGTCTCCCAGGTGGCTTTGTGGACCTTTCCTGGACCTCATGTGGCTGCTCGTGTATTTGAGGGGTGGGCACTGCAGATACCTGGCATGTCTGTCCTTCCTACATCTCTAATCCCTTGATTTCTCCTTCCTCTTTCTGAATGTATTTGTAGGCCTGGGCAGTCACATTCCCTCCCAAGGGGACTTGCACATTTTTGACATCTAGACTGGGTGCCACTGAAATCACTTGGGACAGTTTGTGTTTTTGGTCCAGGATGGTGGAAATCTTGACAAAAACATTGATCTCTTGAAAGCCGTCTGCCAATTTGTCTTGTAGCTCTGATTTGCTGTAGCGTCCAAATCCATGCTTCTTTGCTGCAGATTGCTGGAAGGAGTACAGGAGCTGTGTCTGTTCTCACTAATGTGGCACAAGTGTACAAGTTTTCTCATGCTTTTAGCCCACACCAGCCTCAAGTCCTGTTGTCCCCATTTACATATATACAGGCATCGGTGCATACGGAGCATGACCTCCAGACAGCCCTTCAGTGTTGTGCACCATTCTAAGTGAACACTGTGGAAATTACATGGGGAGACAGCTGGATATCAGGAGGTAAAATTAACGAGGCAGCTTATGCTTTTGGCATGGTTGAGGTGGTGGGGGCCGCTCGTGATTAGCAGACCTCAACCACTGCATCATTTCTGCACTGCTGGAGATGGTGTTTCTTTGCTGCCTACTGTAACCAGCATTGACATGGTCTTACGGAACTGGCAGTGCCCGAAAGGGGACTGTGATGGCTCACTGTTTTCTCATTTTACACAGCTTTTGTCACTTTTTCCACTGATTTAATACCTGTGATGGAGACATTCACTTGGAAGTTTCGTCTTTGCCTCAGAAACATCTGCTCACCAGTGTTCCTTGCTATGACTGATGCACTTCTCTTGTACTGGTTTAATAATTTTTACAGTCTGCCATCACTCACATAAAGTAGATACCTCCGGCATTTGCTTTTGAACTGAGACTAATGCTCTTGCTGTTTGCTGTTAATCTAGTGACTAGGAATTTTTTGTTCTCTGCAAAATGAATAAATGCAATCTGCCAGTTCCCCCCCTGCTGTCACAGGTCTATATTCTTTGGTAACATTGCTTTTTCCTTGTGGAGAAAGGCAGGCTGCTTGCTGTACATTGCCTGCCATCGCTGTACATTTGAGGGAGTGTCTTCTCCCACAGAATCTCATATCTGCACCCAAATGTCCTATTCCCAGAAGTCAAGTATTGAAAATTTCCTCTGAATGACATTTGGAGACTGTGTAAAAAGATGGCTAAAATTGGTTTTCTGTCAATATGAGTCAGGGCTTCCCATAGTTTTAAAATGTTAAAAATTAAGCAAAACCAAGCAAAAAATGAAAAAGACTTATTTAAAATGGTCCACTTTAGCTCTTAATGAATTAAAAAAGACAAAAAACTAATGAAAAATGAAATTGAAAGTGAAATTCCAAAATTGATAGTTGAATTTGTGATTTCAGTGTGACATTTCAAAATTTTCAGATGAATATGCAATTCCTTTCTACCTAGAGAATAGCAACAAATGTCAAAATGTTGACATTCTTCACAAAACAGTAATTCTGAGTTCTAACCAGCACTAGCTGTATATCAGCTGCTGACTGTCATTGCTTCTGGGTGGATTAAATTAAATGCGGTTGCTTCTGTTAAAGAGAGGAGGAGGGGAAGAAGGCAGTGATGTCTAACAATGAGATGAGAAGCTTGAGTTAGGACTTGGTGGCACTCTGTGTCATCGACAATGATGTTCTCTTCTTCAAGGTATTATAAATCTCTGCATCAAAATCTTTGTGGATTTCCTCGTGATTTTCAGGTGAAAAGGTGTTGCCAAGAGGTGCAAAGAGGTGTTTTCAGAATGGTGGGCTTATCCTGACTGCAGGAATCCAGCACAGACTGGTTTATACCCTACAGTTTTGAAAGAGCCCAATTCTTGGCTTAAAACATGTTTAACATTTTCATTTCACAACTTTACTGTTTGTTCTTTGTATTATATTGTCATTGTTTAAGCACTCCATATACTAGCAGGAACCAGCTGATGACAGGACAATTAATCAGATTTTTCTCTTAGGAATCATATATTTGAGTTGCTTTCCTGAAATAGAGAAACGAGTTGCAAAACTATTACCTTGTAGTTAAAGATAACAGGGAGGCTGCAGTTACCGGAGTAAGTCGGGTCAGCATATACTGAGAAATCAACTTAAATTTACAGCTTCAGGATGCAACTTTTGCAGCTTTAGCTTTTAGTCGGCCACAATGGGTTAGTAATATAAGAGGAATAATTGAGAAAGAGGCTTTTGGTGTAATACCTGGATGTTCTTTCTTGCTCCTTCTTAAAATAAGCTGAGGACAATGCCTCTATACACGATAAGGCATGGGGCAACCTTGAAGTTAATTAAGGGCTCTGTTTCTGTGCTGTTTAACTCTTGATAGCCAAGTGTCTACCTTGACAAATACTGCCAGACTGTGTTACGCTATAAAAGATAAGGATTTTTTTAATCTGAGACATAAAATGTAGCTAGTATATATTTATCTATAGGTGGAAAAGAATCATCTGATGGGGGAGCTGGTTTTTTGAGCAACAGTGCTTGCCTGGGGCTGGCTGAGCTCGGGTCTCTAGTGGTAGCACAATGAGGCAAGGACAGTTGGCCTGGCTACTGATTTGCAGTTTTCAGTTCAAAAAACATCCCCCGTAAAAGTGAGTGCCACTTAATTCACAGGCATACTCTGGCTGCTGTGGGTGATGGTGCTTCTGATTACTGGAGGAGCCGTTTCCTTCTGTTTTAAAATACACCTGAGTTTAACCACATCGTAATTCTGCCAAAGGCAAGGCACCAGAGCAAGTGGTGAATATGTTCTTCTATGAAATAACCTCTGTTGTACTATTGTTTACTGCAGTGAAGCTAGGACATGAGTGGGTAGGGAAACTTGCCCAAGATTATGCACCAATTCATTAGGAGAGCTGGGGAGAACAAGGAGCATTCTGGCATCATTGGGTAGCTTATCTGTTTGACATGAGAAGGGCTCTGGTTGACCTGATGGTAATGCCATTGTTAAGCCAAGGAACTGCTCATGATAGTGGTAGTTCGGGTGATGTGACATTTTTGTCCTGTCGTTTGGAAAGGATCCATCCTACGTTTGGGTGATTTTCCTACTGACCTCTATGAAGCTTATTTGTGACCTTAATCTGTTTTTTAATGGCTCATATACGTGTTTTATAGTAATGATCTGTTACTTAAGCACCAATTTGCATAGGGAGATGCGCACAATTTAAAATATGATTCATTTCTCCATCGATGGACATGATTGTCGACAACTCAACTCTTAAGCCTAGTACTTCTATGAGCAGCCAAGTTAGAAAATAGTCATGGTGCATAGTGAGCAGTGCAAGCCATGTAGGATCCCATCTAGAATAGATATTCAGTTATAAAGAGTAGAAAGTAATCTATAACGGCTGCTGATATAATATTTTTTCCTCCAAGCGTAATGGCAAGAAATAATTGATGATATATGGTTACATTTACTGATCATAAATGTGCTAGTACTCAAATAACTTAGGCCTCCACATAATGGGCTTCCTGTTAAGATTTACCTCTGGATAACTAGAACAAAACATGATATAGTAAATTAAATACCAGCCTTTAGGGGGAAAAAGAAAGTGTTTTGTTTTTTTTTTTTAAAAAAAAAAGAAGAGGTTTCCTATGACAAGCTAAGAGAACTTCTGCAAGGCAAACAGAATCTGCAATTATACTGACAGTTTTGTTCTTAAATGAAAGTAATAGTGAATTATAAAGTTGTAAAATTGTTTTCACAACAATATTTTGTTTTTTATAACTCATACTATTTCACTTAGTAGCTGCCTGGCTCCAGAGCAAGTTACATAACACAATATTATGAATATGGTGCCTCAACTTTTTGTCTCGGGAATTAATTTAAGGGCTCTAAACTTTCCAATCACATTTTCTTCTTTGTTCCAGACGCAGTGTATTCTCTCTGCTTGAAAAAAATAGCAGATGAACTGTGTCTTGCTTATAATAGAGTAGTATTTCTATGCCTCTTCATCCACACTAATAGGGCAGTGACTTAGTCTTACCTGTATCCTTAAAATTGTGTGGATTGAAATGTGCTGTCTCAAGTCAGCTACAGAAAACAAATTAGAAGAGTGGAGCTGCTGTGTGTTAGCTGATCAATCTAGCATTAGCAAGGATTTTCCACTGTGTGGGTTAGCACCAGCACAGACAGATGAATTATTATTACTGTCAGTATCACTCATCCCCCCTCAATTAAATCTTTTTCTAAACAAACAAACAAAATTTCCTCAAATGAATTGGCAGTAACTTAACTGACGTATTAGGATTACTTTAGTCATCAGTAAAATGGAACCTTACCTGAGCTATAATAGAGTAGATTAGCTGTAATAATTTTCATCCCGTTATTGCCTCGTTAGACTTTATTTTACCAACACCTGAAGGATATTTTTTTCAGGGACTTCCTCCAGCTTTGTGAGAGCTGTTTGCTCATTAAATGAATTGCTTTCTTTTTTGTTGTTGCTGTGAGAGAGCTTGAAGTGAAAACTCATGGCTTTTTCAGGGGAAAAAAAAATTGTGTAAGTCTCCAAGGAAGCTCCTGCTGTGTATATGCCACTGATGGGTTCCTTCTAGGTTGTCACCAGGAAGCCCAGTGGGTTTTAATTTTCAGTCTGAGTCGGACGACAGAAGAAATCTCCTATGAAGAAGTTCCCTATAACATTTGTACTATTGTAAAACTCAGTTTCGTGAGTATCTTGCAGACGAAAGTCCCAGGTGGCTATCGTGTTCCTCCGGTCTGGTGATCAGGATCAGAAAGGTGCCCTGCACCTCCTTCTCCAGCTTTTGTAAGAGGAAGGCTTTCCTGTTTCCTTTGCTGCTTCAAAGTCGTCTCTCCCTCCTGTTAAGCAACACTTATTTGTAACCTCTCTTTCTCCAGACTGCATCCCAAGAACATGCTTCAGAAACACATCAATTCTTGCATGGCCTCATTTGAATACTTCAGTTAAAACTTTTTCCTGGACCCATTTCCTTAACCGCATTTCCTATAATCTAGGTTTTTCACGTGACTTCTATGTGTATCCACATCATTTTCCCTGAGGGTGCTTGTCCCCTAAGGTTTAAACTTAAAATTGGGGCTTTTGCTGCTGTTGAATTTCCAGATCACTGAGCAAGTGGTGGATGATTCTGTGAATCTTTCAAGTACAGAATCTTTAAGTCCAAAGAAGTAACACGGTTGTATTGCAGGCAAACGTGGCCCTGTAGGTAACAGAGGGTGTTGGAAACGCCAGTGCTTGCTTATTTGTGAGACTGCTCACCAATACATATGTCCAAATGCAGTTTTCAAATCTGAATTCAGCTTCCCACCAACTTTTCTTTACCCTTTCACCATCAGGTCACCTTCTGGTGAATAAATACAGCACAGCAATTAAAACCATATGTGCAATTAAAAGAAATTCAGCTTGAATTTAAACAGCATGAAGATAAGAAAGGTAAAAAGATAAAGACAACTGGAAGCTCAGTTCTGTGACCCGCTTTTGAATAAACAACATTATATTCCACAGTCAATTATCCAAAAAGTACAATGTGTTCTGTTGCCAAAAAAAGGTTGTCAGATAGAAGTGGTTAGTCAAAAGGACACATGCACTGGAGTGAACATTAGTCTATTGTACTCAGTATAATATTATACAAACAGGGCTGGTTTGTTGCTGGCTGTTTTCTTTTTTTTTTTTAAATTTTTGACCACAGATGAGATTATGCAGCTTTTTAATATTATTTCATAAACATCTAATTGCAGGCTTCAGCAAGAGGTGCAGGCATTGCTAGGGAAATCAAATAAGGTATGCTCTGTGCAGCCCAATAATAAGGCTTCCAATACAAAAGTGGAAAAACAAGTCATTAGTTACAACCATCGAACGGAAGAGGTCTAATGGGAGCCACAGGATAAACATTCCATTTTATTATGTCTTCGTTATATGTTTTGCAAGACTCTGTGGTTATAAATTAAAATTGCTTTTTGCAGCAGTAGCTGTAAAAAGTTCAAAATCTGTGAATGTACCTATTATTTTTATTTATATCACAGCAGGCTGCTAGCAAAATGAACTTTTTTTTCCTCCTGGTTGTTAGTTAAAAGATTACAAATGCGGATCTGCAGGCAGCACTCAAAAATGCACCCCCGCCCTTTTGTTTTGAAAATCAAGATGGCATCTATTTAAAGTGGGAGAGAAAAGGAGAGTGAGGGGGAACCCAAACACCTCAGATAAAATTAACTGCTTCTCCATTACACAAGTTGGTAGGGTCTGGTCTTTGTTTAGAAATTCAAATTAATGCTAGTGAAAGCATACAGACTGTGTACTTTGACAGATGAGATGGGGTTTAGACTTGAGACCACGTCGCTGACAAAGCACAAGACTTTCCAGGGCTCTTCTCCAGTTGAACTGGCGGTTCTTGAAGACCCTGATTACCAGCAGAAAAAGCAGTGTTAGCACAGGATTTTCCCCTGCTGACTCCTGCCTTCTGAGCAGGCAGGAGACGTGCTGCTGTGTGAGGAAACATGTTCAACCTCCGTCTCGCTGCCCCAGACTCTTTTCTGAACCTTCTAGCAAAACAGTTAATTTGTTTGGTTTTTCATCCAGTTTTTGGAAGTCACTGCCCCAAGGTAACAGCCAGAGCAAGAGATTCGTGGTGGTTGGAAACAATTGTTTATCCTTTTAAAAAGGATACAAAGGACATGCAACTGTAAACCCTCATCAGCCCTTCTGCTTTTATTTAGGAGTTAATCCTTAGCTGTGGGACCAGAGACAGATGCTTCTGTGGAGGACAGGCTATCCCATACCTGTACAGGAGACTGGTGACTTTCACCTTGCAAATCCCAAGTGTCAGCAGATTATTTCTGAGCTGTACTTCCCCCTCATCTATGAAAGCCTGTTGTCAGAAGCTTAGATTCATTATGTGAGGTCCTGTATGTCCAAGGGAGGAAAAAAAAAATGGTATGCAAATTAAAGAAGGCAGAAAACCACTGCCCTAGGGACTTTCCTACTCTTTCGCATTAGCATTCCCCATGGGCCATTGAGGAGGCAAGCTGAGGTGGTCTCGCTTGGGCTGGGAATTTTTGCTGAAGGGGAGGAAGAGGTTCATGAACATCTTTTTCCAGGGACTGGGCAGGGACCACAGCAAATCACTAGGATGGATCACATCAAAAGATGATATGGCCTTCTCAGTCTATGCAGTGCTGCTGCTCCCTGGTTTCACCATTATTATTTTTCTAGTGTTGCTTTATAATTGTTCTAAATATGAGATAATACCAAGAAATCAATACCATGGGGCCTAATTGTTTTTCTATCATCAGGAAATTAAGTTTTAAAAGTGTGTTTAGTCCTCAGAGGCCTGTTTTAGAGTAGAAACCTGAATTTTCTACACAAGCTGAGTTCCTGCAAACTTTGCCTCCCACTGTGCTGACAGTTTCTGAGAAATTATTTTATTTCCCATTTTAGATGTTGGACAGTGACTCAGTATGCTCTGGAAATACTATCATTCTAGCAATTTTCTCGTGTGGTAGCTCAACTTAATGTCAGAGAAATAGGTAGTTATGAGACCAGACACTATAATGTCGGACTTAGGTTTAAAAATAAATGCTTGGTTAACTTTTAGTCATCAACAACTTTTCTATTGCCACACATGCTAGAAAATGGAGTAAGTGGCCTCATAGAATTCCAGGCACGCTCTGTGGTCAACTGAAGTATCTATAGAAGATTAAATGTGCTGGTAATACAGATTAATGCTGTGACCGCTCTTGCCATATAGTGTGTATGCCCTGCTGTATAGAAATTTGGAAGCAGAAGTTATCTGTTTACTCAGGTGAACAAGTGTGGGTCTAGATGGGCCTTGCTAGATGTCTGATTTCTCAAATCTCTCTTTTCTGGCTCTAGACTAGGTAGGTTAACCTTTTTCCCTCTTTGTTTCCTCTGTAAAATGGGTATAATGTTTGCCTCCTGTATCACAGTGGGGATTTTAAGACTTGATTGTCTGCAAAGTAGTTTTAAAGTCTATAAATGCAAAGTATTATTCCTATTTTCTTTGTGAAAGGCAATTGAAATCATGCACAGGGGCCTGTCGCAGCAGGCACAGTGGTTATTTGCAATGAAGGATATTTCTGCACCTTTGTATGGAAACGAAGAAAAGACTTCTCTTAAATATGTGGCTATTAAAAATAGTTAACTTTCAACATTTACATAGTGTTTTATATTTTCAGAGCCTCTTATGAATCCTAACTAAATGCTTCATAAAGCCTCTGAAAGGCATACAGCAATATCCTGCTTTTATGGTCCTTTCCCCATGCTCACAGAGGGAGAAAGTAACTCAGCAGAGCTCACATGGGTAGCAGCCGCATGGCTTTCTCCTCCATCGGTCTGTGTCTTGATGCAGTGATGAATGAATAGTGGGGTACTGGTGCTGAGGAGATAAAAAGGTTGTCTCAGCGGTGGAGAATGAATTAATTAACCAAGTTATGGTTTTAAGGATGACTTAGTTTTCGTACAGTGAAACATGTACATGCTAGCCTTGAGGAACAGTGCAGCATTCTCACCTGTCTGGATCTGAATGCTTTGGAGGGATTTAGGATGAATGTGGCCCGCTCTCATCTGCTGAGCATGTGCTTAGGGTGGGAATAGACAGTGCCTTGCCATGGCAAGTCCCTGTTTTCTTTTGTTGCCAGTCACAGTGAAAGGCCAGTGAGATCAGGCATGACTACTAGCATCCTGGGCTTTTCTGTTACGGAAGCATCTGCATGTTTTAGAATCATAGAATGATTAGAGTTGAAAAAGACCTTAAAGATCATCGAGTTCCAACCCCCCTGCCTTGGGCAGGGACACCTCCTACTAGACCAGGTTGCTCAAAGCCTGGTCTTGAACACATCCAAGGATGGGGCATCCACAACTTCCCTGGGCAGCCTGTTCTGGTGCCTCACCAACCTCACAGTAAAGAATGTCTTCCCGATATCCAACCTAAATTTCCTCTCTTCCAATTTAAAACCATTACCTCCCCCTTGTCCTATCACTACACTTCCTGACAAAAGAGTCCCCCTCCAACTCTCCTGCAGGCTCCCTTCAGATACTGGAAGGCTGAATAGCCCCAGCTCCCTCAGCCTGTCCTCATAGGAGATGTGCTCCATCCCTCTAATCATCTTTGCAGCCCTCGGCTGGACCCGTTCCAACAATTCTATGTCCTCTCCATGTTGAGGACTCCAGAGCTGGAGTATTCCAGATGGGAGTACTATGGGAGTTTTATAGTGAACCAGATGCAAAGAAATGTGGAAATAGGAAAGAGGATAGATGTTGTTGCCCAGTGTTCAGGACTGTTCAGCCACTTTCCTTTGGTGTTCAGTCTGGGGTGGTTCATCTGACATTTGGTGGGTAAGTTATGCCCCATGCAGTTTTAGAAGGCTGTAAAACAAACTCACTTATGAAATGAGTTGTTTTGCAGCTGGAGTCAGGCTATCTCCATACAGTAATTCCAGATGTTGGGAGTGGAGTTTATGAGCCGAGAAGCCAGGAATGGAAAGAAGCAAACATCCAAAGAAGCTGCAGCAGATATGACACTGCATATATGCAGACTATGTAAGGAGTAACTTTTTAGCATTGTTTGGTCTGTCCTGTGAAGGCCCTTGAGTTGTAAAGTACAAACTACCATTTTTTAATGTATGTTGAATCAGTGTGATACCAGTATAGCTGCATTAACTTTGGAGCATCTATGGTAATTAAGTAACAGTTGGGCATATAGATGAGAGGCTAATGCAGTGTTTGTCATCGGGGGTTCTCAAGCAACAACTGGAGACTGAGTGAATCACAGAGTAGTGTCTTCTATTCTGTTACTCTTTGCCCGCCTAAAACAATTGCATGTTGAACCTAGTTCTGGTCTTCATGTGACTTTATAGTTAGCTCTTGGGGAATCGTCACCTTATATGTGCTGAGATGTAGAAGAGGTTGGACTGGTATATACTAACTAGCCATTTTTTGATACTTGCTTTTGTGAGACATTGATTCTGAGCGAACAGAGATTTTACTTCTCATATAATAAGGTATCCATCTCTGTGTTCTTCTAAAGAAGCAGGAAGAGGAATGCAGTAGCAGAACAGCTCAGGTACATGACACCTCACAGTGGATACCCATCCATTTCTGGCGAGGTTTGCGGTTGTAGCTTTCAGAGTAGGATGTGGCTGGTGGGGTTGTTTGTACAGAGATATCAGCAATGATGTGGGACTGATCAGAAAGGACTGTTGGCAGCACAGGTAGAGAGCAAGATGGGTGTCAGAATGGATTGGTTGTGAACATGCCTCCTCACAGATATAAAGCAGAAATAATGTTGACAACTTGGGCCATTTCTATGGATACATGTTTCGTCTAAGCTTTCTTTCCAAGCCCCCTACTCCTGATTTTTCCCAGAAGGATTTCTCTATATCTCACATCCTATTTTTCTTGGAGAGAGGTTTTTTCCTACTCCTCTTAGACTCTGCACAAGAGGCAGCTGTTCACTCCTCCTCAGCAATGAATATATACAAGGTCTGTGTGTGAAATTCCAATATACAAGGTCCAGAACACTGTGATGACAGTGAGCAAGGCAGCTGCACTGAGCTTTTGCTGATGAGAGTTTATTGCTGTTGGTTTCTTACCGGCTCATATCTGCCTCGGCTGTTCTGCAGATGCTTTTCTTCCCCAGCACTGATTTTTCACTTGAATTGCAGAAGACCAATTCCTCAGCAAAGGTGTGCAGCTTTCCTCAGACCTGTGGGATTGCCACTGGATAGATTTAGATTGGCAGCAGCCCAAGAAATTTGAGTACTGGGAAAACTATGAGGACTCATAAATCAGGGGACTACAGGATTGAATACAAAACTCTACCTGTCAAAAGGAAGCAACCTGCCAACTGCCTGATATACATGGAATCTGAGGTTTGCTGTGGGATGTTAACACCCACCATGCATGCACATGTATGCAGGCAAATACTAGCTGGGTAATTGCACTTCTAGAGTTCTACCCATGTTTTCAGTGTTGGCTGTTCACCGGTTATCACCCGTGAGTTCTGCTCCTCTTGTGCCTTCGATCCAAGAAGTTCAAAGTACTCTAATGCTGAGGACTGCAACTAATGGCCTTCAGCTGAACATGGGCAGTGAGTTGTTTTCACCCAACATGTGGGTTAGGTTAAGTAGCCTAATTTTAGCCTTCAGCACACTTTGATCAAAGAATTTTCCAGTTTGGCTTGATAGCTTGAACCCAGTATTACCTTCCTTTCCCCTGGGGGTTACTGTTCCACACTGATTACCCACACTGGCCTGCTTGACCCCAGCATTTGCAATTCAGGTGGCTTATTCTTCTTTCATAGGGGCTCTGGTGGGATCTGTAAATCTACCTGCAAGGGAAGAAGGCTGGACTTCTGTGTGCAAGTAGTGGAAGGACCATAACAATTCCCTTGAATAGTTGGTACTCATCATGCAGATGGGGAAACCAAATCTTGTTTGGGTTAATTAACATGCCTAAGTCCAAAGACTGAGTTGGTGCTGAAGTGGGGAAGTGAACCCAGAAGTTTTGACACGCAGCGGTCTGTGCTTCCTCTTAAAAGGAGAAGTTGTGATGGCACCTGTCAGGTCTGAGTGTTGTTGTGTGAGGCCATCCAAACCGCCAAATCCAAGTTTCAGTGAGTCTTCAGTTTTTCTTTGTTCCTGCTGCACTGGCTTGCCAGAGACACTCTGAGAGAGTCATCTGGGTGTCCTCCTGGGAGCTGCAGGGCACAATGGGTGGGCCTATGTCAGGAGCTGGAGTTGGGATGTCTTTCAACTGATGCTACAGAATGACATTGTCTTGCTGGCTGGGATGCACAGGCATGGGGCAGCGAGCAAAGTGAACATGAGTTGGTTTGTGTGTATGTATTTGCACATCAGAGCGCAGCTGCCTTGTCTGCTTGTTCCAGAGTGGGAGGGAAAGAGGACAGCCAGTGGTCACTAGCTGCCTTTGGTAAAACATTATCTCAATCAATCATTTGGTTGTGTTGTTCACTAGGGAACAGCACTGTCCACATGACATCTAAATATATTCCCTACCTTCTCTTAGTCCAAAGGCAAGGGCAGCTTGGTGATGGAGCAAGCCCAAAATTCCTCCTGTGGACAGCACTGCAAGACCAAACCTCCAGAAAGGCTTTGAATATAGCTCAAGGCATAGTCAGCCTGGCTTGTCTTATCTCTCCCTGTTCTCACTTTCTTGCCACCACAGCACACATCGGTACTTGCTGACTCAATGTACATATTCCCTTCTCCTCACTCTACATCTCTCTCTCGTATCTTCTTCTTCATCTCCCTCTTCTTGTATCTTTCCTTTCCTGTTTCTGCAGCACCCTAGTCTATAATACATGCAGTTCTTCCATGAGACTGTTAGATTCACCAGTTTCTGCAATCCCCTGTGTTGTGGAAGGATGTTGCAAATATCTGTTGCTCTCTTTATCTGGGTCATTTGCAAATCTGCGGGTGCCATGTATACAGGTTAGCATCTTGGGAGAGCTGCTTTTCCCATCAGTTTGTGAGCTGCTTTTGTTGCAGTCTTCACTTTGGAGAGTTTCCTGTTGCCATTCAATGTCTAGGGAGCTGATGATGGCTTTCTTGAGCACCTTTGTTTGTCTGTGCTGGGACTCTGGCACTTGTGCAGCTGGGGCAGCTTGATCTGTGTGTATTTGCCGTATTGTTTGCTCTTGTCACGCCATGTGTCCTCTAATTACACTGTCCTGGATGAGTGCCAGCAGGAGGAGGACAAGACGTACAGTACAGAGTGAGATGGTATGGAGAGGTTTTACTCATGTGTGAGGGAAGACTTCATCCTGCCCTTTTAGCAAATGTTTAATATTCCCAGGAATATCCAAAGTGCTGCTCTTGTTCTCAGTGAGCTTGGGCCTAGCTATGAGCAGATGTAAATAGCCACTCACAGCCTGGCACTTCAGGTTCTGCGTGGTGTGAAAATGTGACTGTTTTCACATAGGTCTCCCCTCGATACAAGTTTTGTCCTTGGTGCCAAATCACCTTTGAGCCATGAAGCACTTACTTATCCCCACCTAAAGATCTCTGACCGACTGAGACAAATTCACCTTTGAAAATTGAACTGATGCGATATGATGACTCAAAAACATAAAGGATTTTTTGTTTGTTTGCTTGTTTTGAACCACAAATGGTTCTGCTTGAGGTTTACTTATGGTCAGGCTACAAACTATAGAGCCAAATTTTGACTGTACTGATGTTTTCAGCTTAGCTCATTATAAGGAGGCTGATCCTTAACTGGGATACATAATAAGATTTGAATTTCACCTCAGAGCCAAGAACTGATTGGTAACTCAGTTCTGCGTTTTCTATAAAAAATGTATTTGTAGTCAGTGTAACGCTGCAAGATGACTGGTAAACAAGCAAGTCCCAAAAGTAAACACCAATAAAATAGGAAAGCTTTAGACAGAATTTACATCATCAAAGTTTCCGGGAATATTTTCAATTATTATCTTTTGTATAATGTTGCCGTCGTCTTTTGGGGTTTTTTTTTTTTTTTGTTTATTGTTTTTCTTAAATGTCTTTGTACAGATTTCTTTTAATGTGAGCAATACAGGGTTTGTATGGTAGGTGCAAATTAGGTTTGTATTCATCCTTTCTTAGAATGAGTGTAGTATTTATGTAGGGGTAGGAGGTTCTCCTTTCTAGTGCAAAGCCAGTTGTTGATCCTCCTAATCTGGGTAAGAGTAGCTGAAAAGTGGCTGAAAATCCCAGGGAAAAGTAAAGAAGGATTTTTGGGGCTTGTTACATCTCAGGCTGGGGAATGTAACTTTTGCTTTTTGTATCTTCATATGTGATCTTGCCAAAATTTCTAGCATGCTCGTAGCTCTCTGTCTTCATGGCTGCTCTGCTTTTTTTGACTTGTGAGCGTCTCAGCTTCATTAATAACAACTAACCCCTTTCATCACTCTGTCTCTCTGTTTATTTAGAGCTTGACCTTTTGAGTGTTTGCCCTAACAGTTTCTCTTTGTGAAATGTTCAACCGCCAAAAATAAGCTCCAAGAAAGGGTATGTTATTTTTCTCTTGCATACTTGCAGCGTTCAGAAGACGTGCCCCCACACCTGCTTTTCCAAAGGAGCGCTCTCAGCTGCTCTTGCCTGTTTTGGGGTGCCCAGAGCTTAGGAGATCATGCCCTGTAATGAATGTTAATAATCGTGATTTGGCCTGGAAGGTAGCATTAGGAGGTATTGGCAGAAGTGATCATAAGGGGGTCAAGTACTTTGTTTTACATCCCCTTTGAAAAATCTCCCCTGAAGGATGCATTACTAAACAGTGTCTCCAGAGCTAGCTACATACATGAACAGCATTTTCTATTTGTGGGGCTGACTATGTGAGAGATCGCCTAGAACCTGCAGCATTTAGAAGAGCAAGGGAAATATCATCTCTTTATTTCTTGCAGCACCTAAAATGCAAATAAAAGACAGATCTTGCATTTAGAAGAGCTTGCACATTTCCAGTTTTCTCTAATCCTTAGCTACAGTCAGAAATAAAGCATAGATGTTAACAGGAGAGTGAGGTCTTGGTTCGGCAGTTGTTCTAGAGATGAATATGTTGCCCGCCAAAACACTGATAAAATTTCCTGTATGAAGAAGGGAAGGTGGAAAGTTTCAGCAGGAAAAAACAGAAACTCTGTCTGAAGTAGAGGAGCAAGCACTGAAGAAGCACAGAAGTCCTGTTCCCTCCAAAGTAAACCACAAAAAGCCCAGAGAAAGCAGGATACTAAGGATTCATGCCTACCACAAACAAAAGCAGCTTTGAAATGGGTGTTGCGCAGGACAGTACTTCAGGTGCTCCAGTATTTGGAATTAAGCTGGAGTGACTCTGAAGGGTTTTGACAGAGCTCCAGCATGTGACACTTCTGCAAAGTGTAAGAGAAACAAGAAACCACAGGGAAATGACTCTATACCCCTTTGTCAAAAACTTTGAGAAACCTTCCTGTCATTGTCTTTTCCAAACTTGTCGTGTCAACTTGAGCCACTGCTATTCCTAAATCTGTTACACTGCGAAGCACAGCACATGTGCAAGCTGCTGAATTACTGTTTAATGAAGCATAGTTTCCTATCCCCTGCGAGACAGTTTTTACAGACATGAGGTTTGAACTTTGGTTTGGTTACAAGAGCCCAGCCCTGGGCAAAAGAGGCTGCAATATCTTCAAACAAGGGAGAGTCTTTCTGTTATTTCTGCACCTGATTTAGCAACCCTGTTGGATTTACTAATACTGATCAGATGAGGGCTATGATCAGATTCCACCTCTTTGGGCCCGAGAAGAGCTATGAGAAGTTATTCTTTGTGGCATGTGGTATCACCATTCAGCTGCACTGTCACCTGCACTGTTGTAACCACACAGTGCAGGAAACAGCAATGCATTAAAAAGAGAAAACACTCTGCTCCCGTCACAGTCATTTCAGGCCCAAAGCCTGGTCTGGCCGTGTCCTCTGGTGCATAACAGCTTTCACTGGCTGTGGGTTCTGGCACCCGCCTCGCACTCAGGTTTCTCAACATTCAATATGTTGGTTAAGGGCCACATTTTATTTAAGTCCTGTAGGATTTGCAGCTGGCCAGGTTGCTCACACTGAGATATGTGAGTGCTGTGCCTTGCATGACCCGTATGTAATCCATCCTCAAGAGCCAGTAACCTCCTGGGTGTCACTTGCTCAATCCCTGAAACTAGCCAAGGCCAGGCTTCGGCCAGTGCTGGTGCTATTTCTCAGTATCTCTGGGTTAGCCTGTAAGGTTGCTGTTCATTTTATTCCTTCCCCTTAATTCATTGTCTCTGAGAGTGTCCAAAGCATGCTGCCTTTCTTTGGAGTTGGTTAGAGTAGGTTTGGCTTTGCTCACTGCATTTATATGGGCTTTTCCATCCTGGTTATCTGACTGTAGTTTGCACTCCCAGAATCCATGATTTATTCACCTGTCTGCAGCTTCAGTCACTTCTTTATTGTGCTCCTCACTCTTTTCCTTTATGACACTGTCTCTGCTCAAATGTCTGGGTGGACCTTGTCATAACCCAACCCACCAGTTGGCCCCGGGAGCTTATCCTCAGTCTCATACTTCCACCTTTGTCCATGGTGACAATCATACGTCCAGCTTTTGTCCATGGTGACAATCCACCACTCCTTCCATGTTGTTGCTGTTCTGCATTGACAGTCATGCTGATAGAGTTTGGTGCAAAACTGAGCAAATTAAGCAATGGATTTATTTTCTGTTTGGATCATGTTATGGGGACAGACTGAAAAATTTAGCACTCAACATGTCACTAGCATCCTGAAAGCAAAATTTTAACAATGTGGTCACCACCTTAACTCTACTCCATCACAGGACAGCAGCTTCATAATTCAGCATCCAAGCTGGGCAGTCTCTGCCCTGCTTGCTTTCTAGTGGCATTAGAAAAAGGTTCTGTGGAGATGGGCAGTCATGGTAGCCCATCTGCATGCATCTGTGACCTTTGTTAGGGATGAGGTGTCTTTTCCTACATGCTGTGTCCGGCAGCAGTGGGGAGCATGGAACAAATGGGGTAATGCTGACCAACAGTTACAGGAAAAGTGGGGGGCACCCAGTGACTGTGTAGAAGAGGCAGAAGGGAGTAGGGAAACTTTCCAGTGACAATGGAGTATAATTAATAGGCCCCTGCAGCTGTCTCCCCTTTCTGGCTATGCTTTCCCTTTTGATTTTCAGCATGGAGAGCAGCAGAGGAAGCCAGAAGTCTTTCCTGCTGGCAAAGAGGAGCAATTTGGACATCACTGTGCCAAAAATGTACATTCTTGAGGGAACAGCCAGATGCCTTGGCAACACCCAAGATGCCTCAGTTCATTGAATCTTAGAAATGTAAAGGCCAGGAGCAATGGAGACTGTCTCATCCCTTTCCCGTCAGTGAAACAGGATTAAGTGTATCCCAGGGAGCAGCTCCTGGCAAGGACCACTTCTAGTTGGGAATCCCGCTGTTGCTACCAAATATCTGCTGGGCCGCTGATACGAGTTCCTGCTGGTGTGGTGCCACAAAGACACCCATGCTCTCCCAGCATACATTTGTCAAGCCAGCTGTATCAAGGTGTCTCCTCCGTGCCAATTTCGGTATCAGTAGAAATGTGGGTATGCCCTGGGGGCGGTGAGCTGTGGAACTTTTAGGAGTAGATTTGGGAGGGTTTGAGACCTAGGCTGCCTTATCTTCTCTGTTCTTACAAGAGGGAAATCTGCTGCTCTGTTGCCAAATAGTAATTTTTTTTTCTTTCTACAATATAAAATGAGTGCTTTGAACTCTAGTTTTGCAAACACGAGTTAGAAGCTGATCTTTCTTATTAAAAATAACTGTGTTGTGAGAGAGTGATACTGCAGCTGTAACACATTGCAATCTCTCTTCTCACTTTTCTTTCCTCTGAGGCTAATTTTTTCTCTCTGGCACCAAGCATTAGACATATACATCTGTATTTGGCTACTAAAGAAGCAGCCCAAGGTATGATTTTCCATAGCACAATACATTTGTCTTCAATAGGGGCTGCAGGGACGCAGCAGTTCAGTAAAGCTGACCTCTGATTTAGTGGTACAGATGCATTTCAAAGCTTGACTTCAGGCACCTGAATTTGGAAATATTTGACCTAAAGTACTTTTCCCCTTTTGGTTTATTGTCAGCTCTTATCTGGTCGTTACTGTAGCAGGTCACCACATTATCCCTTAGCAGCAGCCATCAGTAAGTGTCAATTTCCAGCAAATGAATTCAGCAACTTGCCAATATAGTTTTCTTTATGATGGCTATTTAAAGATGACAAAAATCATAAATCTTCCAGGCTTGTCATTGAGAGTTTATATTGAGTTTGTTGATGAAACAACTTCACAGCTCAGCTGAAGAGGAACTGCAGGGTTTGAAGAAGAAAAGGCTTTTGATAGTGTGCAGTAGTCCAAGAAATTGAAGATAAAAAACCAACTTGCTGGCATTTTGTCCATATTGCTTCTTCGTAGTCAGAGTGAGAACTTCTCTTCACACCCCTGAGAAAATCTGAGCATTTTCCAGCCCCTATAGAGGCCAGATACCAAGTGTTTTTTTGTAAACCTGGGGTTAGAGAAGGGGAATTAAGGCTGGAGGGTGACAGTGGGGGCGACCGTGACCTCCCTTAGCAGAATTTCTTTCTCTCCCACTTCACATCCTGCAGTGGAAAGTTCCATTGCAATATCGTTGGTTTACAACTGCAAATTTAATTGCTGAGGAAAGTTTGAATCTTGTGGACATTTTGATAACGGGCAATAAAATCTCCATAAATTTGTTTGGTGAATCCCCTGGTTTCCGTTTGCATTCTCATCCTCTGTGTAGGCTGGTGGCTCTCATTGCCACTTACTTATTTTGCAGTCAACGAATGGACTAGAAGACTTTATGGAGTAATTGCAGCATTAGGCAACAAGTGGGAAGGTTTATGGCTTTAGGTAGAGGGAAGATACAGTTGTAACAACTAACACAACTGCTTTAGTAACCACAATAACACTGAGTTAGTCCATAAAACTCCAAATTGGTTTGAAAATAAGGCATCTAAAAAGTATGTTTCAGGAATAACCTCTGCTTAAACAAGAAGAATGGATTTAGCTGGTTTTAGGTGTTGAAGTTATTTTAGTTATCATTCTCTTTTTCTTGAAAATCGGGGGTTTGCTGATCCTCCAAGCTTCAGCTGACTGTTGTTTCTGAAAACTGTGGCACAGAGGTTCTGTGGTAATATATCAGTCAAAGTAAAGTTAAATGTAATAGTAATAATTTTTGTTATAACAGTCATTATCTTGTGTATTTTGTGTATTCATACAGTGAGTGGACCAGTCATGCTCGTGTTTCCCAAAAAACCCCACTCCTTCTTCAGAAATAAATTCAGACCAGGAGATAAAGGCAATACTAAATTGGGCTAGTCTCTGAAGAGAAATTATGGTTTCAGAACCTGGCCCTTGGCAAAATACCCATTGACTCTGGCTGGGCCAAAATTTCACTTGTGATAAAGCAAGCACCAATTTTTTTCCTTTAAGTGAAACAGTCATATCAAAGGCTTTTTAAGTGTCCTTGTATTTTAAGATCTTCCTGCAAATTTCATCCTTATACTCAACTAGAGCCCCTATAAAACATGCATGAGCTAAATGAAAAAAGCAGAAGCACAGAATTGTCTTATGTCTTGGTATAGAGTGTGGAGCTGTTCTTTCCTTTTTGCCTTGCTGTCTCAGAGGATCACAACTCCAGTGGCTAGATACATAGATTGTATGTATTATATGTATTTATACTATATATGTGGGACTGTATTCTTGAAAAAGTCTTGGTCCTGTTCTCCCAGCAACTCTAGCAACTCAAAGCAGAGCATGGAGAGGGTATGTTAAAAGGACTGAGATTGAAGGAGGGAAAATGGGATGTCGCAAGCATGCTCAAGCAAAAGAAGTAAAAGTAATGTAAGTTTAATGCAAAAGATTTAAAACCCTTGACCTCTTGTGCATCAGGCCTAAAGCCCGTAGTAGGCTTTGCAAGTGGTTTTGGTACTGACAGTTCCTGAGTTGAGTTTATTTTAAACTGCCAAGCAAAACTACAAAGCCTTTTCTGTGTGATTGCTACAGGGTCTCAGAAAACTAATTTCCACAGCCGAGTTCACTGAACTATGACACTGGGCCTAAGAGAGCAGCAGGGGGTTGCTATCCCATCTGTGGAAGAGCACACTCAGTAGCACAGCGCAGACCACTTGCCCATGCTGGCTATTAGCCACCGTAACAATAATTTGTTCTGCAAATATCTCTTTAGTCATGCATATTTTAAAATGCCATTTTAACAACTGAAGTCTTAATGCTTAACTTCCAAACTTTTAATGTTGTTTACACAACATACGAATTAGACCAATTTTGACAAGCCCTGAACCTTTGTCAGGTGCAGTTATGAGCTTGTTCTGTAACAGCACTGGACTTTCAGGAATCGCAATACATAAATTCATGAAATTAAAAGCCCTGTGGTGAACTCCAACCAGGGCAGTGGATCAACTGGAGGCTGTCTGCCTGCTGCAGAACACCACTCCATCTTCTTTGATGAATCACTGGGTTGTGTGTGGCATTAATAAACATGAGCCAGAGAGCAAAAAGGGTGTTATCTAGATGTAATGAACTCCTGAACTGACTTGGAGAATGTGGCATGCTGACAAGGTGTCATCAACTATGAAGCAAGGCAGGCCCCCTCACCTCTGAAGCCCAGTGATAGGTATAACAAAGCCACTGTTATCTGAACCATTTTCTGGGGAGCCAGTGGTGCGTGGTTGCCCCATTAACATTTCATGTGCAAAGAGAAGAGGTTGTGAATGCTTAAAAGTCTCCCAGTGGCTAAACTGCAAAGCTTTTATGTTTTCTTTAATTGAAGAGTTAGCACACAGACATGTGTGCGCACATAATCTTCAGCCTGGAGATTTCAAGCTGTTAGGTAAATGAAATATTTCAATGAGAACTTTCTGGGTTTTGTCACTGGGTACTGTTAGCCCTTAGTAAATTAGGAATAAATACTTGCAAAGAGACTTTCATTTTTCTTTAGCACTATTTTCTGATGGCAGCTGGACAGATAATGCAGCCATGAAGTGGAACTCCTTTATAAAGAAGAGCAAGTACAAGCTCTTCTGAGGCTTGCAGGCAAAACCCTGCAGCTTCATAGCAGTAGTCGGCAGTATTTCAAACCGCAAGAAGACAATGGTCACTCTGAAAGGTAAGAAATGGATTTGGATGGTAGGATTTCGATACCGAGCACCGTTCCAGCAATTGCGACCACATCTGATTGCAGCAGTGTTGTGCTGAAGAGAGGCCTGAATTATAGTCACACTTCAAGCCTTTGTGCATCCCTCTGGTTTTAAAAATAATGGTTTTAAAGCAGGGGGTAACTAATCTGCACATCCTCACTGCAGGAATTGCTAAAAACGTGTAGGGCAGATGTGAACTAGGCATCTTGTGGGCAGGAGACTGATTCTTTTAGTATATTGGCAATTAGAGAACACAAGTATTCTGGTTCACCTTTTTTCCCCCCTTTTGCAATTAGGTGAGTATGGCTGTCTCCACTATACTTCTGCCCACCTTGAAAATGGTGGGCTGCTCTGATTTTCAAACGGTGTTCAGTAGTTTTAAAAAGACCAGTTCCATCAAGGTGTCAGGCAGTGAGATGTTTCAGTGTCTTCAGCAAGTGTTGCATTGGGTTTTTGAATGTAATTTAAGGTACTGCGAGCTGTTCATTACCTTATTTTTTAGTCTGTCCTGCCCTCTTGTGAACCCAGATGTTCTGCTTAAACCCTGAGAAGGGGAAAGTGTACCTGACCAGTATGTTTATAGGTGAGATAATTGCAAAAACAGTAATGTGAACTGCAAAAATGGGGAGAAGTCTGCTGTGTCTTTCATCTTTCTTATGCATTCCTTCAACATGGACAAGTCTTTAAATGCATGTCTTTTCTAAAATGTCCCATTTCCCTTTCCCCCTCTGTAATGGCTCTTGCTAGACACCACTATCCACTCAGCCCCTGAGTTGAGCTCCAGATGTTTAGATCCTTCCTGCTTTGTAAATTAGTAATGGGAACAAAAGCTGCTGAAGGAAGAGAGATGAGGATCTGCGGCTGGAGGATCCCTGCGGCTCAGCCACCACCACCACCATGGCTCTTTGGGCACCAGACAGTCTGTGGTGGGATGGGGCCAGCACTGGAGAGTGAACGGCCCAGGCTGCTGCTGTAGGCAGAGCAGGACTTCCAGAGGTGCCCTTGGGCTGTACTTGCTGAGGTCTGAGAGGGTTTTTGCCACAGGTGTTAGCGGCACGAGCAAAAGGCCATAAGTAGAAATCAGAGTATCTTCCTTTGGTAAAAGCTTACACAGAATTTGGTTTTGGCTGAATGGGGACTGCAGGAGTGTGCTCCTTTGATGGTAATTCAGATAACCTAGTGGAAACTTAAATATTCACTTATAAACCAGTATAAAAATAATATTCCCCATCTGTTTTAACTAGTCATGGTCTGTCTTGTAACAGTTCACTGACCATCTGTTACTGTGATGTAGAGACAGACATTGTGAATCCACTTGACTGTATGCATTTCAGACTTCAGTTTATTTTTGGTTGCTAGTACATATGGACCATGTTCTGTTACTCTCCATGTGTTTGTTCACAACGACTTCTCAGCACAAATTTCCCTGGGAGGGGTGTTTCAGAATGGGGGAAGAAGGGGGAAAAAAGCAATTAATTTTCTACTTCAACAATCATAAATAGTTTCTAATTTGGATCCCATCTTACTCTCTTTTCCCCCAGCAAGCTGTGTATGGATAAAGCAGCCAGGGGAGGGTGACAACCCAGATGTGATTAATGAAGTCACTGTCAGGCATGTATAGTAAAACTCAGACAAAATGAATCATTTCAGAGTTCTCTTATCGGTGTTTCTCCTCTCCCTTCACATGCTTAAAGGCTGGGCAGGTTGTTCAGGCACACACCCACTACCTCAGTACTCGTTAGTCTCCGTATCCAACAGGTGCTGTAAATTAGAATTGCACTTAGCTGGTTGGATGCATTTGCAGGATCTCCTAATGAGACAAGGTCTTGGTTTTAGCAGCAACGCTCTCAGTTTCATTAGTGATGCTCTCACTAACCCAAGTCATAGTAGTCTGCACCAGGCAAAGATCAGGGAGACATGGCTCTTTTCCAGCAGCAAACAGCAAAAACAAGCTGGTATTTGGTTGGGCTTCTTCATGCTGTAGAGCACCACTTGTTGCCATATCGGTGGTGTGTGGTGGATTTTTTGACCCTTACTGTGAGTTCAGGCTTGGTGAAATGCATTTGAAACAAATTTTTCCTAAGATCATAAGTTTGCTCCTTGTGGACAGCTTCCAGGCAGGGGCTTCATAGTCCAGCAGAGCTTCTGTGCGCCAGAGCTGACTTTTCTTCCTGCTTCTGTTTTCCAACAGGGTAACTTCTTTCACATCTGTAGTACTCCTGCCTTTGGGTGGCACGAGGTGGAAGTGAAACTTCTACAGCCTAACCAGCAATGAACTAGGTAGCCATGCAGCTACTTGGTCATTAGGCTAAATGTTCATTCCTTTGATGGAAGCATTTTAGAAAGGTTATGCAGATGGCACAGGAATGTTCCAGGAGTTAATCTGTACTTGTTCCTATTGCTCACAAAATGTTCTGTGCTCTCATTCTAAGTTAGCTTATTTAGACAAGCAGCAGCATCTGTTCTGGCATCAGCTAGTGCTCCAGAAGAACTGAGTTCTGTTCTAGATCTTTGGGTGGCTATAAGCCATCATGACTCCTTTTGTCAGGAAACCCTTTTAGCACACACAAATGCTAAGGGGAAAAATACAGCCACGGTAAGTGTTGCACTGGGAGGAGCAATATAAATAGCTGGATGGATCGGTGCCTCAGTGAACTGCTGTTTCCAGACTAGAGAAGCATTTCTGGATCCTACCAGGGCCCACAGTGTTATTGATTGTTGAGCAAAATGTGGGGGCTCCTGTGCAGTGATGAGACACAACCAAATCCCTCTCATTGGGACCCAATAGCACTTCTGTGTGTGCAACTGTAACAGCCATGTAGACTAAACAGGATTATGGTTCTGCATTAATTATCAGCTAATTAGCCCCCTTGGTTTTAGACAATGCACACTTTATAAAAATCAGGTGAAAGGATTTCTTGCATATATTAGTTACCAAAGCTTTGTACCTCACCACCTTTAATCCTTCTCCATTCTTATTTGTATTTGGTAATCTATCTGAATTAGCAGTGGTATGACCCATTCTCTACTGAGGCCAGACTGCCAGCTTATAGAAATTACTGAAATGAGGCGCCAAAGTAATGTAAGGACAAATGCCTCCCCGTACAGATTGGCATGAACACTGGAGGCAGCATTTGAGCGTAATATTGACTAATTATTTAACCATGAGTGGCAGCTTTGAACATTGTGTTCTTTTTGCTTCGCTTCCTGCATTTACTGTGAATCTAATTATGAGGGGAACGAGTATTTCTTCTCAGGTCGCTGAAAACAGAGCAGCTAGCTTTGGGAAAGTGCATGGGATGCAAAGTGGAGGCAGCCGTGAACTGTGTGTCAGCTAGTTCTTGTACTAGAGCTAGTACTAGTGTGCTATCACTAGTACTCACTGAGCAGAGATAGCAGGTGCTGGCAGGGATCTCTGAAAATCCAAAAGCTGCCCATAAGAGAAAATTAGATCTTCGTCTAAAAATGCATAGTTTGAAATGAGCCTCTCAGATTATTACCATCATGATTTTCCACCCCTCCCTTTGCAGAAGGCTTGGCTTTGTAATGATGATGCTTTCTGTGGTACTAATAAGAAGTGTCCCCAGCTGGATGCTTTTCAGTAGGGGTCATTTGTATCAAGAGATATGACCCCTAAAAGAGGAATGTAAGCTTCTGGAATTCATTTTGTGCACAAAATACCTCTGCTATAGACAGAACCTTTTCTGTATTTAAAGGAATATATATATGTACAGTAAACAGCTGGATCCCCTGCATGACAGGATACAACTTTTGGTTGCTTGAGAAGGCAGATGGTCATCTTATTCTTTCCCTTGCTACTGTCTTTTGGTTGTCTAACCCATGAGATGAAAATAATAAACTTAGCTCCTGAAGGTCTGAACCAATAAACATGGCAGTAAGATAGCAATTAATGTTTAGGTACTGCAGTAAAATTTGTGAAACCCTGAAACACATGTATCTAATAAGAAATTTAAGTCTGATCCTATTTATTCTGCAGGCCCCTAGAGAAAAGAACTGTCAGTTCACGTGGGTTTCAGTACAGTGAAGTCGAAGTCATGACATGAACCTTAATGGAGATTTGTAACCCAGAGTTACCCTGGACTAATCTCTGTGTGCTGAGAGGAGGCTTGGTGTCTTAGCTTTTAGAAGAAAAGTATGCTGTTGAGGTGGCCTTGTGCCTCACCTCAGTCCTTTGGGTAAGCCTGTCTTCACTATTGGATTTGTTATGTTCAGAGAACGTGGGTTTAGCTCAGCCCAGAGGTGAATTGTGAAAATTGAATCTGTGCGTCCTCCCTGGCTATGTGCATATCACTGGGATCTCTAAGGGCACCTGTGTGCAGAACCTCGTCATATGGCTGCCAGCTCAGCCTCTCTGTGTCTTGTTGGATTTCTCTTCCATAAGCATGAAGTCATCTGGAAGATTTTGCTTGGTCTTCAAGCTCATTCAGACTTGTGGGAGGCAGGTGAGAGGCAGCAAGTGCCTCAGTGGTGAAGCAAAGCTTGCTGGATTACTCAGCAGACTCCAACCTCTCCCAAGAAAGCCTGGTTGCGCACCCCTATCCTTTTGTGGCAGATTTGCACAGTAGTTGTGGCAGGCTAAAGACACAGTTGGGTAAAAGACCACATTGCTACTGCCCTGAGGTGCATTCTTGGAGGCTGGAGTCACATGCAGTATAAATATATCCTCTTACTCTTTCATCTGGAGTCAGATGATGCCAGGCTATTATATTAAACACTGCGTTGCAGTATGTGCTCTGTGGATGACTTTGTGAATGATACTGTTCTCCACAATAAATTAGGTGGAAATCCCCTAGCTCTACACCAGGGTGTTAATACCAGCCCTAGCACTTGCTTCCTTTCCATTAAGCTTTATTGTGTTTCCTCTAGTTGCTACTCGATGATTTTCCTCTGTGAGAAACCTACTGGCTGTCTTTCCTGGAAGTGCCCAATGGATGATTTTAACTATGGAGGTTGTTGAGCCGTGCCAAGACCAAGATGTCAAGGTTGGCCTTGAGCATTTGTCTCCATACTACCAGAAAATTTATTACTGAAGTAAAATGATTGCCAAAAACCTATTAGATAACTTCATGTCCTCTGTTCCTGCTTATTTCCAAAGTCTGCTACAGAGTTCTGATCCCAAAGCACACTTTTAATAAACTTGCAATTGCTTTGTTTGTTTTAATTTAAGGTACCATTTCTGCAAACATATAGTTCTACTGCTTTCTCTTTGCCCTTGATGCTGAGCTGGTTGTGCATATAAATTAATGGCCATTAGCAGAGCAAGTGCAGAGCAGTGCAAAATGTGACTGAGCACGTGTGCTGAGCTGCAGTCTGCAGTGTTCTGTGTCGCACCAGTTTTTGATGGGATTTGAAAAATTACAGGTGAAAACACACTCTTCCTTTATTAGCCACTATTATTAGAACCATATGGCTTAAACTGTGGAATAAAGTGTGCCTGGCATGTATCAAGCTAGCGTGTCTTTCCAGATGAATATAATTTTTGAAATGTGGATTAAAGGGGAAATGAAGGTGGGCTCTTGTTGTTCATACAATAGCTCTAGGAGGTACTGGCACTATTTCTCATTTTTAAGGTCATGCCACAGGGTCATTGGAGTATGACGCGGTGGTGCAGGGTGAGTGTTCTGTAGGAATGCTTATGTACCGACATGGACTTGAATTCAACTTTTTGTCTTCCTTCCTAAAATGAGAACCATCCTTGTTTGTGTAGAGGTTAACAAATGATACATAACACGAATCTGTGGAGGGTATTTGCATATTGGTGTGCCGCTGCTGTGCTGCTGAGCGAAGTTCAAGATGAGACCTTGACCATCCTTGCCTGGTTTGTCATGAGATAAGAAAGCATGCTGTCACACTGTGTAAGAGTCCCTGGTTTTGAGAAGAAACATAAATCCTCCTATCTCAAAGCAGTCTAATTACAAATTACCTGGAGTCAAGGAGGAATTAGTCTTTTGATGTACTATTTAGTATTTTATTGGTGTGTGCTTCTTCTCTTTTTTACCACTTCATCATCAGGTGATGATCCTTCTTGAAGACAGGACCCGCAGCGGGTAGAAACCGCAGGTTGGTCTGCCCTGGGGATTACATGAGTTTCCCCTTGTCTAGGTGGTGTTGTGAGTACAAGCAGTGTGGACACCCAAGATTTGTGTTGTGCTGTTACTAAGAAAATGAAATGATGCTTCCTTAGTCTCCAGAATTAACGGGTCTAATAGGTCCTCAAACACATTATTTTCCTCCTTCTAGGTCTAAGCAAGTTTATTAAGCAGTCTCTCAAAATCACTTCCAAATCTGTTCCCTTTGTTATTTCCTAGAGTTATAGAGACTTGCTAGGCGTCTCCTCCCTGTCGCTTTTAGAGTTTAAGTTCCTGTTGGTGCTGAAGGACTTTGACCAGGTCTGCAGCCTCGGTGTGTGAGTAGAGATCTGGGGAATCAGCACCTGCTCTGCTCTCATGCTGTCTCCTCGTGCACCAGGGGCTCCAGCAATAGGCAGCATCCCGGGGCGAATGAGATCCCACTTCTGAATGCTATCTCTCACCCAGCCACCATCGCAGGAGAGCCTCATTGATCGGACAGTAGCCGCCACCAGCCTAGCATCAAATAGTAGCTAAAAATAACACAGGGTGGAAGAAAACACCTAACATCTTAATATGAATCTCTAATTCCTCAGTAGGGAGCATTGCATTTCCTAATCATTCCATCAGATTGTTTAAAGATTGATTAATACTGGAAAGTCTTTTGTTTCCACCTTGGTCGCTAGTCTGTCCTTAGCCCAGCTCTTTCCTTCCCTCCCAGTTCTCTAGCAGCCCTTCTCTTGCTTGTGTGCCCTTTCTCATGAGCCACACTGCCCACTGGAGTGGTGGGAGCACCGTGCGGTGCCCAGCCATGTTTGCATATATATGCTGGCCTCCCAAAGAGCGGCACGTTAGGACAAAAGTGGTAGGGGTCCAGAGGGCACAGCGTGGCATTCACTTGAACATGTCTTGCTAGCTGCAAGCCAGCACGGAACGTGCAAAGTCTATCTGTGGAGTTGCACCACCTGGGCTTGCCACCCACCCTTAATTGTAGCACAGGTTGAATGAAATAACACACACACACGTGGAGAAAATGGCGAGAATGGTGTGTTGTTTTTTTTTTTTCCCAACCCATCAGCTGGCTGCCTTTGAAAATCAAAGGCTAGAGAGATTTCTTTCCTTGGGAACATGGCAAGCAATCGTGCTTCATTGTTGCTGGCAGATTTGTTTTTGCACACTTCAGACAGGAAGAACAGCACTCTTGGGGTGAAGAAGCTGGCACAGTGCGAGCGAGGTGGGAAGAGGGGGAAAAGCCAGCAAGTGGCAGCGAAATCTGCGGCGGCTTCGCCACGTTCCCTAGCAACCCGCACCCCGGAGAGCCGCTTCCAATGTCTCCTCTTTATCAGCGCAGCTGCATGTGATGCACTAGCCTCGCCATGGTCTGGCCGGTGCTATTTTGGGTTTAAAAAACGAAGCGTGTGATTGCAGTGCTGTCATGGGCATAAGGACTTTGGATTGCTCTCTTGCACAGATGGGAGCAATTCACAAGGAGGGTTGGGAAAGTGACTTTTCTCTTCTTGCTTGAATGTTGTCTGGTACCAGCTAGCAAATACTGTCTTGCGGCTCAAAGATTTTGTGATGAGTAGGTTAGATAGCTCCCCTACCATTTGTTTACGCGTAAGTTGGTATTGCATGGTGGGCTTGCGTGGATGCTTCTGGAGTACCTTCTTTCTTTCCATCTGCTGTGGACACATGTGGGTCTTTGCACAATAGACACATGGAGCATTTTGCTGTCTTGGGCACCTATGCTGATTTTCTGAATGCTTCCTGGCCAGACTGGAAGCATGGTGTCTTGCTTCTGGGAGGTTTTAGTGGGGATTCAGCACCGAGTGCTGGATGGGCTTTCCTGTGGACCAGGACAAAAGAAGCCCTCTATTTGTCTAACACAAAAATTTACAACCCATATGGTGGGTGCTCTGAATATGAGCTGCCTCATGCACCTGAAGGCTAAGCTTAAAGGTACAGCATCTTGGAGATGGTAAAAGAAGAGCAGTCACTATGCCTGCTTAGGACCTGGCTTCTTTGTCATACTGTTTCTGAACAAAGTTTCTTTGATTTATTGTCTGGAACAAAACCATAAAGTAACTTAATACAGCACATGAGCTTCCTTGCCCGCAAGGAGCTTCAGCCCTGAAGATGATCCATAGGGCCTTCAGCTGGCTTTGCTCAACTCTGTTGCAGAATATGTCACAACTGCTATCACAGTCACAGAAGCATAAACAATAATGCTGGAACAGACTTGAAGATCTGTCTGTTGCTCAGAGACAGAATCAACTTTTCCTAAGCCATTCTTCACAAATATTTGTTTGTTCCTACTCTGAAAAGCCTCAGTGATGGAAATTGCAGACTCTCCCCAGGCAATCTCTTCCAGCACTTTGCTGGCCTTGCTTTTTCTCATTCTCCATGTTGCAAACACTCTAAAGTGTGTGATTTCTTTTCAGATATATCTCCTACACAGGGCCTAAAACCCCTATTTAATAGTGTAAAACTAATGCAGAGGGGTAGGAAGGGTGCATAGAGAGCAGAATAAATAGTTTTGAAGGAAAGAAGAGTCTGCAAACTGATGTTCACAACTTTTTTCTAGGTATGCTTTTGAAATTGGCTTGACTTTTGGGAACAACAGTAGGTGAGAAGGGAGGTAGAGGAGGCGTGGTTACTCTGAGGTCCTCTCCAGGAGGAAGTTCCTCAAAAGGAGCAAGGAGAGAGGTGGCCCTGAAAAACAAGTTAGTCTGAGCTTAGAGGTGGTAGCAGGATTCTGTGAAAACCAGACTGAGAGGGGCCCTGTAGTTGGGGACAGGGGCTATAACTAAGTAAGTCCTAGAGTGTCACCTGCAAGGAAGCAGGTTTCAATCACCCATATCATCAGAGAGTGGGGTCTTTAATTTCAGTGTTTGCCCTTGATGTGGCAGCCTGGGAGCCAGTTTTCTCCCTGTGTCATACATTCCTCTGGAAGACAAATGTAGCTGAGGCCTCAGGGTGAGCCCAGTTAGTCTGGCCTGGGCTTGGACAGCTTTGGTGACTCAAACAGTGCCTCTCGGCCAGCCGATGTACACCTGAGTACATCACTCTGGCACACTGAGCTAAATCCTTCACTGCTGTGTAAATCAGCGAGTTCCCTGGAACAGCTCTGATTTTCACCACCTGAATGTCTAGCCTGTCCTTTTCAAGTCAATTCTGCAAGCAGAATTATATATATATATATATCTTTGTTTTTCCCCTTCAGACTTTGCTCAGTCAACCTGCGAGCTGCTTAATCATTAAAAAACAGAAGGGGGCTGATGGTGGTGTTGTGGTTGGACAGGACATGAAAACATTTCATGAACAAAGTGATCTTTTTAATACATCAAAATGGTCCAGGTGCAATGTTGAGCCCTGCTGCAGCCCTTGGCCTCCTTTACTGTAATTGCGCATGCTGCTGCCTCTTTTTGTTCAGTCTATTCTGCGAGAAGTACTACTTGGCCAATTAGTGAGATAAGTTTGTCTCTAGCCCAGGAGGTATGTGGACAGCCTTCTTAGCTGCATCTTTGTACATGGAAGAATGTTTTGACAGCTAAACATGGACCTTGTTGAGCTGTCAGTTCTGCTAACTCTCCCAAGTGTCTCTTATTTATTGAGCCATTAGGCTCTTCCTGACCTCCTCAAAGTCAGTCCCAGCCTGACACAAAAGACAGCACAGAAATACAGCTTGAGTGTGGCCTTCTGAGCAAGAAAAGTTCCTTGAAGCATTTGATGCCTTGAACAGTGCAGATCATTAGGTCTGTGTGTCAGTGCAGTGGCTGTGCCCCTAGGCTGGCAGCAGCCTTAAAGGCTGCAGTTGGGGAAATTCAGCTTCCCTTCCTTAGTGCACAGCCTGGTTTGGCTGCCAGGGTCTTGGGGCTTTTTAAGAGGCTGATGGCAAAGCAGAGGATGTGGGAATGCGACAGAAGGGCTCTGAATCTGGGGAGACCCACATCCCCTTCTGGCTTCAGTGCCAAGCAGGGAATACTTTCCCTTGTTCTTTATTCCTAACTTGATTTGGCTTGGAGACCATAGGTACTCCTGCAGTACACAGGACAATCCCCACAGAACAAGCACCTATGCACATAACATCTGGAGCATCTTGACCACAAAGTAGTTTTCCATTTGGATGGAAAGCATGCCTGTGACAGACATGGGATCCCACACTAGATGCAGTAGGGGAAATGGAGGTGGGGGAACATGTGGCGTTTGAACCTCGTGTAACCCTTCCTTGTGGCAATCAAGTGAGACTGAAAATGCAGTGCTCTGCTCTGGGTGCCCACCCTCCCTTATGCCCCAGCAAAAACACACATGCGTGTCTGGAAGCATCAGACTGATCCCATAGTCTGAAACTGGTGCATTTTGGTTAGCATTGGATCGTTCCTGTACAAGGGAGCTGATTCTGTAAAATGACCTGGTGCTGATACCTCAAATATGCTCTTGCTTTCCTGCTTGCTCCCTGCTGTGAGGATGCTGCTAGTCCATCCTTCTATTTTATCCAGCTCCTTTGCCACTAATCTTTCTCGTGCCACTGTCCTTCATGCAGTGGGTGCACACAGTCCTCTCTCCACAGGCTCTGATCAGCTCAGGAAGGTTCTCCCCGGCTGCACTTTCCTTCTTCCTCTCTGCCTCATCCCATCATCTCATCTGACACTGGGGTCTGTCTCAAATCCCCTAATGCACACTGCTTGTGTCCTCCCCTCTTCTTCCTCCTACCATCACTTCTCTCTTGTCTGTGTAGTTCTGCCTTTTTCAATTGTTCTATTTGTGATGGAAAAGGCTAGTTTGTTCTTTTCCCATGTTGTCAGATCCCTCATTACAGCTCTGACCTTGACCTCTCTGCTCCTGTGGCTCTTCTGTAAGAGCCATCTCCTGCCCTCTTCACAAGCAGGATGAGTAGTATCTGCAACACCTGTGAGTAGCACAGCCAGCTCAGATCTTCACTCCTCTTCCAGCATGTTGCAAGGAGAAGGTTGAGATCCTTCGAATAGCTGCAGTGAAACTTCCTGCAGCATTCTTTGGCAGCCCCTAACCCCTGCTGCTTTGCCTCCCCTCACCCCTGCTGCTTTGCCTCCCCTCCATGAGGTCACCAGGTGGAACATGCTGGGTCTTCAACCTGTGGTTCTCTCTGAGGGAAAATTGTTCCTCATGTCTTGCTCCCCTTTTCTCAGCTTCTACCTCCCTCTCAAGGTGGAGATTCCTGAGCAGGGACAATGTTTCAAGGGAGACTTAGAGCTTTTATCTGAGTAATACTTAACTGCCCTGGACTGTATTACAAGAGAATTATGACTTTGTTGAAAAATTTCTACTGCTGTGAGCCAAATGAGAGATCATTTTCATAAGTACATTGGGTGAAATAAATGATAATCTAGATGACTGGCATTTGCTCTGGCCTTTTTTCCCCAAGTGCAGTATAGAATTTGGCACTGCTTTGTTCTGAAAATATTATTTCTGATTATTCTGGGGTAATTGATAGTGAAACATGTACAAGTCTCTTCTAGAGCAGCAGTACTTTGGCTATTGAGATGACATTTGCTGGGAGCTGCAGCCTTTCATTCTCTCCTCCTCCTTTTTTTTTGTGCATTACTCCCCCTGCTCCTGATGGCACTGTTTAATTTCACCACCTTTCTCCTTACTGTCAGCATGTCATATCCTCTGCTTGACAGGGCTCAGCATCACCGTAGCACCTACAAGTACAACTAACGGCCTCGTGGATACAGGCTGCACCTCAAACTTGCTGCCAGCTCCTTTCCCAGACTCATGTGGACAAGTAGCATTAGGTTTGCAAGCAAACTGCTTGTTTTTGGTGGACAACTCCATTTTACAAAATGAGAGAGAGATCTTTAAGTTTTTAATCACCGGTCATTATGATCACCTCCAGTCTGGTAATTTTGTGAAGAGACCATTCTCCTGCCTTGGACTGGAGGGAGCAGAGAGGCCAGGGCTCTGGTAGAAGTGGTAGGTGAGAGCTGCTGTGAGCCTTAACACTGGCAGAGCAGGCGATTGCTCCTCATGAATTAAATAACGCATCTTTGCAAATGGTACTTGACATGATGTTAGATGGCTGAGTTGGGATTCAGGTGACCTAGAAATACCTGCAGAGGGCTCTTCATGAGGAGAATTAATTGTTTTAAATGCAGTAAAGCTTCGGTCTCTTAAAGGTGTATAAACCAATTCAGCGACAAAATGATCCACATAGATTTTATAAAGTACAGAGACGCTCTAAGGGAGGCAGAAATTAGAGGACGAATCCAGATCTTTGCTGCTTACATATTGTCTTGTGCTGTGTCAGTACTCTTTTAATACTCTTCTCTACTTGTGTCTTTCACCACAAGTCCTTGAGGAGCAAGCAAATTAGTTCTCCCTCTGACTTTGAAGAACAGCAATCTTCTCATTATTATTTGCAAATTGTCTTCTCTCTTGCATCACTAGAAGAGGTGTCATTTTAAATATTTTTTCATCCTCCTTGAATCACACCTCAGCTGAGGGGCAAACAGTTGATGGCCTGAGCAGAATCCAGATGTCTGGACTCTGTAAGTTTCTGCCTCTTTTTCTCTGTCTCGGTCACCTGAGAGACTGAAAGTCAATTGCAAGATTGTACTTGGTACTTACACTCTCTGATATGTTTGGAGCTACCCATCCGCTTTCCAAAGGAACTTATACCCGTTATAAGTTAATATAGGTTAAATACTTGTTACGTTAAAAGGGGTTGGGACCCTCTAGTAAGCACTTCAAGAAATGTGGCCTGTGCAAAAGCTAAAAGAAAAACAGCGAAGCTCTTAGAGGAAAAGCAGCTTCACACAAGGAGAAGAGGACGGTGAAATGGAGAAATCTTCCTGTCCCAACATAAATAAGGAAGAAATTTCTGAGTCCAACAGGAATGTAATTTGCTTTTGCCACACTGTTGTTTTCACTAATATTATCCCTATCACTTTTATTTATACAACAATTCCTCTGAGGGGCAAGTTAGGAGACCAGTGTTTGTTTTGAAGATGTTGTAATCTTAAAACACAAAAAGGAGGCATAACTTTGGCTACCAAAGATAAATAATAATAGTCATAATTTGTACTCATTCAGCATCTTTCATTCAAGGATCTCAAAGCATTCTGTAATCAAGAGTTCATTGAGACTCTCAAACTCTCTTGAGACAGCCAAGCATTATGAACACCATTTATAACAGCAGGGTGCAGGATCAGACTGGTTAAGAATATTGCTGAGGATAAAACTCAGGAGGAATCCTGACGACCAATGCTATGGATGCTGAACCAAGCACCCACTTCAGTCTGAGAAGCTATTTTTACTGTAATTTATATATATAACCATTTAATGTTAAGCAAAATATGTAGTCTTCATTTAAGTCACTGGTGTCCTGGGAAGTGTAATCGCCCATGTCACAGTTGACTAAAAGTGAGATTACCGATAGTGGGTTAAACACATTTGGTTAACCATTTGTTTGCTGTTATAGTTTTCACATGAAAAAAGCTTAGACTGAAACCTGTCTTGGTGATGGAAAGTGATGTGATTTTAAGTTTCTTTGTGTATTAAAACAGAAACCTAATTTGCATATATGAAGTGTCTTTTCTAGCATATTCAGGCATCTGGCAAGAAAGCTATATTTAAACTGTTAATACAGTATGAATGCAAGTTTCACATGCAAAATTAGTACCATTAAAATTGTGAGATTTATTTTTCTTTTGAAACAAGCGATGCCCCCAGCACTTCTGTTTTTGTTACCGATGAGGCACTGCAGCTGGGACAGCCTATTTTTTTGATAGGCGACGAACCTGAACCACAGGGCAGGTGGTGCTGGTTGCACAGACACCTAGTCCGGCCCCCAGCGCCGATGGTGAATGGTGGTGAGTTCCCTCCTCGCTGCGGTTCCCCGGAGAAGGCACTGCACCAGGAGTGTGTTTAAGCCCATTGTGCAGTGTCGTTTTTTTGTCTGTGAAAATGGGTGAGTGCTGCCTTTCTCAAGTGTTTTGCAAAAGGAAAACTTAAAAAAGAACAAAGCTCAGGTATTCCTTGTGGCTTAGTGCTGCTTGTGGAAGGGTAGGTTTGGGAAGGAGAGTATGTTTTTTCAGTGGTTTTATTGGGGCAATGAATTGCCCAGGTTAGTGGTGTACTGTGTGATCAAACACGTCTTTCAATCAGTATGAATTTTACAGCATTGTCATTTTCCCTAGGTTTGCCCTGGTGATGGTCCTATAAGATGAGAATGCAGCTCAGTTGGTGGGAAGACCATGAGCCCTGCTTTGGAGTGCCACTCACTGTCACCAGAGTTCCCCACAGTTCTATGTCTTTCAGTAGCACTACCTTGGATTTATACAAGGGAGCCCTGTACAGGTCTTGAGGCTTATTGTCTCCCCATTCAAGAAGCCCTAGATGGCACTATGTAGCCCAGGATGTGTAGCCAAGATGTCAAGAAGCAAATTCAAACCCACCTGCAGCACTTCCTTGCACATCCCAGGACTAAGGTTTGGACACTGTCGTCTCATATGGATGCTTATGGCTCCTACTTGAAATGCAGGTTTTGACCTGCTGATAGCAGTAAATATAATAATTAGTTAATGTTTTGAAGGCAGCCCTAGAAGCCTACAGTATTATGACATAAAGAGGAGGGGAGTTGATAAGCGTCGTATCGGGTCTTTACTGCTAGTGATGATGCATGGAAGTGAGATAGTGCTTGACTGAGCCCAGAGAGATGCGGAAAAGAAAGCAGCTTAGAACAGAATAAAGCCTTCAATCTTGAAACAAATAGACACGAAATCATAGGGTCTCCTGATGTAATTTTGTGAAGCAGACCAAGCTCTTCCAGACAAAAGCATTGGGCTAAAATGATGCAATCTCTGTATCTGTATATTGGTATAATGGTGATTCTCCCTCTCAGTAGTACCATCCAGTGTGTGCCTTGACTTCCTGTCTTTGGTGAAAAGTGCTTAAAAACTCTGTTCCCAAAGTAAGTAGGGCTAATAGGAAAACAAAGAATAAAGCAGCCCACTCCTCTTTTCATGTGAGATAAGCCTTTGACAACTAAAGTGTGTTTGTGTAATGATAGGGCCAAGAGGCCCCAGGCAAGATCAGGCACTGCTGCACTTGTTTCTGTATGTGCATTTAAGCAGCAATAGGACACTAAAATTTAGTATTTTATAGGTGTTCTTGTTTGAAGTACAGTTTAAATTTACTGTTTCCTGAGATAACATGTCAAATATTTATTACATGGAGATCTCTTTGGTTTGCCTTTTCTAATGAGAAATGGCCAACGTTGCTCTATAAAAATCTAGTTCATCTCCTGTTAACCCTGAATATGTAAACAAACCACAATGTCTGGCTGAAACAACAACTCTCCATAATAGAAGTGGAAGTTGTCGTTTAACACAGTCATGTGCAATGCAGGAGCAAGCAGCAAATAGTGGTATTTACAGATTAACCAACTTCTGTAACACCTAGCAAAAATAACAAGCCCTTCCAGATACAAAGCATTAGTGAAAACATGAAGAATAGCAAGAAAAGCTACTTAAGTCTCTTTGCATATACTAGAATACAAACAATCCAAGGACAAAACAGTCATGCTCATTTATTACTGTGCTTGATGATTAATAAAACACTCTGTCTCTGTGTAGTCACTTAAATTGCAGAAGCTTTGAGAGCTTTGCAGGCACTGATTAATTAAGAGAGAAATAGTATTAAACCCATTTTACAGAGTAATTAGTTTGCATGTACAGTGATCCTATTGAACTCACTATCAATACACGGAGACCAGGATTTTCTTTTCCTGACTCTAAGCTAAAATCTGGGCTCCATAGAGTCAGAACAGGCTTCTGTATGAGTCAGCTCCAGAATCAAGCTTCTGTATGAGCAGCCTGATTTTCAGAAGTCCTGGGAACTTCTCAGCTATTGAATGATTTTGCATTCTGGCTCTTTTGTCTTCTTTTTAAAGCCATCAGACAAGATACCTCCTCTTCCACCTGTCTGCATCCCAGTTTCACAGTGTAAGAAAAAAGGATAGCTGGGCAAAATTGAAGGCTATTAAGTTAAAACAGAGAAAAATATTTTTATTATTATCATTGTTCCTCAAATTCTGTGTAATTCGCTGTCACAAGAGATTGTTGAAGCTAAGAGCTTAGCAGGATTAGGGTAGAACTGGGAATGTGCATGGATAACTAAGTGAGGATACAGTTACAATAATGAAGTTTAAAAATAAAGAAAAATATCCTCTAGAGCTTTGAAGCAGTTACAGAGCTGTCCTAATTCAAAGCAAGCCAGTGTTTAACAAATGAGGGCTCTGCTGCCAGAGCTGCTGGTTTGCTGTGGGAAGTGGTGGCAGGGCAAGTGGGCAGCAAGGGAACCGGTGGCTTGTCCTACTCTGGCACATCCCAGAGGAGAATTCACTCCTTCCTGCCCAAAGATTTGTGATTTATGGCTGCTGGTGCAGGAAGGAGGTCACTGTCTGTCAGTGACTACCTCCTTGTGCAGGGCAGCTTCTTCAAAGGATCTCCATGAATTATTCTCCAGCCATGAGTAGACACAGGAACATGCGTGTTGCAGGGAATCTAGGCAAAATTGTCTTTTCAGGAATCTGTGTGTAGTTTGACAGCTGTAACTTGGGAAAATAAATCAAGAATTAAAATATTTTTTTTTCCCAGTGTATCTCCTCTGTAAGAGAGATCAGTTGGCCTTAATTATAAACTGAATTACAGCTGCAGGCAATCTTGATATTTCTTTGGGAGCACGACTCATGAGAGATGTTGCACCAGGCTGGATTTTTTGGTCTGAAAGTTTGCGATTGTTTTGGACAGTCAACAACTTAAATGAAAAAGTATGGTCTTTGTCAGGCCATTGAGTAAAAAAAAATGTGCTGTGATGCTATTTAACTGTTTATTTAACTGATGATCAATTTTTGTGAGTGAAGTGAAAGTACTAACTTTTTGCAGATGAACAAGAAGAAAAAAATGAAAGGGAAAGTAAGTATCAGTGAAAGATGTTTCTGGCTGCCTTTCAATTCCAAATTGGGCTAATTCTACCTTCTGAAAAGAAGATAATTTCCACGTTTCTGTAATTGGGAACACATAATTGAAGTTATTTTCTCTCAGAGAGAAGAAGCTTCTTCTACAGCATTTGCAAATGGACAAGAAAAATGACCACATACAGTGCACTCTGAGTGATGGTGCATTCATCACAGCATCATCTTCGGATGTCTTTGCAGATTTTGAGCTATGGTTTTTACCCATTTGGGTAAAAATTTCTGTGTGGATGGGGAAGGTTCATGTTGGTGATTGCACTTCACTGACTACAGAGCTCCCTTTTCTGGGCAGCCATTACATCAGAGACAGCTGATTACCAGTGAGGTCTGGAGAGTAGAAAACACACACCAGAGAAGCACTAAAACGAGTATCAACTTTGTGTACCAAAATAATTATGTAGCGATTCCACACGACTGCTTCTTTTGACCTGGCTTTTTAGGAACTGAACTGTAATGAGGAAGAAGAGCCTGATGTTGTTGCAGTGCTTTGAGAGTGGCACAAGCGATTATCTCACTTCCTTTTGTTTGTAGCATGAAGATATTTTCTGCCATGGGGTTTAACCCTGGGAATGCTGGCATTTTCCTGAACATCCCATGAGCTGAGCATGCCGGACAGTGTTTATTCATAGAAGCAGTTACACCTGCACATGCAACTGAAATTGTTGTGCTCTTCCAAGGTTGCTTGGTATTTGATGACAGTAACAAAGGTTGGATTCAGGTCCTCCTGCTCCCAAAACATGGTCCCTCCTACTGGCTTTTTATGGATCAAGACTCTTTCCTCTTTTTATAGGTCAGTTTGCCATCCCTGATGTTGCTGTCGTTAGCCAGACAGAGTGATGCTCAGAGAATTTGGGAGGCCGTGTCGCAATTCAGCACAGACCCCAGCTTTAACCTGTGTATATATCTCCTAGCTAGTGAACTACATATTTGTGTGCACTGGGGTATCATGGAGAAAAGAGAACGTGTGAAGATAACTGTGGTAGATTAGATGGCAAATTGGATTTCTAGACAGCCTTGATCATTGTACAGATCTGGAGTAAATAGAGGAAGTTTAATAAACAACAGCAAAACAACTCTGTTTTGTAAGGAAAGCCAGAGTTATATTTTTACCCTGACCTAACAAAGAAGGAGGAAGGAAACTGTTTTGCTGAAACGAGCATTTTAGATTGGACTGAGGATACGCTTTTCTGTCTATGTTTGTGTGCGTGCGTGTCCCAGCAAACTCAACAGCATGTTCATATGCATGAAATGCATTTTCCTGGAGGCACATAGTCAGCATGTGCCACACGAGGAGGAAAAAGATATGCCTAGCACTGCTTAAATGTTGGTCAAAAAGGCATAGCATTTTAGTCAAAATAAGTTAAAGTGGCTCATAACGTTGTGGTTGGTATTTGTTGTTTTTGCTGACATTGGGGACTGGATAAGAAATCTGCCTGGTTTGGAAAAGTGCAATGTAGATAAAATACGAGAACAGCCTATTTATTGCATGTACAAGGTAATGTGGCCTCCAAAACCAGAGAAAGACAAACAGAACTGAAAATCTGCAGATTTTGGTCTTTCATTTTAAATGGCACAGCTCAAACCCTGAAGGCGGCATGAGCGGGCCTCCAGTGAGGAAGTGTGGGAAGCCAACATGGAAGAGAGGGAGAGGCTTCACACGCCACTGGCCCATCATCTCCTGCAAAGCCCTCAGATGTGGTGGCCTTGAGTCGGAGAGTGGCCAATGAAGGTCTGAAACACTGAGTCTGGCTCCAATGGACTGTGTGTGAGGCTGGAGCCATGGGGCTTGCAGCAGCCTGGCTGCAGGCTTTGTCTGTGCCTTAGAGCCCATGTGTGACGATGGGCAAATCGCTTCAGCTCCATGCATCTTGCTTCCCTTTGCTGTGAACAGGCAGCAGCTCGTGCCTTCTTTTTTGGTCCATTTATAATAAAAGGTGCAAGGGTAAAAGTAGCATTTCAGGTTGTGTGTTCAGAGCCCAGCAGAAGAGGCTGGAGCATGGTACCTCCGCATGTTGGCGCTGCACTGGTGATGGCTAATGGAGGAAATACAGGGATGGGGGCTGTACTGTCTTCTCTGTGCAAAGTGTAAGGATGGAGTCTCAAAGAGTTGGCGATGGTCGTTCCTTTCTGCATGGAAACTGAAATAGGTACAATAGATGGAATAATACTTTAAGAGGTTCAGTTGCCAGATTGATTTCTCAAGCTAATAAATCCTTGGCTGCACTTGCTGTGTTAAAATATATGTTCAGGCAAGAGTCATGATCAGCTCTTAGGAACAAGAGAGCAAAGGGAAAAAATAGGTTGTTCCAAGATTAAATGCTTTACATTTGGCACCTTTAATTGGCTTATTAATAAACCTTTTTTTATTTTCATTTTTTTTGTTATGCTATTTATTATTTGTAATGAAGTAGTTGTCAACTAGCCTTCTAAAAACAGCCACAAAGCACTGGCCAAGGGCATCTGGGTGTGCTGGGTCAAGTACCTGGCTCTGGAACTCCTAGTCCTATGAGTGGCCTTATCCTCACAAAAATGATGGCACTCACATGACTTAGGAAGTGAATGCAAGTGCTGTGAACCATATGGGCCTGTCTCTCCATATGAAAAAATAAATCATGGTAACCCAAACATATTGGCGTGGTTGCGTTTATACAATAGAATTTACTGAGCTGTGTTTGGACAGTCAGGATTTCCAGATGTTCAACAGCTTCCTCAGAACAACTGCTAGGCATGTAGAAATCCTGGACAAATGCACAAAATCCTTGAATATTGCTCAGAAAAAAAAAAAAAAAAAAAACGAAAAAAAAACCACAACAACAACAAAAGAAACCCCGAGTAGAAAAAGAAACCTGAATGTATGGTAGATCGAACCTATATTCTCTGCCACAGAGGCTGAAGGTACTGCAGGTAGACCTCATGTGGACCTCCAGGGAAATTTATTCAGCCTGAGGGTCCTTCCAGGTTCCCTTTTTTCCAATGATCGTGCCACTCACTCCTCTTGTGTGCTGCTGATGTTCTGGTAGAGAGTGGTTTGGCGGGGAGCAGGGGGTGCGGCTGCGGTACTGTGTGTGCACAGCAAACTCAGCGCTTGGAGGGGGTGCCATCATCATCTGTGCTCATGGATGCAGTGCCTGTGAGATAGATCAGGCCAACAAATCAGGGAGGTGATGGTGTGCAGCTTAGCATGGGCCCTAGAAAAAATAAATATGACAAGGTCAGGAACATGCAAGTGTTTGGTTTCTGGGAGTGGATGATTGAAGTATTATTGCTAAGCGCCGTTCTGAGACTTTCTGTGCATTGATTGATGTCTCATTTGAAATCTCCTTCCTGCCTGAAAGAAAAAAAAAAGCGTGAAAGCATTTAGTTAATTCTCTTGCAATGCTTTAAAGCTGCTGTTCTCTGTTGAACATGGCTGGCTCAATAAAGATTCATCATGTCAGATCTAGTCTCTCTGAGCCAGAGAGAGGTGGCCAGTGCATTGGCTCTCCAGTGATTTTACATTTTCTTCCCATTTCAGTAGGTGTGGAGCGTGTAAAATGCTTCCTTGTAGACTAAGGCTCATAAGCTTCATATCTAAGGTTCAAGCCTTGAAAAAGGCAGCAATTTATCAATGAAATCACTTCACTGGCTTTACCGAAATGCATTTCATAAATAAGTTAGGTTTTGCATGCAAGTCTTTCAAGAAAGCAGTGCATGCAAGGGATGTCGGTGTCAGCATTTTTTAATCCTGAAATGACCGAGTTTCTCATTACGGACACCAAACTTAGCTTCTTCTAAGAAACTTCTAGGCATGAGACTATTTCTGTGCTTCTCAAAATATGTCTGTACTTCTGCTGTTTTCCAGGGAGAAGACTTACTGAGACAGACTGCAAATACTCAGTGCCAGCTGTTACCAAATGAAGGCCAAGAGGTCTCAGTTTCTAAGCACATATTAAAACCTTTGTATCCCTAGTGCTAAAGATCTGTGGACCAGCTCCTGCTCTCACTAATGGTAGCAGCAGGATTTGTGTCAAAACAAACAAGAATAGAACATAACTAGCAGCTCGGGATTATCTGTCTTTGTCCATATACTCCACTACTGTAGGAACGATTGTTCTAGCATTTTTTATATTGCATTGTTAAGTGATGGAAGCTGTTGCCAAATCCAAACTGAAATTCTTCCAAAGCCTTTTTCAGTGTTGGAAAATGTTTGTATCAAGTTATCCTTGGAATGATTTTCTGCTTTATTTATTATTGTGTGCTACCCAGTAGACACCTAATTATGAGACACAGAATACTTCTCATTCTAGGAGGATATATAGCACTTCACTGGATGTTTTTAGGAGTCCGTTTTCATTACATTAAATGAGATGTTTACTTGAGTGAATCCCTTGGGTTTTGAAAAAAGGAAAAGTAAGACAAAGAATGAAGTTGAACACTGAACAGCCAATAGACCCTCTTACTGTGAGTAAATGTTTTTTACCACATCACAGACAGTTTGTCCTTTTTTTACAGAGTGGGTATCCAAGCTCTGGACCCGCATCAAGCACTCCTGCCTTCAGGCCTGAGGATGAGCTGGAGCATCTGACCAAGAAAATGCTATATGACATGGAGAATCCTCCCTCTGATGACTACTTTGGTGAGCAGTGCTACATTGCAAGTGCCTGTAGCCCCTTTCTGTATTTACCAGCTTTGGTAATGGGGATGCCTGGCAGCTGCGCTGTTAATAATGTAGTGACATTTGTATTGATGGATTTGCTTTCCATGCTTGGGCTGGAAACGTAATCATCCATAGGAATTCCTCTGTAATTTCAGCATAAATCTCATGCACACTTGCTGTATGTTTATAGACTTTCTGGTTATCAGTTGAATTTTTCAGTGTCTGGTTCATTTTTGCATCAACTGCCCCTAGCTTCCAGGCTATCAGGCTGAATTTAGGTGTAGTGGACTGTCTTGTCCGCCTGCCCCATCCCTTCTCATTGTGGCTGCAAAAGACCTGGCAGTGTAAAGGCGTTCTGCTCCCAAGGCATGGATTTTCATTTTCTGTGTGCTGGCATAGATTAAAAGGAAATCTCTTTTGAGTCAATCAGGTAGGTTTTACATGGGGACCCGTTAGCCCAGAACTGGCTCCAACACATAGAAGGAAGACAAATCTGAACTGATTGGCTCATAACCATGTCATCTTCCTTGCCTGGAAAAAGCAGCTAATTTCTTTTTTAAGTGGTATAGCATGCAATTATCTCAGTTATCTATAAATGTAAAATATATATCTTGACTTTGTATAGAGCAGGTGACATGGCCTCTGAATTCTGTATTAAAGTCAAGAGCCTTGTGCACGTTTGGTACATCTTGGCTATATACTTAGTTTCTTCCTGGCTTGGTTTATAGTTTTGTTAGTAAGCAAACTACTGTGGAGTTAAAGACTGGGGTAGGCCGTTCATTTTGTGCTTTTTATCTTCCTTTATTTCATCATTTTTATTAAACTTCATTTGGATAGCCCTCTAGGTCTATCTGCTATAGATTTTGATTGGACCAAAATACTTCTGACTTAAAGAAAATCTTGTGGTTTGGTTTAATTGGAAAGCAATCCCACAGTGACAAGGATCTGATTACATAAAAAGGTCAAGGTGTTCTTAGCAACAGGTTGATATTAGTCGCCATTCTCCATCAGTACCTTCTGCCTTCTGTGGTCTCCACTCTCACAGCTGAAATGTCTTCTGTACAAACATTGATAGTCATCAAAAGTGATGACTAGCACAGATCTGAGGTGCGAGCAAGTATGACTAACTGAAGAAAGGGTATCTCTGCTGCTGGATTTGACTTCGTCCCTGCCCTTGTCCATTTATGTTCACTCTGATGTTTTTGAAAGCGAAGCAACAACCAACCAAACATAACATGTACTTAGCCATTAGCGTGGGTGGACAGGAGGGTTCCCACTCCTTTCAGGCAAATGGCTGAAGCCCTGAAGCGTGAGATTTGATTACGGTCATTTTCTTAATGCGGATCTGTGAGTGGCAGGAGCTGGTTGATGGACCAAAGCCCATCCAGTTCTCCTTATAGCCCAAGAAAGTAGGCAGGTGAACAAAGAACTTGGAGATTCACAGAACTCAAGGTCAGAAAGGACCTTGCCATTATACTGCCTAATGTCCTACTCTCAGTTTCTCCCAGAAACATGACTGAATCATCACTTTAAAAAAAATCTAATCTTATCTTAAAGACTTCAGGCAATGGTGAGTCAACCACCTACCCTGATAAGCTGTTCTAGTGATTAATTTTCCTCACAGCTTAGAAATTGCTTCCTGAAGTGGAGCTTTAGTTTTGTTTAGCACTTGTATTTATGAAGCTGAAATGCTCGAGTTTTGCAGACTAATACTGTATCACTAAGATGGCTCTGCTCTGTTTGAGAGCATGGTACATCAAAGGCTTTTTTCATCCAAAAGGCATGTGTAGCTCAAAGGGTTGGATCATAAAGTCTCTCAACTTTACACCATCAATTTGGCTATCAGATGGAAGGTCAGACGAATGCCATGCCAATACCTCTTAATTCAGCAGGAGACAAGAGGGTGGAAAGGAGGCTTCAGAGCATTCATAAATTTTGCCAGCATTGTTTATATAAGCAGTAGAGTGATCAAAGATAAAATAATTAAGCTGGAGGATGGAAACCAAACTCCAACACTAGTCCCATCTCAGGCAGGTGATGTTTAATTAAAAGCTGCACCTCGCTGATCTTCTAATTGCACTGAGACTATGCCACTGAAGGTCATCTCTGCAGCAGTGTCCAGCCTTAGTATTCTTGATGTGCAGAAGAACTGTGTCTTGGGCTGAACTCCTCCTCAGCTCTCTAAGGATGCTGTGCCCCATGCAGCCACCTGGGAGACACGGCCACAATTAATTATATACCTATCAAGAAAAACATAAAACCAGAAGTTCTAGATCACAGCTACTTTTTATGATTGGATAAAATAAAAGATGCAGGCTGCCCTCACCCTCCTAAGTTTGTTCCAGCCCAAACTACTCCCAGAGGAACATGGTCTCTGGTGTCACAGTGAATGAGGCTTTTTGATATAGCAGTGCAGGCCAGGAGTTATATACTAATTCAGGCTATGTCAGAGCTAAATGCCCATCTACTTGAGTTGTCAGCCAGTGCCTTTAAGTAACTTCAGGCTCATGTGGTAAGAACAAATTAAGTGAGGGAGGGAAAAAAGAGTCTTTCAACTTTGGTTAACTGCCTTAACCAATATCTCTGCCTTTGTTCTTTATTTGTTTAGCATGGTAGCATGGATTGTACAAGATTCATATGGCACATTGATCAAATAATCAGAAAAAGGACAAATGGGCAGAGACATTGACTCTGATTTGCATTAAATATCTTCTTCCTGAGGTCTAAATGCCATGGTAATTGTAGCATACTGGATAGCTGTCAGCTAATCACTTTTATTAGTTTGAATTTAGGAAACTGGATTTCGGTGTATTAAAAGTTGGTTAAGAGCAGATAGGTTTTGAATTGAGGAATCTAATTAACCTTGCTAGAAAGCTGCAAGGCGTTATAGTAAGTCATGAAAATAATTTGTTGGAATAATTACATTTGAACTGTCAGGCTGGAGAAAGGTCATTTTGCTGGGCCTGTCAGCGCTCTGGAATCTTTCCTGTAACCATCTTCCTTCTGTAATTTCACTTGCTTGCATCTCTCTGGTTTTCGATCAAGCCATCTTGATTCTGGAGTCAGCATGGGCAGAGGGGAGGTTCCTGGGGAGGGAAGAGAAGTAGGAGCCACTAAAGTTATCTCTTTGCCCTGGAAATGCTGGCTGGTACCGCTGGCAGAGCAGGTGAGCAGAGTTCAGGAGCAGGACAGCCAGCAGTTCCTTCAGGTCTGTGCTCATTCACCTCTCTGCAGCTTTGCTAGGTGGAAATGACTGAAGGTGGTTTCAGAGTCAAGGGAACTGTGAGCACACACAGCTGGTAACATGGTGGGGTTCATGCTGTGTTCCTGGGCAGCGTGGTCAGAGCCAAAAGCAGCAGGCTGGAGGCACACTTTGGAGCATCAAGATCACAGTTTGCTGCTGTTTGTTGCCTACAATTACCCCAGCAGCACGGTCCAGGCACTGGGAAATCCTCTAGGTGCCATTGTCAAGGTAGTGCTTAAGCATGGAAATATTGACATTAAGCATGGAAATATTGACATTATGCATAATAATAGAAAAAAACATTGTAAAGTTTTAGGTGTTAAACATGCATGCTGGGTGTCCTGCCTAACTTAGTTTTGTTCAAAGGCCACACTACCGTACTAAATCCAAGCACCCCAATCTTTGGTGTATGCCCCCTCCTACCCTCCTGTAGGTTATGGAATGACTTATGGAGTGACTTCTCCTGGGATGTCCTTGGCAGATCAGCAAATTGAAGTCTCTTAAGTCTAAGCTACTCTTCCCTTGTTACTGCTGATTCAGTTGCTGATCTGTGGTAGCTGGCTGTCTTTAATCAAATCCCTTTTTATTACAAAGGATTCCCAAATGTGTTAAGCACTATGCAGTAGCAATGGTTTCTCTCTATCACAGCCCTCCCAGTTGATAAATGTGCTATTGTCAATAGGCATGTCTGATTTGTTGAAGTAAAAAAAAGGATACTTTGTGGAGTGGAAATTGGGTAAGAGTAGAGGAGGAGAAATGGATATTTACAGGAGATTAGGATGAAACTATGAAAATTGTTGGTCACCGTGGGAAATTAAAGCCCTTGATTTTGCATTTAAAAAAAAAGCGACCCAATACAGAATACACACACACAAGATCACAACTGTTCTGGACCACTGTTTCAAGTCTTACAGAAAGAAGTGACTTCTGGCAGTTTATCAGTCTCTATCACCATGCAGACAGTGCTGATTAAGACTGGAAAAGCGCCACTGGGGCCCCTCATCTCCTGTTGCCTTCTGGACTATGTCCCAGCTGAGTCACTCCCCAGAGCAGAGGAGTTTCCCTGACTGGTGGGAAGAAACTTTTGCTGATACTTTACTGTAAGCGCTCAGAGCTACCAAAGGAACCACCAGTTTTACGTATTTGATAAGGTAGCAGACTTCTGTTGTAGTTCCAGTGTGCTATTGGGATGCGCATGGGGAGAAGAGAGGTACTAAGATGGTCCTGTTGAAAATGCTCAGTTTGCGCAATACAGGGTCCTTAATTGGACTCAGAGCTGTAATTCATGATACGTACTTTTCTTATGTGTATTTGCTGTATGCCCTGGCTTTCACACTGGGAGAGGTAGTGCAGAGTTAAGCTAATGAGTAAGGCCAATAAGCAGGATGCTTAACTTCTTTTTCTTCTTCTCATCCTGGCCTCTTGTGAGATCTGTGGCAGATCATTTTACCTTTCTAATTTCCCCCTCTTTCACCCTGTTGGCAGGGCACTTAATCTGCATAGTCCTTCAGACAGGAGCTGATTAAAAGCAGCAGTTGTATGAGTGCACCCCACAGAGAAGCCTTCATCTCCAATGGTTCTCTGAGATGCTGTGTCACAGTTAAGATGAAAGAACGATAAGTGGCACCAGTATTGAATCTGTCAAGGCTCGGTCAACCTTTCTACTCACTGGCTTTGCGTCTCCATTAGGCTTCCATTCATAAGTTAAAAGTCCTTCACTGGGACCAGAGACCTGGTGTTCAAACAGTGTCACAGGTGTTCCCTAATTCTACTTCTTGAGAGGCAGGACATGGATTAGCAGGTAGCAGTCCAAGTAAGATATAGGAAGGACTGGTAGAGTCATAGAAGCTTCTGATGAGGAGGCTCACTAGGTTGTCCAGGTAAGGCTTCCTTCAGTTCATGGTGTCTTTGTTTCCTTTGACATGGCTCCAGGGGCTGAACAGTTGTTCTAGCGTCTCTAAATTGAGCATGTTCTGCATTGCATTTCAGTCTTTGTCAGGCATTTCCGTAGCCTGTAAGAGGCTCAGATAGCATCTTAGTTTCATCTGAATTATCACCAGAAAAAGAAAATGAAAGTTGTCATATCTTGCCTGAATTTCTAGGTCTCTTCTGAAAAGATTATCATTAAAAGATGCAGCTTAGTATTAAAAAAGCGTAATTACATCATAATTTTACCATGTAATGTGATGTGTCATCATGCCTTTTGTTTAAAGGCAGGAATTCTGGTGCAAGATAGCATACATTGTCATCTGAACAACATCTGGGTCAGAAAATAGTAGGTTGTATTTATATTTTCAGTGACTGATGAGCTGACAGTCATTTTCTGTTATGTAACTGCTCACAAAAGCAGGAAGAACAGACATATAATGGGGGCCCTTTTCTCCGTTGTAGCTGAAGTTATTATTTTTTATGTTCAAGCCGTATCCCAGCATTTGCACACAGCCTCGAAGGTGGGGAGCAGCCCGTGCTCAGGGAGGTCATGGTGTGGTACCATTAACATCCAGATGCCCTCTTGTGGCCTTCTGCAAGGGGAGTCACCCTCTCTCTGCTCCCCAGGGGCTTCAATTACCCTGGTAAATGGTTTTCAGAGCCTATTTCTTCAGTCTCACTTCTGTCAATGCTTGCCACCCCCACGTGGCTTTCTTTCAGGGAGTTCTATGACTGCCAGCATCTTTGTACAACAAGCGCAGGTGAAGTTTGGAGAGCAAATTTGTAAGGATAATCTCAGTACATACTACAGGGTCAATTTTGATCCACAGTTCCAAAGTGGTAAAAGAAAAAGAAGAGGCCAGTGAGTGTCTGGAGAGCAAAATCTATCCTGTCTACATGCATTTGTCTCCAGCCATTCAAAAGGGAAGAGGAAGGAGGGACAAAGAGGCTGTGAGCTGGTTTAAGTTGTTTTTTATGAAACTGAGCAGCTAGATCTTCTTTAGGGACCTTAGTCCTTCAAAGTCTTGAGTGCACATCTCTTAATAAAGATCAAGCAGATGTAGCGGTCAGGAATGAGGGAAGGTTGCTCTCCTGTAAGCCCAGAGCACTTGGTGCCCACATGTGCCAGGAGGCAGGAGACTCACATTCTCTTTTTCCTCTTCTTATCCACATAAGAGTGGATGAGACTTTGCATCATGAGTGTTTCTGAAGCACAGTCTCTTCAGACACCAGCACTGCTTCACAGATGTGATCGAAATCTTGCATCAAAACTAAAATTACCCTTTGTTTACCATAGGTGATAAAATGCTAGCTGGAACAGGTAGCAAGCAACATGGCATCTTTAGTGTTTTTTAGTCCCTGGTTTCACTTTAATTGCTGGCAGCCAACCTAGACATATTTTTAAATAACTGATTTGATGCAGAAGTCGTTTAATGGAGAATAAGTGCAGAGTACCAAGCTGGCACATCAGCAAAGGGATTTCCACGATCACCTATGTGCTGTGAAAGAAAGATGGGGTTCAGACCATGAGTGAAATTGTCCCAACAGTCAGTGAATGAAAGCTGACAATTTCCTGCTGTCTTCTAAGAGGGGTGAAATACAATAATGAAGTATCAGGGATGTGTCCTTCTGAAATACAGCACTATTCTACATGATTCTTCAGCATGCTTAAAAATGAACATATCCATGGAAAAAAATTAATCTCTGAGGGTGGTAGATATTTCTTATGTTGTGATAGGGTCCTTAGTGTGCAAGGAGATGTACCAATGGATAGCAAAGCTCAATCTCCTTCTTAAAAGACTTTGGATCATGATGAGGCTACTAGCCAAACCCCCCCAAATTAATAACCCTATATGAAAAACAAAGTAAATCTTTCTGCCTTTATTTGAGAAGCCGCTCAAAGAGAATCCAGCTTGTTCATAATAATAAACTTACATGCCCATACTTAATTCTCTATGGCTGAAGAATTGGTAATGAGCCATCCCATCTTTGGCTGTAGGTATTAGTCCGTAGCTAACTCAGGTCATTAAGAAGCGAAAGTGTGACCTACCTTATGTCTGTTTCCTGCCCCACATGAAATGAGTTGGCTGGTCTCAGGGGGGTTCTCTCTGGGTACGTCATCACCTCACTCAGAAACATAAGTTGTGGCACTCTGAGGACCCCTGGTTGGGAATCTCCTCGAGGAGGCCAGGAACTGAAAGTAGACTGTTAGTCTAGGTGAATGTGGGATAGAGAAGGTTTGTTCTCCCTCTCTTTTTGTTAGATCTCTTTTACGGAGATGAGCAAAACCAGGAGTTTCCATCCAGGATTTCATAAGCACTAAATTGTCACGCACAGGTATTTTAGGAGGGGGTGTATGTATGTGTGTCTATGAATGACTGAGAATTGTTTTTCTGCATTGTAGTTTTATAGAAATAATTTTCACTTCAGATAGAGCTTTGGAGTGTGTTAAGCCTCAAGACATTCTTTTTTTGGTCGTAACATATGGCCACATTCTGGAGAGAGGTACAGGCAGGCAGTTTTGGAGCTGGAGTTAGAAAACACACATCCAGCCCATGCAGTCCTGCACAAATCTTTGTCCAAGTAACATGAACATTGTTTACTTTCTCTTTGATTTGAGTTAGTTATGCACATGACTTGGCATAAATGAACATTTTTTTTGCTTTTTTAAAACTGAAAAGAGCTCACCTATTGTTTGAAGCTGGTTGCACTAAATTTGCAGTTGCTTCCATGTTATTTTATGATTTATTTGTAGCACAGTAGTATCTAAGGCCTGCAAGCAAGACTGTGGTCATGCTGCACTATGTGCAAATTAAACATGAAGTAGGCAAAGTATGCATCCCTCAGAGCTCCCAAACTGAAAATACAGCAAGGACCAGGAAATTATTGTCCTTAATTTACACACGAGGGGCTGACTGGCAGAGTTTAGATGACTCACCCAGAGTCATGCAGCGAAGCAGTAGCAAAGTGGGAATTGAGCCTAGAATTTCTTCAAGACCCATGCCTCACCCACAGCTGTGGCCATGCTCTTTATTTTATGTGAAAATCAACAAAATGGACTTGTGAGCCTTGTCTGATGAGAAATCTCAACTGGTCTGAAGGCTCTTCCCAGCATTTAGATCACAGGCCCTATTTTCTAGGGTTAATAACATAGCTGTGAAAATAAGAAAGGGGGAAAAAAGCGCTCAAGGTAATTTGATGATTTTAACTGCTGTTAATATAATGTACTTGCTAATGCTATCACACTTCAGCATTTAGATAGTTCAAGGCTATTAGGAAAATTGATAATTCACCATAGTAATCTGTTACATTCCAGTCTTGCAATCACCGTTCCACAGGGGTGGGAAGGGGGCACCGTGTGGCATTTGTTTTTGCTTCTTCTGGTGGCATTTGTTTCATGCTATCGTTTTGATATTGTGGTTTGTCTCTTGCCAGTAACTTTTGGGGGTATTTTGAGTATCATTTGAAGTTTAGTTGGGGGGAAAGGCCAGATTTTATCTGAGAGTGAAATGTGGTAAAAAAAGAATTAAACAAGGCTGTCTCATTTGCTGAGTGTTCTCCTTCAGCCTGTCCTTTTCTGATAGAAACGCATCAAAACTGTCTGGTTTTTTTCTTTTCTTTTCTTTTCTTTTCTTTTTTTTTTTTTTTAAGGAATCGCTTTGACTCAGATTGTGTGAGATGAATCATAACCCACTTTCTCATCTGAGATGTGCAACAAAAAAAAATAAAAAAAATTCCAGCTCTGCTGTCAGTGTCAGCATAATCAATAGAGTGTTTCTCCATGGTGCAAAGAGGTAGGGGAGGATAAAAAGAATGAAAAGAATCAAAAGTAGCCAAACTTTCCTGCTGCTTTTAGTGAGCTATGCTGTTTTCATGTCTGCAAATGCACCTTGCTGTTCACCGTGTCATCTTGGACATGAACACAGTTTTCACGTCTCTGGCTACAACCCAAGATCACAACTGATGCTCAAAAGTCAGGAGACTGTCATTCCAAACTGGCAGGCAGATCACAAGAAGCCAGTCCTGGCAGACATTTGGGATGCTACTGGCAGCTGAGAGTAAACCTATTTTGACTTGTGAAACTTGCTGTTAAGATGTCACCTGCCTGGACTGTGCCAGCACTGATTTTGTCAGCTGATTAGGGGAGAGTGGCAAAGCGCTGTGACTGTCCCGTGGCCCTGCCTGAGCCAGCCCTGTTGAGGGAAATGGAAAACTTCAATAGCAATAGGATCGCTGTGGGTACAAACCGGAGATGGGAGACCACATCTGATACCTCATCAACAGCCTTCATTCATGAACTTGTTCATTTGCATTTATTTTTTTTTCTTTTTTTCCTTTTGTGTCTGCCAAGACATACACAAAGAGGTAGAAATAGTTACCTCTGGTAGTGTGAGCTAAGAGTGAGAGCTGAACCCTGAGAATCTGTGTTCACACACAGGGTAAAAACAGGACAGCACAGGAAGGTGTATGGATTTTAGCATTTGACAAAATTGATCTCCACATTGAGCACATTTATTCAGTAAAACTCCGAGGCAATAACAGATACACTTGTAGAGAATTTAGAGGTGTGGGTGCAACCATCTTCCGAAGCATAAGACACTGTCCACAGCTAAAGAAAGGCACCTGGAATTGGGATGTGAATGATTTTCTCATGTAGATCCTTCCAAATTACTGTTCCAGCCACACTAAACTATTTGTTTAAAGCTGTGAATCAGGCTGTATTCATTTAGCAGCAGTGTTCAGCTTTAATATACAATTTCCTCAGCAAACTCTGGTTCCAGACAGTATCTTGAGAGGTTAATAACTTACTATCTACTAAGCGCGTGTTCTAATTCTGTCTGTGCCGTTAGGAGCAGACTTGGGGCATGATGTGCAGCGTTTTATGAGAGGGTGGGTTGGAAATAAGGAAAGTTTTTGTGGGGGTTTTGGTTGTTTTTATTGTCATTTAAAATTACACTCTAAATAAACCCAGATTTTAAAATGCCACTATTTTCTTATTATCTGCTTGCCCTGAAAGGCAAGTGAATTCAGCTGCTGGCTTCCAAAAAATCTGCAGAAAGCCCAAAGTATTTTACCTTTTTCTTGTGTTGATGAATGGCCGGGACACAATGACAGACTTTCCACCTCTTTCTTACACACAGAGATTTTTAGCTCAAATGAGCTAAAGAATAGTTTCTGACTGAGCTTTTCTGGAGGGAGACATTTGGAAGGGACACTAATGTGGGTCATTTATGCTCTGCAGGAGACTGTCATGTGCAGCCTGCTCTTCTGGACAGGAAAGTCCTGGTGATCATCACTGCCAATGTGCAGCTAATTCTGGTCATGTGTTCTTGTTGTCATCTCCGTGAGCTGGGCAGCTGATTCTCATTTCTGTCCCATGGCTGAAATTAGTGAGAACTCTAAAATGCAGGTATATATACACACATTTGTGTGCTTATATATATAGGGCAGGGTGCTGGATTCTAATGGCGTTTACTTCTTTCCCATTCTCCATCTCAACATTTCACAGCAACTCTGATCCAGCTTTTGATGCCTGCATGGTGTTGAGAAGTATAACTGTCTCCAGTGTTGGCAAATCCAATGAATGTGTTTAGAGGAAGGAGGAAGGTACAGAGTGAGGACAGAGAAAGAATTCTATGATTCTGTGACAGGGCTGTGGAGGGCATGGCTACAATAGGAGTCAATGTTTGAGTGAGACATTTTTAAATATTCGATCATCTATCTGAATATGTCTCAAAACATTGGTTGCTTCTAAGTATAAAATGGCTCAGGCTTATGTAATTCTATTAGGTTGCGACTGATGGCCACAACCTACAACCATAACCTCTTATTCTTTATATACTCAATTTCCATGCAAGGCGACAAGAACCAGGAGGGAAGTGAAAAGGGGAGGTTGCTTCTGGTCAGAATTACTTCCACTGTTTTTTCACAGGCATAATTCAGAAGGTGAAGAAAGTGGAGCATGTGCAGTGCAGATGTGCACAGCTGGTGCATCACCACCTCTATGGCATCCCTCCTTCAGAAGGAGAGCCAAAAGAGCTGTGTCAGTTATATGGCCAGCTCCTAGTGAAAGCTTGTCATTTGCACCCTTTCAGTCTCTTTCTGCACTGCTGTCTCTGTACCCAGTGAGGAATGGAAGCTGCTGTTTGCTCACACAGGGGAGAGACACATACTTTCAGGCCCAGAGGGCTTAGGCAAAAACTCTGATTATAGCAGGGCATTGGGCGAGGAGCCATGATGAAGCTGTTTCAGATCTGACAGCTTCTTTGTATTTTGTACAATTACAAGGCATTCACACACAGTCTCGCTGCCTATTGCCCTTTGCAGAACAACTTTCTTTCATTTAGGAGGGAAGAGAAAGTGGCTGACCTGTGGCCTTGAGTCTCTTGTAAATGACCACAGTCCTGAGACTATGAATAACAGCTGTTAGGCAGCAAGTAGGAATGGTGTCCATCCAGCAAATGCCTGATTACAAGAGCTGTTCTGGCCTGGGAAAATTGCAGCTGTTCAGAAGAACAAGTAACATTTTACAGGATGATGTTTTGGAGCATGGTCTAATTGTGGCACATAGTGGGTCACATCTCAATAGGTGTGCGTTGACTAGAAGATGCTCAAACTGACATCAGCTTGGCTAGAGGTCCAGCTGACTAAATATAGCCTAAGCTCTCAGGAGATCAGTGTGTGCAGTGGCTTCATGCTTGTGCTCTGGGGACAGAGAACAAAACAATATGCAGCGGAAATAACACTATAAATGAGACATTCAGATTGTTTCCCCTAGGCAAGTGCTTTACTAATTTTGTGTTTCTTTTAGTTAGGAATATCCCATGGTGAGCCTCAGTACTTCAGACAAGGCTCATCTGCAAGAGAAGAATTTTCTAAGTCTTTAGACTGTGGTTTCCAAAATGCCAGTCTCTCTCTTTCTTGTTATGGAAAGGTTGCTTTGACTTTCTTGTGAAGCAGTACTGGATTTCAGACTTTTTCCAGGTGTTCTAATGTTTGGACATGGATCTGAAGCTTCACTCAAGTGCTTCTGGAGTCATCTGGTCTAGAACATGGGCTGGAGACTTCCCAGAAGCTGCATAATGCATGTTATATCACAGGTCCTCATCTGTTCAGAGCCTGCAAAGGACTTGGATCAGTGCAAAACAATGAAAGGTATTTCCAAAATGTTTGAAGTCTCAGGCATTTCCATTGGGTCTCAAATTGCTGAAATGCTCTGCTTTGGATGCTCACTTTTGCAAGTTGTAGCCTTTAACTGGGACAAAAATCTCCCACACGGTTTCCTGTGCTGGGGTGTGAATAATAGCTTCCCCAGTCTACCTATCGCATCTGACTTTATGTCAACATAACAGAGTTGCATCATTTTTGGTGCAAATGGAAACCAACTGACTTAAACCACTGTTAGCTTTCTGGTATTGGTCATACAAATTCAAAAGTACCTGAAGTTGACTAGGTTTACATCAGTTAAAAACAGGCTTGGGATAAAAGGAAATTAATATCTCTACATGTACCTCAGATCTAAATTTGGAGGTCTAGTGGATTTCAAATGATTCTCTTATCGCACGTAAACAAGTCCATCAGTTTTCTCTACTGTCATACCGAAGTGCTTAATGAGGATTAAATATACTTACTATCTTCACAGTGAACTCCCATGTATGTAGTTAACCGATAAAGAGCGCCCTGAGAGTTCAGAACACAATGATTTGCCAACTTTCTTCATATGGAGGTTGCCGTCATTGGTTCGGGATGTTCAGAAGGTTTTTCAACACCAAGTTTTTGGCAAACACTTGTAATCCCCGCTGATGATAGCCTTTTCTAATGCTCGCCCAAGGACATTGGACTGGCAGGACTCACCATGACCTCTGGATATCGGATTGGTCCTTTCCAATTGGTTCCACCATGTCACGAGGAGGGAAAGCTTTTGGGGTTTCAGTTTCCATCAGTGTAAAATGCTCAGGTCAAGAATTGTGTGAATAATTCAGGAGACAGGGATTGGTGTCCTTCGTGCAGAAGCCAATTTAGAAAGAACTTTCCATCTTAGAAATGTGATGAGTAATACTTTGAGCGCGCCTTTGAAGATGCTCATCAACATCAGAGCGTCCTTATGGAGGACTACAGGTTAAATGTCAGGACAAGCTGTATCATGATAAATATGGATCAGAACTCACATTTCTTATGTCTCCTACTGTTTGTTAGTCAACAGGCTCAAGACTCTAAACCACCACCTCAAACAGAGCAGTCTTAGGGCCACTAAAGAGTTTGGCTTAAATGATGTGAGGGTTTTTTTTTAACTTACTATTTTTTAAGCCTTGCTAATTATGAATCAAAAGCTGTAGGATGTGTGAGAGTGACACATGGAATTGCGCAGATGGGTTTTCCACATACTTTCTTTAAATAAAATAATAATTTTTATAAATACATATCTCATGTTTTACACTAATTCACTTCTAATGGAAACCAAACAAGAAAACTTTTGTCTCCTTTTCCACCAAGCTCTGAGAATGTGACAATCAGGTGGTAATAATGATCTATGGATACGTGATATCGTAGTGCTCCATCATGGAGTCCAGATATGCAGCATGTGCCACAGGGTGGTGACTTTGGAAATAGCTTAGGGACTTACCAGTATTACTTTTCATCTACCTCAGCCAGTAAAAGCAGATCCCATGACCCAAAGGATGCGCAGAATTGAGTATAATTCATATGGTGTCACCAGTATAACATCAAATGTTATTTTCAAAGGGCTTTTGCTCTCAATACCAATGTCACATTTTAAGGTTAAGACATGTCTGGTCATCCTGAGTAGAAACAAATGTTGTGTGTCCCCTACAGAATAGGAGTGCCTCTCCATCCCAGGTTATAAAGCTCCTGTTACTTGTACAAGAGTGTAAACAAATATTGGACCTTGCACCTGGTTGGAAAAGTCCCAGATTTTGGGGCAAAGAAGGAAACCTCTGTCCAGTAGGTTGCTTTAATGAGAAAAAACAAGAGTTAGTTGATTCCAGCTGCTGAGAAATTTGGAGTGATGGAGTTCAGTGCAAGGGACGGCAGATGGTTGGTGTACAGGTGAGGCAGCTTCCAGCGCCTGATGGATGTGATTTATGTCAGGGCTGCTGTCGACACGCAGACAGTGCATGTTTCAAAACAGCAACGAAGCTTTGGGCTGGTGCCGGATTGTGAAAGGCAGGGTTTTCAAAAGACCTTAAACAAATGAGGTGCTGGCTGAAATTTGGTGGGACATCTTCTAATGCAGTCAGACACCCTTGAAAATGCCAGGCCTCAAAGCTGTTTGGGATATGAGAGCTGCCATTTGTTCAGGACTCTACTCTGTGGAATCCAGCCTTTCTCTACCTTTTTTTTTTTTTTTCCCCCTTTTTTCAGTTTTGGCAGGGGAAAGACAGGTTCCCTCCCTGTTTCTTGTTTTTTTGTCAGACATGCAAAAGGCATGCCAGGCTGGTAGACCAGAGCCATTGGCACGGGAAGCATCTCTGACTCAAAACTTCGCCATTACTCAGGCGTTTTCACCTTCTCCACTGAACAGAGCCTTTGGTAAAAATCTCTTCATGCCACCACTTCCTAGTAATGCAGTGAGGCAGAGACAAGCTGCCGAATACCAGCTGGAGCACAGCCAGGGTATGGAAGGGTGAATTGAGTCATTCATGCCCAGCAGCGGATGTGATTTTTGGCTGGGCTTAAGTCTGGTGAACATACTGATGGCGCCTGTCGTGGGCTTATGAAATGGGTTGGCTGGGCTGGGGGACAGAAGTGGCTTGAAGTGCCCTTGTGCAACATGGAAGCATTTGGAGGTGAAAGTCTTTGGGAAAGGGGACATCGTTTGCTCTGTCTCTGTTCAGCACCTGACATCGCAGGGCCTCGACCCATCGCTTGGGCTCCCAGCACTGCTTTTTTGCTGCAAACCCAACTTGTTGTCCTTTGGGAACAGAGTGAAAGGCAACTAACTTTTTGACCTAGACAAAAAGGCTGCAGTCTAGAGCAGTATGACTCTTGGCTGGTCCTTTCTGACTGCACCCTTGGTTAGGCTCATAAGAAAGTGAGTGCTAAAGAGAGTTTGATCTACATGTAAGACATGCTTGCGCAGAGCAGCAGCATGAGCCTGTGGGCAACTGGCCACTGGTCCTCTCCACCTGGAGGAGTGGGTGGGAGAAGATGCATGAACCGTTGCATAACGAACACCAAGCATCTGAAGAGAAGACCAGCTTGTCTGGTCTCCAGCTCTGCTGTTTTGCAGCCACCTCTTACATATAGGGTTGAGTGCAGCAGCCCCTGAAACTACCCTCCACTGCTCTACCAGCAAGTCTGATCTCCCAAGTCAGTGGGCGAGCAAGCTGGGACAGCGCAGTCAGAGAGACACCTGCCAGGGGGCCCAGACGGGCTGGGGAGAGCTCCCCTCGCATAGCTGCTGGCTGTGGCTTCTGCCACTTGGCCTTTCCAGTAATTGCAAGTTACTCTTTTGTGGCTTTATAAAAGAGGATCCTGAAATCTAGTGTGGCGTTACAGAGTGAGCCCAGTGAAATCCCACCCTGGCCATCGCCCTGATGAGGGTGGGAGGAAGAGTTATTTCTGCCTCGTATTCTGCCTTCCTTTCCCTTCAGGAGGTTCAGACAAGTGTGGTTGCTCACCTTGTGTGCTGGTGTATATTTGGCGCTTCCACTGTCCAGGATTTATCATGCAATGTGTCTTTGTAAGTGCAGAGGGGCCTGGCTCAGTGGTTGTTGTTGTTGGGATCACCAGAACTGCCAAAAATTTCTGATGCACAGCTTTCTTCCCTCAGTGCCATGTAATGTTAAGGTCTCACTGACAAATAAGACTTCAATATTAGTGATATGTTCCAAGGAGAAAAATAATCTTTGCTTCAAAACCTGTCATTTTCCTATGAAAGTAAAATAAAAGAAGAGCCTTTTCAGCTGTTGAAAGTATGTAAAAGCCCCACTTTCTCACAGTCTTTAGAAATTTTGCTCCATTTTTATTTTGGAAAAAAAGTAAGGAGGTTTTTTATGTTTCTTGCATTCTTAAATTCCTGTATGTGATCAGTTTCCCCTGAAGGAGAGAAGTGATGGCACAGGAAGGTGGGGGACTTCAGTGAAAGTAGGATTTTTTATTTTTTTTAAATGAAATTATTGCATTCCTTCTTTAATTTAGTGTTTGTTGGCTGAGGTTTTTGGTGTAAATCAGTGCTTTGAAAGTCTTGCCCCCAAACACAAATGATCTTTTTAATTAAAAAAAAAAAATAAAAAAAATGAAATGACACTTCTTTCCATGTAAGTCTATACTTGCAACTTAAAACTACTTTTCTTTATCCTATCCATGCCTAGCATTAAGCCCAGGCTGCAAGCAGTAGTGAAAAGACGCAGGGAGCAAGGACTGTGCCCGGGAAATCTTGGGAAAGGAAAACAACCCTGTTTGCTGTGCTGCAGAGCCCGGGACAGGCAGGGGCTGGAGGAAGAATTGCCGTTTCTTCCAGAAAAAGCGTCCCAGTGCCCCAGCTGAGAGCGCCTGGCAAAGCCCCGCAAACAACTCCCTCCTCTGTTTCCAGGGCTGGGGCTCTTCATTGGATATACAACTGCAGTCTCTGTCATCTGGTAACTTTCATCACCACTAAAGAAAACATTTATAAAGGAAATACAGTACATTTTACTCTCTCTCTTGCATTTCCTTGATCGATCGGCAAAGGGAGGAATGTTTCCTCTCTCGCACTCTTTTTTTTACCCCCTTTCCTCTCCAGATGTTACTGAGGCTCTATTTCAACCCCTTTGCACATGATAGAACATGTGCCAAAAAGTTGACACAATGTAACAAAAAAAAACCCAACAAAAAAAAAAAAGAAGAGGGCTGCAAAAGAAAAAAAAAAAGTATCTGGGACCTTAAGTATTATAGAGCATCACTGACCCCCACTGGGCTGGGACACTCACTACAGATCACCCAAAGAGGGGGACTGGTACCTCATTGATGTGTTGGGGACATGGTCAGATGAATATTTGCTGACACTGCAAGACTTTCCCAGGGGAGGGAGGGTGGTGAAACATTGGAACAGGCTTACTAGAGAGGTGATCGATGTCCCAAGACTGTCAGTGTTGAAAGTGTATTGGGACAATGCACTTAACAACGTGCTTTAACTTTTGGTCAGACCTGAATTGGTCAGGCGTTTGGACCGGCTGATTGTCGTTGGTCCCTTCCAACTGAAATACTGTATTCTGTTCTGTTCCATACTTTGCTTTAGGGTTCAGACAGATCTACACTTCAAAAGCTTCCCATACAACTGATGCAGACTGAACCAAGCCTGTTTCTTTATGTCCATCATGAGGTGGAGTAAAAAGGCATTGGCTTAGGTTACTGCAAGGGACATGGGATGGAAAGAGAAGCTTGCTGGTGGTAAGGTTAGGTACTCAGTAAAATTTTTTGCCCAAGTTGTTGGTGAAATCTCTATTGCTTGAGGTTCTTAGGAGCAGGTTAAACAAGTATCTGTCAAGAATGATGTAGAAAGAGTTGATCCTGCCTCAGAGGCAGTAAGATAGTTTCCATGACCTCTCAAGATCCTGTTCAACTTGAATTTTTATAGCTTTATGAGAAAATCAGGAGTGCTTCTCTCTGAACTTTTATTTTGTGGCAGTGACGCATTGTCATTGCAATAATTTAGGAAGGTACTTCCACTGCATTGGTAAGCAGTAGTAATCAGCTTTCTATTAGAGACAAGCTAACTTGTCTCTTGTGTCCCAGGGAGTTGAGAAGAGGGTGATGTAGATATGTAAGGGACAAGGACCAATATCACAAAGATGTTGAAACACAAAACACTTCATGCTCAGTTGCTACATGGCTCAGCCAGGCTGCCAGAGAGACAGCATGGTCCACACACAGAGCGCACGCTTCCTGCCAGAGATGGGATTCCAGCAGGACAGGCACTAGGTCCTCCCTCTGAAATGCAGTTTTCCTGCTGCACAGCTTTTCAGAGATGGCCTCGTGGTTCAAGAAACTAGACTGGTGTTGAGAAGATGCAGTTTTAAATCCTGGCTCATCACAAACTCCTTGTGTGACCCTTGGCAATTTTTTTTACCTCTTTGGGTCTCAGGTTCCTCACCTGCATGTTGGGTGTCCTAAAAGTTGTTCTTAAAAATTCACTATGAGGGCTAGTGACTGGCTCAGGTAGTAACCTCGTGGTGAGGAGCACAGAGAAATGTCTGAAAAGGTACAGTAAAATGTTAGCAGTGTGAGCTTGCACAGTTGCGGTGCACTTGCCGTGTGGAGTGGAATGGAACCTTCAGGGCATACTGGGAATGTGTCAGGTTTGCAGCCAAGCAACATGAGAACATGAAGTTATATTGTGGTTGGAGGAAAGGGATGAAAACAACAGGAGAGCGCAGCTACTGCTGGATAAGCACGGTACAAATGACAAGGAGGTCACTGCAGGGACCTGTACATCTGGAGTACAAGTGCAACATAGTTAAAGCAGAATAACCAGGACACAGTAATTAAATCATGGCCCTGGATTTAATTTATGAAGTGTTACAGGCACACGTTGCAGCATGAAGCTCTGTTTACTGTGAAAGATTGTGTTTTCTGATGTCTGCTGAAGAAGAGGGAATTAAGATTGATCTGTCTCGTGTCCAAAGACTGTGTAAGACAGCTGATGCATACAGCTTGCTACTGTCAAATGGTGAAACTTCAAGCTTGGATCCTGGCACAATAAAGCATTGCCAAGGGCTTCCCACTCAATGAGATGTCTGAGTTCAAAAGCCACAAAAGGGTAGGTAAGGAAAGCAAGAATGAGATGTGAAAAATACCAGTTTCCTACAAAATGCACAAACTACCTTTGGGTTTCCCTTCGTGCTTTTATTGCTGTACCATGAGCACCAAAGTGTTGGAATAACTCCAAGACATATACGATCAATACATCTTTCCCTAAGATAATCACAGCCAGACACATACTTCCTATGCTACACAGAAACGATCTCTTGTGGATCAGAGATTCCTGGTTTATTCCTTTTGTATAAATCAAGGAACCCAGGACCTGTTGGGTACTTGGGAGTTGCAGGGTCACTACCATTGAGACTTAGCTCAATGAAGGGGAACACTGGCAGTTAAGGTCTGCTATTACGCTGTTATCCTAATAGATCAACATCTGCTTCTGTATCCCTTTAAAATGGAATAACTGTGCCTGACTGACAGAGGTGCCCTGAGGAATCCCATGTGCCTGGGAAATGCTTGAAAACCCTTGGATAAAAGTCGCTAGGAAAGAGGAGGGAGAGAGGGGAAAATCTTGTTACATTGTTGACTTATGGTCAGCGTTGTCCTCGAAATGCTGTTTTGTCATCAATATTTCTTCATTAGGAATAATGATTTTTCCACATTTACTGCCAGCTGATTCAAAGCTGTCCAAAAGCAGAATGTGTCATGAATCTCTAAAATGCATTCGCTGGCGAACTCTAAACAGAGATGATTAGAAAAATAATGCGGCGGAAATACTGGGTGTCTTGAGGCTGCCAGGGGAACTTTTAGCAAGATATTTTGTTCAATGTATTTACATATTTTAAAAATGTTCTTAGTACACTTTTGTAAAGGCAGTATGCTGTATTTCTTTAGTTCTTTCTTGCATAGCATATCAGGGCTGCAGTGAAAGCCGGGGAATACACTTAGCTGATCAAGGGAAATTGTGTAATTGATAGGCACTGAGGATATGACCTTGTGGTATATTCCCACAGTACTGTTAAGTGGGAAACAGTTTTTTCCATCATGCAAAAGTTTTTGAGATATCAGCGTGTTTTTTTTATCCTCACACGTTTCAGCAAATGTGGAACCTTCCTACTTTGATGTTTTTATCAGAAAATTATCCCCTGTCTCCTGTCTGCATAGAATGCATGCTTTGAATTCATGAATTTAAGCCTTTTGTAGAGAGAAGGTTTGCACATTTTCTCTCTGTTTTCTTTACTCTTAGTATCTGTAGTTATTGCCTGAATTGTGTGTGTTTGGCTCGGTACATCACATTGTGAGAGAGTGTCCCAATAGCTTAGTCTCTAAGTAGGAATGACAGACAAATAATGCGGTAGCCTAAAAGAGGCTTGTTTGTACCTCCTTGGATGTACAAACAGGAGCATCTCAAGCTAGCTGGATAGAGTTACATTACCTCTGTATTTGGCTCCAGTGTGATTGCTATCGGAATACTATGCCATAAGCATTAGTATGGCATGTACCTATTCCATCATCCATCTTCAGTGGTGGATGTTTGTCTGATTGGCTCACATTCTTAATCTGACATTTAAAAGTGACTCATGTCCCAGATAAGATTGGACACCCTGTATCTAATTCCTCATCTCCAGATCATGCCCAGACTCTGAGCAAATCTTAAGAATCTTGCTGAGTAACAGTTCAGATAATAGCCTTTCCTGTTTGTCTTCACAGATAAACCCTGCATCCAAGTTCCAGGGACCTTGAATCTCTGCAACATCATTTTCTAAAAATGCAATTTCTCCCTGTTCGTGCTCAACTAGAATGCAGCTGCAGAAGTCTCTCTCTCTAGCTTGTAACTTGGGCCAGATCATTTTTGACTCTTAATCTCTCCTCTGATTTCATTTCTGCATCATTTCAAACAGAAGCTTCTTGTCTTTCCTTGCATGGCCTGTAATGACCTATTCCCATCCAGTGATATATCAACTCACTCTTCCCATCTGCAGGTGTCTGTGTTCAGTCTTCAAGCATTTACATTCCCTTTTGTGCTGTCTTTGTACTTTCCTCTGAAGCGTCCCATTAAGCTTCCCTCAAACTCCTTCCAGATCCTCTGTCAAATTCTTCCTTGACCTCTTCCTTTGCTGGGCTGGCTGCAGACTCCTTGTCAACAGTAAAATACTTAGAGTCCCGAGACCACAATTTTCCTTGCTGATGGCTTTTGTCTCGTTGCTTCTCTGTACTTCCTATCTATACTCAGTTGTTATCGCTTGTATTAGATTGTAAACTCCCGCAGTCTGGCCCTTCTTTGTATTCTATGTTTGTCCAATACCCAGCACAAAGGGGCCGTTCCACAATCTGAGCAGCCAGGATCTGTGGTGGTATATGCAACAAACATGTAATAATAGTAATAAAATAATGAGAAGTTAGGACGTGGCATCGTGTGCAATATGAGCGTTTCTTCTCCCTTCCCCCCCCTTCGTCAGATTTGCAATATTTCAGATTTTTTATACAACAGAAGACAGTAAATGAGGACTTTTCAGAATAAAGTAGAGTAGCTGCTGTTTCCTTTCAGCTGCTGAAGTGTTTCCCCGTGATCCACTCAGAAATGATGGCATTTCCAGCAGTTTCAGCAGGGAAGCCTCTTTGGGCACCTCTGTATGTCCCCCCAAGGTAAGACCAACATGTGGCAGCCAGGCTCAGCTGAAGGAAGGTCACGGCCAAGGTTATGAACCCTCTTCCATGCAAAAATAGAGGAGTCCAGTCTCCCAGGCTTGCTGCCAATGTATTACCTTCTAGTTTTGCTGAAATGATCTTGAAAAAGGACCTAAAAAGGGCTGAAGGGGCAAAAGAATGTTGAAATGACATAGTTTCATCTTCATGCAGTTTAGTACTAATTTTGTCCTTTGTCTTTAAGCTGCCTTTTAAGTGCTGTTTGTCTCTGTGGGAAGCAAATGGGTCACGTTGTTCTATGCTTCTACTGTAATACGCTGCCTGCTATTTTTCTCTTAGATTATTTGTGTAATCTTTTTTTTGTGCAATCTGTTTGTTCTTGAGTCTTGCAAGCTTTGCCTTTGCTACTTCTTTCCCAATAAGCCGTGCAACTTGTTCTGTATTCACTCATGGGTATTCTGCACCCAGCGGACTGGCTTATTTCAACCAGTGTGAAAATATTAAAATGGAGAACATGTGTGGGCACTTAATTGTGGTGAGTCTGACCACAAATACCTTCACCGTTGGTAATTGGCACACAGGAAATGCAGACCTTTGTTTTGTTTTTATCAGACATAATGATAGATACATTGCTTTTAGTGGCGTTTTTCTGGTTTTCTAAGGAAATTAGGCTTGTGCAATCGCACCGCCTGTGTGCATGTGCCTGTCTGTCAGTTCCTCCCTCACCAATAGCACTTGGAATTAATAGCTGTTTTCAACCAAATTTGAGCAAGGCGCGGGAGTTGGGGGAAGTGACCTGGTTTTATTTTTACACAAGTCTTGGAAGATCCCAGATTGCACCGAAGTCTGCTAAAGGTGCAGCTTCTACCCGCCACATGACTGCAAGCCAGATGGGTCGTGTGTTTGCCCACATGCCTTTACGTGGATCCAGCCACCTAACTGTAAGCTCCCGAATTTGAATATTTTGGCTTACTTGCTTTTAGCCTTGGGGCAAGTGAGTCAGTTGGGGGTGGTGCTAGGCACACAGCTTGTGTTTTAATTCTGACTAGAGTGGCCATGTCTCATGAAAAACATGGTTTGCTCCAGGCCACAGTGTTACAATTTGCATATAAACTTATGAAAAAGGAAGCTTTCTTTGAGCTTTCCAGCGTGAGAGTTTACAGGAGCATTTCTGTTTGTGTACATAATAGCAGAAGCTGGACTTCTCATAAATGTAGGTGGATTAAGTCTCTTGCTGCCTGAATGGGAATCTTCTGTGGAAAAACCCAGAAAGAGGAAGGAAAGCCTAAGGAAATACCAACTTGAAGGGGAGAAGTTGGCCAAGACTTATGTTGTGCTGCTCTTTGGTTTATAGCTGGCCACCGGCAATGTAGTTGGGGAATGCCTCAGAGCCATGCAGGAATGTAGCCTCAGGGCACCTTTGGAGGCAGAGAAGATGTCTTTATGCCCCTTGCTCAAAGACAAGACAGGGGTACAGAGGCACCAAGTGATTTGCCAGGGATTACAAGAGTATGTATATGAGTTAGGGAACAGACCCAGGTCTCCTGATGCAAGAAGTACAGTCAGAAGTATGGTCTACATATGGACAGCTTCTCCAGAAAATGGAGAGATGCCTTGGTCAAAGAGGAAGATAAGTGTTGAAGTATACAAGAACCAACTAAATTATGAATGTGAGAAGAGGAGGAGGGGGAGAAAAGATTCCCACATTTTCTACTCAGATGTTAACAAAGAAAGCTGAGAAGTGTTTGCATAGACACTACACTTATTCTGTGTCCAAATGCCTCATAAAAATAATACCGGATGATCACAGAATGGTACACGAGGGAAAATAAATTCTTTAGCGGAATATTCCCTGTGGAAAAACACTGTGTAAAGTAATACACTAATGGCTTTCAATTTCATGTTTTATATATAGAGATATTAACTGTTCCCCAGACATCTCTTCATATTACAACCCAGCTACACAAGCAGTTTGGAGAAGGCCCCAGCACACGGTTGGGCTTGTCCACGCACAGGACCAAGCAGTGCTCTCCTATTGTATGTGCGGCTCCTGTGGTATATGCAGTAGGTTTCTTCTGCCTCTTTCCCAGAGCAGTACTGCACCTGTGGTTCTCTCCAGTAGGATCTTTTTTTTCTTTTTCTGAGGAAGAAGACGAGGAGTCTTCATGTTTTTTTCCATTCTTCTCCCATGCTCTGTAGCTTCACAACCATGCTGGGAACCCTGCATTCCTTCTCTGCTCGTAAAAAAAAGGAGTCCTCACAAGAAGCATTACAGTGGAGTGATTAAAGCACAACACTGTGAATCAAAATGCTAATAACAAATGCTAAAGGAAGTTAAGTATAAAAACAACATTATTAATTCCAATTTGGAGGGTGTCCAGGCTTGTCTGGATTTATCTGGTGACTTCGCCCTCCACATTGCTCAGACTGGGAGCTGTTTGAGTCAGGAACTCTGTCCTGTATAATGCCAACTATGGTTATGCCATTGTAGCAAATTGAATTGATCTGGGTTCTTATCCAAACTTTCCTAATATATCTCAGATGTGTATTTATATCATCCTGCTGCATCCTGAGGGATCCAAAAGTAGCTTACATGTTTTGTTCCTTGGATGTAACCTGTTGGGAGTGCAAGACAGGCAGGGAAGAAGTCGTGAGCTCAGGGACACTGTTGTTGCTCTATGGAAGGACAGCAGCCCTCCTGTTGGGATGATGAGGCTTGTCCAAGTCCTTTTAGGAAGTTTTGCAGTATTTTTTTGAGAAGGCCAATAAACACAGACCACAGTAGGAGAGAATATCATACCATTGCTGGTTTACTTATTATTAGGGACATATTTGTATATGCCTTTATGAGTAATTCTATTTTTAATTCAGTCTGCTTTCCTGCTTGTATCTCAGCTCTTGCCTCCCTTTCCCTCCATCCCACCCTCAGTAAGCACACCACTCCACCCCTTGAACCTTGGAAGAGAAGTGCAGAGTTCCAGGACTGGGGACACTACAGTTATTCTCAAACTGGAGAATACCATTTTGAGTGGGACAAAGCCCCAGAACATAATTGCTCTATTGCCTTTGGTGGGACTCATCTTTATAGGGTGGCTGAGGTTATCCTAAATATCATCTATGACTCTGCATGAATTATTTTCAACACTGATGGCCGGGTAAGGATACCAGACCTGCATGGGCTGTCTCCGTGTTGTAGAACTCAAGCAGCAAAGGAAATTGCAAAGGTGTGCCTTCCACCCACCCTCTTCCATCATCTCTGCGCCATAATCTTCCCTAGGAAAATGCCTGTCCCATGATCTGAGAGACCTTCTTTCATAGAAGAAAGAAGAAACCACCCTTTTATTTGCATGTGGCATTAGGGGCCTCTTTCAGAAACAGGCAGAGCTCTTAGGGCTTGTCTTTACTTAGAGTCCTTACCAGCAGCTTCTGATATACCTTTCTTGAAGCAGGTAAGAATAAAGCATCCACACATCCATTTCTTGAGGAATAATTTCTATGCTTTAAATAGACACAATATCTTAATCTGTATTAATCTTCAAACAGAAAAAAGTCATTATTCCATGTAAGAGATGATATTGCACTCTTTGTAATCACTTAGTTTTTAGCTATTACTTTTTACTTAAGTATCAACTAGCTCGGCATCAGCACATTAGCAAGAGCACGAGGATTGATACTGCTATACTAGCAAAAGCATAAGTGTAATCCTTTTGCCAGTATAATTTTCTCCATTGAGGGAATTGGTTTAAGCTTTACAAGCAAAAAAATATTAAATGGTAACAACTGTGTTGCCACCAGGCAGCTTTACGAGGCACCCTACCACAGAATCCTTTCATGTGGAGGCAAAGATTTAGGCACAGGTTTATTCCATCTAGATGAGGAGTTGAGGACAATTATGTAGCTGGGTTAGATGACAGCTGAAGTGTTTGTATCTGGGGCTCAGATTCCTTCCCATGATCTGTGGCTAGCAGCAGTTCAGCGGGTATCAGGGCAGTCTTTAGAGCCAGTTTCAAGCTTTTCTAGATCTTTTTGTATGGGCCAGCACTGGAGTGACTTCTAGAGGTGCTGGATCTTTGCCAGCTGTGGCATAAGTTGCTCTTTGGTTGACTGAGCTGCCACGTCCCCTTTACCTGCTATGCGGCACAGGCATGTGTTAGGGCCTTTTCTGCAGCTGAGACCAGGAGCTTGCTTTGACTGATGTCCTTTCCCTTTGGTGACAGGCCGCTGTGCCCGCTGTGGGGAGAATGTTGTTGGGGAAGGTACCGGCTGCACGGCCATGGACCAGGTCTTCCACGTGGAGTGCTTCACCTGCATGATGTGCAGCAACAAGCTGAGGGGACAGCCTTTCTACGCAGTGGAGAAGAAAGCCTACTGTGAACCCTGCTACATTGTAAGTGTGCATTCTTGTTTGCATACTGATTTTAATGTTGGAAGCATTGATTTCTTTCATTGCTGTATAGTTGCCTTACAGTTAAAATCTGACAATCCCATGGCAGTACTGTGGGCACTGTTTTTTCCATTGTCTTCAGAAGAACTCTGATTTTTCCAACTTCCTGGCTGAATGCTGTTTTCTGGTTTAACCTATCTCTGAAATGAAGTGGCCAAAGCAGAGAAAGAAGGGCTTTTTTTTTGCAATTTCAGGACTGTGCAGTGATTTTTAATTGATAGCATTGCTTCCAGAAGCTTTCTGTGTTGAGAAACCTGATACCAAAATGCTTGCAAACTGATGCCCACTAAGATTGTGGAGGTGGGACACACAATAGCACTAAACCTTCTAGAATCAAGACCTTTGCAGGTCTTTGGATCAGGTATCTTCTGAAGTTTACCTTAGCCTAAAATTTCACTTCGTGCCTCTAATGTGCTCTTAAGGCAAAGAATTAACAGTTGCTCTGAGGAGCTGCACCTTCTAAGAGGCTCCCTTGAGAACTAGTTGGAAGCCGTTGCGCATTAAAGAAACCTCATATAACGTGCCTGAGGCCTTACCTTGGTGTGATCTTAGCATACAGTATATAGAGATAAATCCTTGTAATTTAGAAAAGCACTAAATCATTCTTAAAGTGTTGATAGGTCTTTCTCTAAGCCTCCAACTCAGAGTTATTTTTATAAACACTGGACCTGAGATCCTTCCAGAATTGGATTTGCACTTCTGAAAGTAAAAATTGATGCTTTTCTTGACACTTCTGGCATTACAATGATAATTAAAGCAGTAATATATGTCTCTGAAAATGCCACCAATATTCCCTCTTCTGCAGAGCCTTTGGAATGGGATTGTTGCTGAAGTATTGAATATAAAAAGAGACGATTTTGTCTTATTTACAATGTCAGTGATATGTAGGCATCATTAATATGCTTCTAAAAACTAAATGATCTTTTGATGGAATATGAACCTTTTAAACCATTTCAATTTTTGTTTGCACTAAAATGATTGCACCATAAAAAATTTAAGGTTAATTTTGTGTCAAGTTTGACCATATGCAAAGCACTGCAGACTTTTAGGAAGGTGCATCCATAACGTGACTGGAGTAACTTTATGCAAGTGGAATTAAACATTTCATTGACTTCAGGCTGGAATTGGCTTCATCTGCTTGTAGATTGATACTTTCTTTTCCTCTTTTTTAAATCAAGCACTCATTCTTCACCACTCATCTGCTTTAGTTTGGGAAAACATCTGCATTAGCCACTGCAGTAATGGTTTAAGATTATTTAATCCCATTACTTATACACTTCATTAGCCTGAGTGAATCGTTGGCAAGGGTTCAGTAAACTTCCTACACTGGAAGATAAAAGGATAAAAAAGGAAAGGGAGAAGGATTCTGTTCCTCATTTTCTTTCAAATTTATCTTCTATCTATTTAAGGAATAAAGGAATGATAATTGCCTGGTTGCATCTGCGTTTGTGCGTTCTGTGGTATGGCTCTGCAGCTCTGAGCACAGAGGAAAGAGTAAATGTTGAATAGCTTTCTTCTATATAACCAGAAGGGGCCTTTAAATGTTTATCCATGCAATCCACAAAAACCTGGTTATGGACTTAACCCAAACCACGTCTGGATCCATCTGCTGCTGCACATGCAGGGGAAAGGATGGTGACACTGTTGGGGCTGCATGTGTGTGGCTGGACAGCTGGTACCATGAGTGGGTAGTGGAAAGCTGGAATCCTGGAAATCTGAGGCAGCAAAGGAAACAGGGAAAAAAAACCCAGAACCTAAACAAAGAAAACCCAATGTGACCAAAGCACACATTAATCTCTTAGGCTCCCAACACTTTTTTCTTCCACATTTGAGTCTTGAGATCACTCAGAAAGTTCAGGATTGCTGTGCCAAAAGCCATATCTGCAAAGGATCTAGGCACCTGCCATGCTATTGGCTTTAGGCCTGAGGAATTTGTGTCGTAGAGCATATGTCTCATTGATTTTTCGATGAAATGAGGTCTGTGTTGGCTTCTGTAGGGTGATGAGTGCCTCAGTACACTGAAGGCCTGAGCTAGGCTTGCAAGTTGGTCTTGCAAATGGGTTCAGGGCCCTTAAATTGCTGAGGTGCAATCTGATTGCTTTTGTCTTTAGATGTGTGATGCAGTCGTACTGGAGTCAATGAAAGTTAATGACCTGCTTAAAATCTAGCCTGTGCTTAAGGGTTTTGATGAATTGTGAACTCTAAGGTTGGGGGGGTAGGGTGGTGTTTTTTATTTTATTTTTTTGGATCTTCTCTTAGTTCCATTATCAGACAGTTGGACGCTTGGAGCCCTAGTTCTGTAGGAAATTAATGGGACTGAAGAATCCAGACTCAGATTGCTGTAGACCTGAATTCATTCCTGTGAAAGGTGGAGCCTGTGTGACTAGCCCAAGGTTGCACAGTTAATCCATGGCTGTGACCAGCTAAGAAAACAGGATTCTCAGCTGGTATTAATCTGAGTAATTCAATTGAGCTTGTTTACTGGTTTACCTAATTCATGCTGATTTCTAGCACACATTCCCATTCCCCAAGTCCAAAACTCTGAATTTATTCTGCAAGCCATCAGGGTAAGCTGCTTCATTTATATAAAGAAAATAAACCATAATATTTGTATTGTATTATTTGGTCAGGATACATAAATTCATGAATTCTTTGATTTTATTTTTTTTTAATAATTCCCTTGTGTGACATGTGGCTGTTTGCACATAAAAACTGTGCAAAAATAAAAATACATGTTTTTCAACAGCTAGAGTTGGCTAATCTTCTCAGTTTATTATGTGACTTCTTAGTTGTGGTAGAGTGAAGCCATAATTAAGATTACTGTGAAGAGCTGTATTTAATTACTTGCTAGTCAATACCAAGCCTAAATAGCCTGCAGAAGGGTTTTTTTTTGTTTTTGTTTCTGGTTTTATTTATCAGTGACCCAGTTAAGATGAAATTCCCCAAAAGTCTGAATCAATATGTAAGGAAACCAATCATCTGGGTTTTTTTTAAAAAAAAAAAAAAATCTAATGGAAATTTGAATACCAAATTTAATTTTTCACCCAAAATTTGCCCCACCCAAAAGCCAGTCGCTATCATTTCCTGTTACATCCTATGAGTGCAGTGAGTTCTGTTGCCAATGTGTTTGCTGGTTTTGCTCTGCATCCAAGGATTCTTTCATTATTGATGTTATTTTTAAAAGAGTACCAGTCTTCTCCATTAAGACACTTCTGCTGAATTAAAAGCAACTGTAAAAAATAAAGTGTTAATAGGAGACAGATGTCTGCGAGTCATTACGACAGTCAAGTAACATCTGAAATAATCACGATAGGGTTTCCAGTGTAACCAGAATACCGCTGTACACATGATGAATGCTGTGTCTGCAGTATGTTATCAGTATACTTTTCCCCTCCCTTACAGGGCAAATTACTGACAAAAAAACCCATTTGGTTTGCTTCCCCTAAGTAGTAGAAGAGATTTTAGAACTGGCCTCAGTGCAGAGAAAAGGTTAAGAGTAATATCAGTGGAACCGTTGTTATAAAAGATTGAAGAGAAAGATGTTAGAGCAGTGCCAGCTGTCCGCTTTCCAAATACCCTATTATCGTAAGGACTGAACACAAGGTTAACCAGACACACCGGTCTGGCAAGAGTGATGCTGCTGTTTTGTGAATGGGATGTTCTTTGATGTCCTGATGACTTTCTCTGGGATGTGGAAATTTTCCTGCATTCTTTATCCCCTTTCCTGGCAGTCCAGTGGTTGGCAGTTGGAGAGAAACTCTCCGAGGCTGAGAGGTGCTGGGCGCCTGCAGTTAGTGCAGAAAGCAGCAAGATCTTGCTGATGCTCCTGGACTCTAAGGGTTTCTTCTATCATGTCCGAGTCAATGCAGTCCACTGTTGGGCTCTGAGGGAAGAATTGTGGTGCAATAGGGAGGGGGACAAGAAAGTGGAAATAACTAACTAGGAAAAGCAGAAATATCATAGCGCTCCGCCTTTTTTGCCTGATTATTTGTTTTGTGAGGAGAAAAAAACAGCCCGTATCTTCAAGGTTTCTATCTTACAAGCTTCTGCCTTTTGGCCTGTTGGAGGCTGTTGTTCAGTAGGAGAAGATACTTCAGAACAGTAGAGAAACGCTGATGTTTTATGAAATTATATGGCCACTGGTGCCACAGAACATCCAGGGAAAGCTTGAATTTGCTAATCATTCTGAAATATTGGTGTTAACTCAATTTTTGCACATTGAAATTTCTGGTAAAACTGCTATCAGCTTCAGTGCAACTGGTACTGTAAACCTTACCCTGTGTGCACACATGAGTGTGGTTGGTTGGAAGCTGTGCAAGAGCAGCTACCTCCAGCACACAGGGTTTAAAGTGTAAGGTTGATCCCTGCAGTGGAATTGCATCTATTTTTAAAAATAATTCTGCAATTTGTAAGCAGAGATTACAGCACTAATTTAGCAACCATGTAACAATTTAAATTGGACCAGAAAAGAGAAACTATAATTTAAAGATTTTTATTTTTTTTATGATACAAGTTTTCTTCTTTTTAAAGTAAAAAGCCCTTTATTCTTGTTTTTGTCAAGCAACGTATTGAATTTGAGAGTAATTTATGGAAAGTGCTGCCAGCATGGTATTGCGAGTGCTCCACAATTTGAATTTAAACTGCTCAATGGGATCATTAAGACTATTATGCCTGTTTTCCAAAGAGTTTGAATTCAAAATGACAACTGGAACAAAAATATAAAATAAACTAAAGAGAAGTCACACATTCTTTATGTGGTGGAATTTTTCTGCCCTCGAAATATTTCATTGAGATCAATGTTCTTCTTCAGTCCTCTCCTAGAAAAAAGCTGGTGTTGCTAGTTTTAGTTCGGTGCTCCTGCGTGAGTCATCGGCAGCAGGGAGCTGAACCTGTGACCCGTGCATCTAAAAGCATTATGTCTCGGCTGCAGTAGCAGAGAGAGGCAGCTCGGCTGCACCAGGCGGCACTGGGCTCCTGCCCTGCTTGTCTCTTACCTGCAGCAGAAGAGGTCCACAGGCATAGCAGACATGGGTCCAGAGTTTTGCTTGGTTAACAGGCGTGTTTTAGTCCTCTTGATCATTCCCTTTGGAGATTTAGCTAGTCTAGGCCCAAACGGTAGCTGCTTTGGGAAAAAAAAATCCAACCAAACAAACATGGAAGGGAAGGCTGTCATTCCTGGTAATTCATTTGTAAAACTGAAAAAAATAATAAATCCCTTAAGAGTGTAACAGCCCTTTCTAGTAATACTGCCCAGCATCAGTTGATATAAAAAATACACATGGAAGCTGGGGAGGAGTGGCGGCCATAAGCTCAACACTGTTACTTTGAGTGGTAAATGGTCTTGTGCACTCAGGACTCAAAAGAGAGGAGGATGGGGTGCTATTGCATAAGCTGCACCTGGAACTTCCAGGAGTTCAAGTCTAGGAGGTACAAAAATGTGTGTGTATGTCAATGAAACAGCTTCTCTCAAAACTGGGATGCATGCTGAACTTAGCTGACCCTCTTGAAACATGCATCTGTTCTTTCAGTGGCCTACCAGCTGTTGTAGAGGATGGGTCATGCCTTGTATTTTGTCACTAGACAGGAGGAAAAGGTTCCATTGTGGTGGAGGGGGGCAGGGGTCAATGACCTCCTTTCTAAAGTGGAATTATAAAGAAAGGGGAGAAAGCATCTCATGAGATGAGGTATGCTATACAGGAACTCCTCTGTGGGGACTCAGAGGCTCATATCAAAGAGGACAGGGACAGTTCATCTCTGTGTGCAACAAGGACAGGGCAAGAAATCTACAAAACAAGTTTGTAAGAGGAAAAATTCCTAGTGCTTTTAGGAAGACTTGAGACCGTGTGCCCTGCCAAGAATTGCACTGGGCTCACCTTGGTGGAGGATACTCTGAGTTAGACTACACGCTTGTCTGCTGAGATGGCTTAGAGGATGAAATTATTCTTAGTGCAGCAGGATGTACTTTGCTAACTGGTCCAAATCACTTGATGGGATTAAAGGTGTAGTGCATCCTATTTTCATCCTCCAGTTGCTGTTTGCCTTTGTGATGTTGACTGTTGCGAATGCATCTGATTGTTGTTGTAGCAGATAGCGATAGGGTCAGGCCACACCTTGGTATAATTGACTTTCCAGAAAGCTGAGCAGAGTGTTGCTTTAGAGGATGACCCGCTATGGATTGTGGAGGTAATTTTATACTACCATTATAGCAGTGTTATGAGGGGCATATTTTTGGAAAAGTCACCATAGACCTGGACAACATCTTAATAGATACATGTATTGGAAGATGAGGTGTGAAGTGCTGATTAACTAGGTCAGTGATGTCTTGGTAGCGCAAAGTTTTGCTAGGGATGGATGGATCGTTTCCCACTCCTCTCCTTGGTCTATCTTTAAGAATGTGTCATTAAGTGAAGATTCTTCCTTCACACCTGGGCTTGCTTGAGACTTTTGTGATGGCTTGCTAGAATCCAGATCTTTCCTCCTGCATGTGTTGGCAGCCATAACAACTTGAGTTGTTTGAGCTTTTATAGAGGCATCTTTCATATTTCATTTTTACAAACTAAGCATTAATTTTTTTAATTTTTTTTTTGCATGTATAATCTAAAAAAAAAAAGAAAAAAAGCTACACCATGGGAAACTGTGGAGGGAGTTCTTAGTGTAACTGAAATAAGATGATATTGTGAAGGACCAGCTGCTTTTCAGGGAATTTCTTGCCCTACAGGATGAATTCTACTGACCAACCTTATATTCTTAGGAAGAAAATAGTCTCCCTTTCTACTGGTTTTTATTGGCTCCTGGCTATACATCTGCTTATGGATCATACTACAGTAGAGGGAATGTTACTTAAGGGAAGTTACTTAACAATGACTTCTAGCTGTGTGTTGAGATTTCCCTTTAGAAGGTAGTTCATCTACTGTGTGCCTTTGAAAGCAAGCAGAAACAGCTTGTAAGGAAAAGATAAAGTCTTATAAACTTGCACATTTGTAGTAGTGGGGAAAACCTTCCTCATTTGTGACCAAGTGTAGGTGGGTATTAGATGACAAGCCACGTCTAGCATTTTCAGCATTCATCGCTGCTTTTCTTTCAATTGTACTTCACCACCTTCTCAGCAAGCTATTTGCTGCTTTCACCCTTTGCTGAGTATCATCTAGAGATACCAGTGTAATAAGCTCTCATTGTGGTGTGTCAGTGAAGGATGGCAATAGCTTCTGCCGCTAAAAACCTTCCTGGTAAATAGCAGCAAGGCAAGGAGAGAAACAGTGGTGTTACCTTTGTATTGTAGGTAGAGAACTGACCCAAGAACATTAAATGCAGTTTATTTAGGGCATGGAAGTCTTCAAGGACAGATGAGGTAAGCATCTGTGAAGAACAGTTAAGATCTAGTCAAGCCTTCTCTAGGCAGGGGGTATTTTCTGCCCTGGTTCCTCCAGTTCTGAGCTTGAATGACCTGTGCAGGACTAGAAATGTATCCTGCAGTGTACAGCTTAGGTCTTCCATGTCCTAGTGCTCTGCCTAGTTGCAGTTCAGCCTGCAAAGGGCTTCATTTGAAGGTGCTGCCTTTCTTTTCTTCCCTTCCTCAAACCATGGCTGTTTAGGGTCTGGGCATGAATATGAACAAGCAGCTGAAAGCTGAGTGAAGGCTCTTAGAAAACCCAGTAGGGTGGGAGGTACAACAGTGTTTCTTCCATGAAGTCCTACTGCTTGCTTGTAACCCTGCATAGTTATTTGTCAATTCAAAATGCTGAAGACCATTTTGGAAAGGCTGTCATTTATTTGAAACAAGGCCTGTAATTTAGGTGTGTGCTTCCATCAGATCCATGTATTATTGAGTTTGCTCTGTCCTTCCTAATGCAGTGATGTCAGTGCTGCACAGTGTCCAGAGATAAATTAAAAAAAAAAAAAAATTGGAACTCACTGAAGTAAGTACAGGGTTAATACCTTTAGCAAACCCTTTTGATTATTTTGCACCACTGTTCCTATGCTAGCAGAGCTTTGCAGCCAGGGTGTGATACCTGCCAGTAACAGAGCTGAATCTGTCCTGGGAGGGATGTTTGGATTTAGCAGGTATGATTTCCCTTTAGCAGAGTTGCAGAGAACAGAAAGTCTTGTCTTGCTTGCTCTCTAATTCCAGATGCCCTCTTGCTTCAATCCAGACAATGATTTGCAAGCCTGAGTGCCAGGGAGGCGAGCGGGCTTTTGCAATGTGCCACTTCAGCCGTCTCCTTGGTGAAGCCACACTCCAAGGAATTTGCTCTGGCAAAAGCTCAGTCTGTGAGTCGATCCTCCCTCTAGCGTCCTGCCTCTGTTTCTTCACTCCAGGACAGCAGTTTGCCTGCCTGCAGTGTTTGTTTGCAGCAGAGGAAACTGTTTAACTTGCCATCATGCACACACACAAACCCCAGTGGGCTCGGTAGATTTCTGGTTAGAATAAACAAATTCATGCCAGTTTAGGGAAAGCTCAACAAGCATGAATGATGGACAGGAGAAAAAGTTTATTGATCCTAAGAGTATGATGAGTGTTTGGTGCTCATGGAGGGTCAAAACAAATTCCGAGTGTGTTGCTTTTTTTCTCAGCTGCATTGATTATAAAGCTGTGGGCCAAGTATAATATTGACAGAAGAGGTAAGTCATCCACTGGGGTATTTTGGGCAGAAGGAAGACCAGATTATAGCTTAACTCTGGTGCTGTAGTGTTTGCTGGGGACAAGAGATTATTGTGCAGCTTCACAGGAGTAGAGAACACCTTGGTTAATGTGGCCAGCAAGACCCAGGTGTTTGCACCCATCCCTGTGAGCACCGTCTGTACGAATCAAGGCAGTGATGGCACTGTGCACATCAGTGAACACGGAGCTGGTGGGGCATCTGGATGGTTTAAAATGAGGGGTGAGATCTGCACAGCATTGCCCCTGCTTTTCCCTGGCTGCTGTTTCCTGACAAACATTTGACACAAACACCATATGAAGTTTTTCACAGCAACCTGATGCTGTAACCTTCTGAGCAGATTTACTGCCCAATGCTCTAAGGCATTGCAAGCAAGTGCAGGGAATCAGAAACTGGTGGCAATCTTTATTCTACATGCCTGTGTTTCCAAAGGCTTTTGCTGTTGTCAAAAATGGAGCTTCAAGTGGGAAGAAAACCAGACTGAGAACCCATGTAATATCTTTGGTTGCAGGTGTAAAGCAGAGATTTGGTAGACTTCTTCAGGCACAGCAGGAATGTGTTTCTGCAGACACTGGGGATTAGAAAAGATCTTTGTATTGTTTTGATTTTTATTGTCTTGCTGGAGTTAATCTACTAACATGATAGCTCACTGTATTTACATCCTTGCTATTTGACTCTAGCATGAGTTGTTGTTTTCACGTTCTCATGCTACCTAATGCTCTTTATGTAGATATTTTTTCAAACTACTCTGAAAATCTAAACAAATAATGGTTATGGTGCCAAAACCTAAAAGTTGCTACTGACCAAACCTGGATATTTTTCCTTTGCTTATGAAGGGAGATATAGGAAGAGAAGGAGGAAAAAAACAGTGTTGACATGTAAATTAACTTTTGGATGTTATCAGGGATTGAGACCTTGAGTATTGTTGTGGTTTTACCCAAATTTACCAAAACCTGATTGACAGATGTTCCTCCCTCCCCCCTTTGGGTAAAGAGAGGAGAGGAAGGAATTAAAGAGATTCAAGAGTTTAGAAAAAACTGAACTACTTTAATGAAAGTATTAATAATAATAATAATA
>VZRU01005492.1:541828-570358 GCA_013398155.1 Pedionomus torquatus | reverse complement strand
CAAGGGCCTCTCTGCATACCATCCCTTGGTATAATCAGGTCTTATCACTGTGAGACGAAACAGTTCTGAACAATGTGCTGTTAATTTCAGAATTTAGTTAGTTAGAAGAGGCCTAGCTAAGAAAGTAAAACTGTAAAACAAAATCGGTTCGTTTTACCTCAAACCAGGACAAGTATGAATATTCCATTAGCTCCTGACAATGTAGTTTTTTAAGGATGTGTTCAAACCAATACACCATCTTGGCGTTCCACCAACAGGGGTATCTGTGTAAATGCAATCTGTGTTAAAGCCAGACAACACTTTTAAAATTTATTTAATATTTCCTACAGCAAGCCATCTGTGACTGGACATATTTTAGGAAGCAAGCGAACATTGTAGCTATGTTCTTCACTCTATTTGAGTAACTTTTAGACTTTTAAAATTAAATGTGCTGCCAAATATTTATGTTCTGTTGTGAAAAGAAAAATATTTGTTTGACATCCCAGTCTCTTTGGCAATTTGCAGTCGGTTGCTCCTCTTAGGAGCTGCACTTTTCTTGTGGGTAATGTAGGGCAAAAGAAGGGTATGGGCATTCCTGAAACTGCCTTCTGGGCTGGCTCCTCAGCAGCATGTACAGGAAGCTGTAGCACATAACGGGGCTTTGCTGGGAGCGTGAAAGGCTGTGCCCTAGGTCCTTGCATGGAGGATGCAGTGTGGGACTGGGGCAGGTTGGGGACCAGGTTGTGCCCACTGCTGACACTGGTGGGTTTGGAAGGTGGTGAAATGGCCACCACAGTGTTCCTGCCGACATGCAAAAGGCTCAAGAGGTCCCCAAAAAGCCAAACCACTTTGCAAGATGTCTTCCAGTGCATCTGCCACAGACAATGCAGCCATCACCAAGGCAACCAAGTTGCCAGAATTTAGTGGCAGCAAGGCAGAAGGAAAAATTAGTGATGGCCTAAATCATGGCTGGCAAATGCTACTGAGTCTAAACTGCCCTGATGGAGCTGAGCACTGCTCTAAGTAATATATGCCCTGCTTTTAGTAACTATTTTCACAAATGTCTTGTATTTTATCCTGCTCCACAGATTTATGGCTGGCTTAATCACTCTAAGGTGGTCAAATGCATTTGTTGAATGGTTCAGATATTGGTGTGATCCTCTTATTACACAAAAGTACTAGTAAACAACTGTAATATCTGAAACAGTCCTGAAATAATTAATTCCATTTTGGAAAGGCTGAAATGTTCCAAAGAGTCTCTGGTGGCATAGCACCAATTTTTGCTCAGCACTCATTTGGAATGGTCCATATAACTTGCCTGTATTTGCCACCCTGGGACTATTGCAACCAGCAGAAGTCCAGGTGAATCACCAGCACATAATCTGTCTACATGAGTCTATCACCTATACTATCAATGCCGTATATAGACTATACATTTTCTTGCTTGTATGATGGAAAGAAAGCCTTACAGCATAGAGAAGGAAGTGAAAGCCCTCCTGATTTGCTCTATTACCTCTGACAGGTTTACTTTCACTGTGGCATGGCAATAAGATTAAAGTTTTATAGTAATATCACCTCCATCCAGACCAAAACAGAAAAAAAAACCCCAAACCCCATAAAATCTCTTCTCTCTGCTACTTAGATTTCGAACTCTTTTATAGAGCTGCTGCATCTGTTAATAAAATCCTTAATTCATTTTGAACATTTTATTGTCACTTTGGATAAAAGTTTAATCAGATAGAATTATTGCCCTTCTAATATTCCCTTAACCTTTGCATTTTAGACTTAGACCATACAGTTAAATTTTAAAATCACTTTTTTTTTATAGACTTGAATGCCCCCATCTCTGTTTTAGAGCGTACTTTTGCACAGAAATACCATAGTCTGTCTTGAGGTCATGTGAAAACTTAAAAGGCTCTAATGTGAGCACTGCTCACTTTGCACTGAAGTGTCTTGCATGCTCTATTAATTACTTTAATGGTGACATGCTAGTTTAAGGGAGTTCTTTATTAATACCACTAAATCTTTTTTTATTGTTGTTTAAACACTTTTTCTTTCCTTTATGTAGATGTATTTAATCCTTTCTGTCTTTAAAATAAATGAGTGCATAACTCCACGAGGCGTTTGACACTTCCATTTTGCATTCCCGGGAGGGGGTAGGGGAGTATTTTGCTCCCTTGACTGTAACATCTGCATCCCAGTGGAGAGGTCCACATCCGTACTTGTGTCTGAAATCATGTGTTAGATTGTTGTGGTGGAAGCAATTTTTAAAACTGACATCTGTCCCTCCAGAAATAATATGCAGTGACCTTACTTTTACTCCTCCAGGATGGTGAGATTTTAGAGGTCAGTTTGGCTTTCGTGTTGAAAAGTGCAGCACTGCCAGTTCAAGAGAGGGCTTGCTTATGTTTGAGCCCTTTCCTAGCAAGGAGGACACGTTGATTTGCTCTGTCTGAACTCTTCAAGTAGTAGTATTCAATTATTTAATTTTAACTTTTTTTAACTTTTTTTTTACATTAACTTGTCATGCTATACAGTAATGTATAGCATTTACTATACCAGCTTGTAGAGTAACCCTTTTACTGAACTAGCTAGCTGGTGAAGCATCAGCATCTGTGCCTGCACTTGGATTTTAGTCTGTCAGATCTGTATTTTTTTTTACAGTGATATCTGTTACAAAGTATGTATTTTTGATCTATATTAGGTATGAGAAAAATTGTCTTTGGGACCTGGTGAAACACTTTTAAAAGCATATAAGTGACTGAGAAACTTGCTGCTTTTTGTTCTGCTCGCTCACTCTTGGCAATGAGACTGAAACTGTTATTACAAAGTAAAGAATACTTTTAGTCACTTTTGAAAGTGTTGCCTCTCTACTAACATTGATGATTTCACCATGGGACTCTTGCACATTTGAGATCTATAAAGAAATTTCGCTGGTCTTAAAGAAAATCACAATGGATTATTGGAAAATGAACTTTGAAGAGGTTTCACAAACCACAACTAGTCTTTTCTTTGGTGAGGGGATAGAGGGTTTGGGCCAAGGTGCTCTTTTGTATTTTACAGTCAAAGTAAGAAAAGAAGTGTTATATTGTGAGGTCACACAGACTTGCACTGGAAGAATCTGGAAGCCTGAATTTGAAATTACTTGGCATTTGTCTGGGAAAGACATTCCTTTTTCTTGTGGACTTTTCCTGAGGTTTTCCAGATCACTCTGCAGTTATCAGTAGCACACTTTGCTGTTGAGTGGGCAAAGCCTTTTGCTCACAATTGCTATTTTAATTTTGGGAGCAGGCGGTCTACTCGTGCACTTACTAAATGGTACCTTCTGCATTTACAATTTTTGCTAAATGGCACCCTTTGCATTTTAGAATAAGTAGTTAATTAAATGGCAAGTCTAAGTGCTGTTTGGCAGGCCATGGGTGTAGAGTCACTCTAGATTAGACCTAAAGGACCTGATCCTGTAAACCCAGTTAGTCTAAGATATGATCCCGCTGCTCCTGATTTGAATGTTTTCTTTGATATTACTGGGAACTGAATCAGAATTCCGGTACCCAAGACAATGTGTTAATGAAAGTGCCAGAGACATAGATCTCCCATCTCCTAAATTGACCTTCTTGATTGTGTGAGGAATCTAGACTGGCTGCATTAACAAAGTTTTCAGTTTCTATTATTTAAAATCGAAGATAAGTAAGGAGAATTCACATGAATTTTAGCAGAAATTCCCTAAAATTATCTGAAAAGTGAAAGATACTTTCCTTTCCCCCCTTAGGTTGTCTTTACTTCCATTTTCCCTTGTGAATACCTTGCTTATTTTTTAAATAAATAATCATATTTTAAAGCAGTGTAAATAAATTGCAAAGTGTGCTCCAATGGGGTGGATAAATATATTCCATCTGCTGGGGAGTGATTATTAAATAATTCACCAGTGGCAAACCCAGGAGTAGTTATCCATTTTCCCCTCATTCATGGGTAATTTTTTCTACATCCCGTAGGAGCTCATTATATTTTCTTTGTACATAATGTTTAATAATTTTTAAAATCTGGCACTAACCCCTCCATCTACGGATTCTTCATTCTTTTCCAAAATATTTGTGCATGTGTATGTATGTATGTGTTGGCAGAGGAAGATATTTGTTTCCATTCCTGCTTTTTTGTGTATGTGTTTAGAGAAGGTGAGCATTGATGTATGAAGTGAGGCGGGGAGTTGGGAAACAAATTTCCCTGTGTGCAGGGGAGTTTGGCCCTGCACCGATGGTGGATGGGTCATATCCCTGCTCACACTTGTATGGGAATCAATGTGACTTCAGGGCTGCAGCAGCAGCCAAGGTTTAGCTCGTACTTCAGCAAAGAATTAGGAAGCAAGGAGAGGGAGCAGGGCATGCATTTGAAGAGCTTTGTCATCTTTTTCTCCACGATGGGATGAATTTGGTTGTCTTCTAAGGAACCAGGGTGAGCCCAACAAGCCTGGCTTGTGCATAAGCGGCAAGCAAATACCTGGTAAAAGCTGGAGCCATAATGACATCAGTGGAAAAATTGCCACAGATAATGTGGATTGGTGGGCTTTGAGTCTGACCTTAAAGGAAGGGCTCAGCTCCTCTTGGTAACTAGCAGGCCCAAAGGCCCCTTGTGTGAGCTTTCAGCGGGCTGGGAGGAGGACTGGATAGGGCTGGCACATACTGGGAGCCTGTGCAGTCAGCAGCTGGCACCTCCAGTGCTGAATCCTATTTCAGCAAGGTTCACGTTCCCATAATTGCGTCTGTGTCACTGGGCAGGAGGTGAGGGACCACCATCCTGTCCTGCAACTGCCCAATGCCAATGCCCAAGGTCCTGTGGTCAAAGCTGGACTCTACCCCAGGCTGCAGGCAGATGTTTGCAGTTAGAAGACAATCCCTATCTTGGTGCTAAAATGTGTAATTAGCCACAGGAAATTCTTTCCTTAGCTGCTGAAGACAGGAAGGTAAAAGTGTCTCTTAATGCTTTCACTGTTTTTCTAGGGAGTTGAGCAAATCCGGCTGTGCTTACACAAGGGAATAGCAATCCTATTCCCAAGCAGGTAATGCTCTCTGTTCTTCCCTCACACGTGTCCAGAGGTCCACACTGTCAACCAGAGAGGACAAAACACTCTCACTGAGAGGCAGAGAGCTGTTTTCTTTCTCTCTCCCTCTTTTTCACATTCCCTGTAGGCATGTGCAGACTCTGGGTTTCAGAGGCAGCTGTGCTCTGAACTAAGCAGCAACAAACAGCTTTTTCCTGGGATAAAGAGCAGACCCAAACAATTTGGTTTTGGCTACAATTTCCAAATGATTCTTGACTTGGAAACTCCTCCTTTTGTTATTCTACTAATCCATTCTCTAACTGAGGAACAGTTGGGTTTTTTGGGGGGGATGGGGGAAGAATGATCTGGGTGTGAATTAACTGAGCCTTGAAATTGTTGCTTGTTTGTGAAGGAAGGCTCTTCTTTCCTTTGCAAAAAACTTCCCAAGCTCATAATCTGCATAGCTTCTTCATAGTCAAAACTGTGGTCAGAATGCCATTTCCCAGAACTGGTCTCTGTGCAAAACATGAGTTTTGCTACTCTCAGTCTAGGACTGAAATGTTGCAACCACTGAGGCTGGTGCTTACTCTGGGCTCCCTTCCCCATCTCATTTCCTGTTCCAAACGGTTGGTAGTTTTCACTCCTAGCAAGGATGCACCAGGATGGAAGAGCCATAGGGAAGCTAATATGCAAGTGAAAGAACTGTAGTGAGTGATCAGATTGCATATGAAGTCCTAGAGCAAGTGAACAGTGTGTTCAGCCCTGTATGCACTACAGACACGCAAAAGGTTAGACACGCAAAAGATTAGACCTTGCAGACCAAGGGCTAGAAGGATAAGCTGAGGTGTGCCATGCTACAGGAAAGGTTGTGTGAACTCAGGTTTTGCTGGGTTCTAACTTATACCTCAGGAACCTGGAAGAAAACAGGTGAGGACTAGAAGGGTTTTTGAAGGATAAGGCTGGAGCTGGGGTGTACAAAATTACTGCCATGCTGGCTCTTCCGTGCCCAAGGCTCACCCTTATTAATGTAAGCTGCAGTTCTCCAGCTGTACAGCACAGGAGACACCTGCATTCTGTTTGCAGACCCAGACTTCTGGCACTTCCATTGGAGATGCCATTTAATTCTGTGTTCATTGATGCCCTTGATGATGCTCAGTCCTAGTTGCTATCATTTGAAAGCAGCAGGGACAGCAAGCTCAGTTCTCTAGAAACCTGAGCTCAGGATGTGGATGCAGATAGAGAGATTTCCATTACATCTTCTTTTCTTCTTACCCGTACGATCTTCCTCTCCCCCTGGATCTTGCTGTCTTCAGCTCTGGCTCCTACTTTTTGTGTGAATTTTCTATTATGGTGATCCAATTGCTGCTCTTGCCCTCTCTGTCAGGCATGTTGAGAGTGAGAGAAGTGGTTGGGTCAAATGACAGGTGAAGTCCAAGGCCGAGCTGGGAAGATGGTGAGGCTTCCCTGCACACCATCCCACACATACCCACCATAACTTGAGCACCACTTTATGCTACTTTATTCTGTAGTGGTGATGCTGGCAGCACCTCTGTCTTGATGCACAGTGAAGACCCTGTGCAGGAGACTCCCATCACAGGACACAGGCTCTTGGTGCTGACACTGCTGGGCAGTAATGCAGTGTAGCAGGTATTACAGTGTGCCGTTAAGAAAACTGTAGTTGCCAAATGTTTCTGTTTTTAAATAAAGCTATTCCACCAAGGTTGTTATCTGATTTTTCTCTGGTACCGAGAAGAGCAGTTGAATCAGACAAGAGACCTTGTGGGTGGAATACATTATGTCCAGAAATCAATCATAAGGTAAGGTAGGAATAGAATCGAGTTTATTTACAGTCCGTTGACTTTTATAGTTAGCACCATTTATTAGAGAAGATGAAGAAGAAGAAGAAAATTAAGCAGAGGGCAGGGAAATGTTTCTTTGTGATATTTTTGTGCCTGGCAATGAAAAGAGATGTGTGTACGAGCTGACAATTTATCTTCTGCCCTGAAGAGAAATGACTTGTTCTCAAATGGGCATGAAATGAAATAGTGCAGAACACGATAGGAACTTTTCTGAGTAAATGGGTCAATTTCCTGTCATTCTCTCGATAATTGTATGTAGAGCACACTACGCTCCAAACACTGGCAAATGTGATATTTTTCCCCCCCTCCTGTTATTTTACTCCTCTTGTAAATGGGTGGAAAACATATTCCAATGCTGGCACTATTATAATCAGCTTTTGCCGGTGGCTAATAGCAGTCCATTTTGGGTGAATGCTTATTACCTCCAAGCAGTCCAAGACACTACATAATAACCCAGCACTGTGTAGATTGGTACTGCTAGGAACAAGATGTAGTTATAGGGACTGTATTGCGAATACGCCATCACAGCAGGAAATTCACTTGTCCCTTTATCTCTTCTTTCCTAATTGCAAAATAAGCCCTGATGCTCTAGCTGGAGAAGAAGCCTTTTTTGCCTTCTGACATTTTCTGGTGTGGTTTAGGGGCTTTCTGCCTTGCTATCCCTTAACAGGTTGATGCATTTTCCTCAGCTTACAGCAGACCTGGCTGTTTCTAAGGGGGCATAGATTCATGTCAGACTCACTGAGGACTGAGTTGTTAATTTTATTTGGCTGTTAATTAAAAATACCAGAAAGTGCTGCAGCAGGTGTTTGGTGGGTAACTGTTAGGGCCTCTGTGGCAAAATGGGTAAATCTCACTGGTACAGGTTAATACATTGACAGAGCTTCATGAGTGCCATTGAAACTCAACATGAAGAAGTCCTTAGGAAAATAAGGAGAACGTTTTAGGGTTGGCTCCAAGGAGCTGGATTCTGGATGTGGAATATCTGGATAAACCGCAAACACTTAATGTCAATAACTCTCCTCCCTCTTAACTGTAAACTAAATATGACCTAGGCTTGTCCAGTCCGTCTCATCACTCATAGCATTATACACCTACTTGGAGGTAATAGGAAGGATAAAAACCTAATCCCAACCTGATGAGGACTGCCGATACCCAAGCTGTGATGCATCATCTGATGGGGCAACACAGCCCTTTGAGAGTTAAAAGCCATTGCTGCCTCTCCAGTGACTTAGGGACGTGTGAATGTACACATATTCATGTTGCACAAGAAATGGATTTCAGCTGAAGATGGTTGGGAATTGCTGTTTTCATCCCACTTATCCCCCAAAAGGAAAATCTTAATCACATGTTTGGAGAATGGAATCTAAAAGCTTTGGAAGAAAACCCTAAGAACAAATTTTTCTTTTCTTCTCCCCACCTGTGAAAACTGTGAAAAGCTACTTCTCAAAAGTGTGCCAGAATGAGGAATTTCCCATGGAAATTTCCATTTGGGAGGGGAAGTCAGGGGCATTTCTGTAGCTCTAAAATAAGCTCGTTCGTTTGTTTTGTTTTGTTTTGTTTTTTACCAGCTTCTAGCTACAGCCCTTCTGAGAATACCCCATAGGGTCAGTGTCACCTTCGTTCTGTGTATGCTGGACAGGTTTCACTCCAATGGAGGCTGGATTAGGTCACAGCTTAAAAATGGCTATTGAAAGTTTATGAACCCCAAACTTCTTTTTGTGGTCTTTTTGTTTGTTTTTATTTGTTTTACACCAAGATAGGAAATGGCAGCTTCTAGTAGATGTCTGTAAGATCAGACAGGTCTGTTTCTTTTATGTGTGTTCTTGATGCAAATGAACTGGAAATAAGGATGCCCACAGGACAGATCTTCAAAAATTTCTTCTGCTATGAGGCGGGGGAGGAATTCACGTAGCAGACCTGCTCCATGAATCAGCTGTTGCTGAAGTATACTCGTGACTGCTCAATGGAGTTGTCCCTACTTGGCATATGCGTAAGGCTCCAGATTCTGCACAAATCATGAGGAACTGGAAGCAAATGATCTCTGACCTCCGTCAGCATGGAGCAATGTGCTCTGTTTATTCCACCTGTCTTTGGAAAAATGCAGCCCTGAAGGACTGATTCAGAAGCCAGTTATGCTCAGTATGTCTGGAGTAACTCCGCTGCAGGGGATAGGATCAGCCCGCTACAAAAGCCACTGGGGGAATCGGGTCAGAATTTGGCTGTGCTGTGCTGCTTCGACCAGAGAATGAGATCTAGTGACTCTTACTTGGAGCAAAATACGAAAAGATCAAGGGCAGAATTAGTCATTTTCCCTGTGTTACATAACGATATTTTAGCAAACGTTCTTCTCCCTGGACGTTTAAATGCATTACTTGAATAATCACTGAAGACAATGTGGTAATAATGCGTTCCTTATGTGTTGGAGGCAAAGCATTTATTCTGGTTTTACTTTTGCAAAATGTATTGAACAAGTTAGGTTTTGTTGATGTTTACACCCTGGGAATTGGGGGAGGAGGGGTCTTTTGGTTTATTTTACTACTGTTTCTTTAAGGAAGCACATTTTTTGTCCGATTTGGAGACAACTGGATTTCTGTTAAATGGGTCTGATGCCTGTGGTGGGATTCATCCCAGAACTTCATCTAGCTGTAAGCCATATGCTTGGTCTGACTTTAATGTCTCTTGGGAGTGATGGTGGAGACTTGCTGGTACCTCTCAGGGAAGAATATTTTAACCAGCTCTACCTGGAACCCTCTTGCAGTTGCCCCACTGTCTGTGTCACCTTTGCTCGGTGTATTTAAAGCAAGCCTCATCTGAGTACCTAGAAAGTAGGTTTTCCTCTACCTGTAGCTCCCAAGTGGCCTGGTTGTTTAGTCATGCTCTAATTCACCCTCATTCAGGGCTGGTTCCACCAGAAAAGGCAGTTCTGACCATTTTCTTTGACAGAGTAAGGAAAAGAAAGTGGAGGTGTTGTATGCCCAGACTGCTTTATGAGATATATGTGGTTAGGAAATGGGCCCTGGAGCTAAGTGACCTGGGCTCTGAAACTGCAAGTGGAGGGCAAAACCACCCCAAAACTGTCATTTCTTTGAGCTGTCGGGGAGATGCTAGCAGAAAGGCTGCTTAGAGGAGAGGTACTGTTGCAGCTCCAGCTGAGACCAACATACAGAAAATCCCCTAGGATGTGCAGGACCAGAGCAGGGCAGCGAGACGATGGGAGTGCTCCTTGGGAAAATGTGGGTCAGGACTGCAACTGTCCTCCCACCACGGGCTGCCAGCCTGCTTCAGCTCCCCGCTTGGAAGAGCACATGGTTAATAGTGCTGACTGTGGAAAAGGGAGATGGGAGGTGTGTGATGGGTACTGTGATGGGATTGGCGATGGTGGAGGGGGTGCAGCTACATGGGCCGTAATGCTACCTGTGGGGAAAAGATGGATTGAAGGAGAATGGCGCGATTTCTTTGGCTGGCTGGCCAGGAGGGGTTCTTGTTATCAGCCATGGATTTTACTGGGTTTGGAATTTGTATTTAAAAAACCTGTATTGGCTCCAGACAGAGATGCACCCTGGAATTTTGGAAACATTTTCACTGCTGGCTTTGGGAAGAAGTTTTGGCTTTCTAAGATACAACATGACTGATATGTTCTATTTGTTTTTTGAGACTTTTTTTTTTTTTTTTTTTTTTTTTTTTTTTTTTTTTTTTTTTTTTTTTTTTTTTTTTTTTTTTTTTTTTTTTTTTTTTTTTTGTACTCCCATGACTCAAATCCATTGAAATTTTCCCTTTGAACCATGTGTTTGTAAGCTCTGGCTAGCCTAGCGCTACATTTGATATTCTGGCATTGGGCAGTGGAGGATGGAGTGTTTTTCCACTGCTATCACAGTGGTCTTCAGCTCAGTGTTGCAGAGCACAACTTTTAGCACAATTCACCACACTCAGTTAGGCCCTGACACTTTGCAGGAGGAGCAGGCATGGGGACTTTGATCCACCAGGGCCAGCATTGCTGAATGGAAGCGCTACAAAGAGAGAAGCATGAGCCTTGCCTCTTATTTTTGCATTTCTTTCTGGCCTGAAAAGTGCCACCTCTTCCCCTGCCTGAGCTTTGCTGCTCTTCTGTGCTTGAGCAGGGTCTGTCCTTTAATGACATAGTTGAGGGGGGTGTTGGGGAGAGTTGTTCTTCACCCACCCTCAGGTCTTTGTATAGTCCCACTGTTCAGAGCACTCACCTGAGATGTAGGATGTTTGGGGCTGATTTTGAAGTGGGAGTTGGAAGGCAGCCCCCAGTCTTCCCCACCCACCCCCCACACTGCTCTTGCTTCCTCCTGGGCAAACATTGCTACTTTGCACAGGTAAATATTTGCTGGGCCAGAGAAAGACAGGCAGAGGAACTGATGCTGTCACTGTAAGGTCAAGCTGTTTGCTGGAGAGAGAGGACACCAGCCCTCCAGGCATGCTTGAAGAACACATTGCAGACCAAGCTCTGCAAACAAGATGTACAAGAGCATGTCCCATTTGTGATTTGCCACCAGCCCCAAGCCCCCAGCCAGCATTGAACGATCAGCGCATAAATGGTTGTGTGAATGCCTGGTGATGAAAAATCGGGGCACCTCAGGGACTTCATTGAAAGCCTGCATGTTTTCCTCTGCTGCCATCTGCACCAGCCCCCTAAGGGCTCTGAGAGCTGAGTCTGCAAGCTTGTTTGCTCCCTTACGTGCTGTTTAGGCCATTGGGCAGGCCTCGCAAGGCTCTCTGGAACATCTTCCCCGTGTGAGCAACATCACTGTGGGGGTGCTGCCACAGCACTGGTGCCTGGTGGGAACATAGCCAGCACATCTCCTGATGCCCGGGAAAGGATTGGAGTCCACCTTGCTTTCTTGGAGCTGGATTGCTTGCAGGGCTAAAAGGGGTAAAAACTTATTTTTGGTTGCTGCTGTCAGCTGGCCTGGCTCTAATGCACTCGTGTAAGTGGGTGGCATTTTCATGTCCGTGCTGTTTGCTTTAACGTGTCAAACAGCTAATATTTTTGCAAGGTTCCCCTAGCTCCTCCCTCCTTCCCCTTCTCTTCTGTCTCTATAAAATAATACTGCTATAATCCAGTTTGACTCAGCAGGATCCCTTTCATGCTGGCTAATCCCCATATATAGGCATCAGTTCAGGGAGGTGCACCAGAATGCTGCAGTATTTTCCCTAACATTTTGTTTAACCAGAATGACATTATTCAGACAAATTAATTCCTCCAAGACGTAAACTTGTTCTGACTGAGCGCTGCAGCACCGTCCCTGAGAGCAACAAACCATGATCTGACATCTTAACAGCTCTCCACACAGTCAGGGGGAGTCTTACATAAAAGATCTTCAGCTGTGCGTATCTGCAAGGTACAGCTTCCTCTTTCTGTAGGTAGATTTCTTTTCCAGCAGGTTTTGGTGAAAAATACTATTTTTTAGAAGTAGTAAGTGGGATATGAAGCACAAGCCATGTTGGAAAACGTCCTAGCAATGAAGAGAGAGGGTAAGAGACTACCCTGCCCTCTAAAATCATTGCCAAAGATTTGAAAAATGGAGCTCTACTACTGTGACTCTTCTTCCATTATGTGTTGAGTTCATCTTGCACATGAACATGAGCTACATGTTCCTACATGGGATATACAAAACTGAGAGGCACATGCAGCTCTGTCAGCTGTATGTGCCAAATGGCAGGGCCTGTAGGAAGGGGAGGGGAAAATGTAGCCAGCCTTTCATGAGTCTGCCAGGAAGAACTCCTGGTGTGCTTTGTGGGGAGGAGGTCCCAGATGGGAAGGTGGCCCCTATGGTGGTACTTTTACCACATATGGTGTATATACAGGGAGGTGAGCCACCTTATGCCCCTTTGTGACACCATCTATTTGGAGTGGCATGGTGAGAACACTAGAGCTGCATTCAGCCCTGACGTTTTCTGTTCACTTTTCCCCAACGTGTTTTCCTAGTGCTTGAGTCACCTCTTGTGTTCTCTAACATCAGGGCTCTGGGAGCCAACAGGGAAATGGCTTTTTCCCCTCCTCCTGCCCAGAACATCGTTATGTCCCTTCAGGTGCCTGCCAGTTCTTTGGGTTGATGCTTCCCTTAGCTCCTAGATCCATAATGCAGCAGGTCTTTGTGCTGGCACCAAATGTGCCAAAGCTGCTGAGAGTCACCTAAAACAGGAGAAGGAAATGAGAAATCTGGTTAACTTAAAGTAGCTATTTGAACACAGTCCTGGGTGTGTAGCTCTTGCTGCTACTCTGAATTATTTTGCTGCCTTAGGTCTGTTTTTTTGCTCAGTTTGAGTTGCTTCACTGTGTCTGAGAAATGGGTTAATGGAAGGCACTTGTTCATTGAGAGTGACGTTTTGTTCATGGAGGGACTTCAGAGTGCTTAGCTGACTGGATGGCCACACTCCTGGGGTGCTAGAAGCTTCTCCTAGTTTGGTTTCTCTTCTACACCTGACCATCTCCTAGGCTAGCCAGAGTAGCCTGGGGAAAGCAGTCTCTTCTCTGCAGCAGTGTATTATTGACAGGGTATCGCTAGAGATTCCTGGTTCTTTGCTTTAAGTACCTTAATGTAATATCATCACCATTAATTCAAGCAGAGTTAAGGTTACAGCAAATAAGCATAACATCCAAAAGACCCTGAGTAATTAAAAAGGTTTATAAAGTTGCAATTTACACAAATGGAGTTGCAGATGCATATACTTAGATTGGTTTCAGAGTTTCCCCTCACTCTTTATTGACTGTGGCAGATGCTTCCTGATTTCTTTCTCAGGGATCTTTTGCATTTGTTTGTCCTGATTCTGTTAGTGAAAGGTCTGGCATTGGAAATGCACTTTCTTTTATACCGAAGTTTTGTCTTTTGAGGGGATAGTCAAGTCTTCAAGCTCTCTTCCAGCCTTAGGATCACCTCTGCCTGGTGATTTTGAGTCCTGTCCTTGCTGCAGAAGGAGGCCTGTCCAGTAGCTTTGAAAATGCTGTTACTCGGACATGACTAAATGCAACTATCACTTACACAATAGTAGCTGGAGTCAGCTTGCTGCTTTCCAGGGGCTTGTTCGAGTGATTAGCAATTTATTTATTTTTTGCCTGTAGTAAGGCAAAATATTTTTTTTTCCTCCTGTTGAAGCAATTCTTAAATCTTTCTGCAGAAACGTTAGTACACTGAAGTTTTTATTTCATATGGACATGTGGAATAACTACCACACATTATATAAACCCTGAAATGCTATTAAATCACACAGCTTATTAATGGCTTGTACTTAAGGCTCCCTGTATGGTAACCGGGCAGCCTGGAATAAACCATCTGTCCCCCAAACACATCTTTGGGCCCAGTGCAACTGTCCCTACAAGAGAAACAATGTGAAAGAGCATGCTGAAATAGATTCCTAGTGTGGTTCTGCAGAGCTGTTAGGTCTGATGGTACTCGATGTTTATCTGTACTCTGTTATTAGCAACAAAGGAAAAAAATATTGGCTGGTTAAAATTAGTGGATTATTAAGATGTCAGAGCAGTAGAATGGAGGATCATGGACTGATGGGCATCCTGGACTCATGTGAGCAAAACTGATGTAAACACCCAACTGTGAGGCCATCTATCTGTGAAGAAACAAAATCTGGCACAGCAGCTCTATGTACGGCTGAAGGCTCGTCCTGCAAAGTGCCTTCCTTCAGAAGGAACACACCTTTCTGTACAGTCACTTCAGGAAGGTTTCCAGTGTTGTGACAAAAAGGGATGATTCCAGCCCTTGCAAAAGGCTTCCTTTTAAAGTCCGAGTAAGACTAAGCTGAGGAGTGACTTTTTGTATCAAGTTCAGTGTTGGGGAGAGGGTGGAATACCCTATCTGGTCTGTTCTCCATTCCTTCCAAGCACACTGAAAGACTGAAGAAGGTGGAGAAAAGAGCTAAAGGTGGGAGCAAAAATACTTTAAAGTGATCTCAGACAGTTGAGCTTCTCAGAGGTGAAGTAGTGTGTAAGGCGAAGAACTGGCTAAGAAAGAAACTTTTATAGTGGTGAAAGGCAGAACAATGGTGGAAGCTGTAGCCAAACACACTCACAGTAGAAAAGAGGCAAATAGTTTAACAGCATGACTGGTTACCATTGGAACAAAAGACTGGTAAGCGGTAAGTCTTCATCTCTTGGTGTCTTTAGACTAGGCCTGGACACTGTCATGGAAGTCTCAATTTAGTCAAACCTGTAAAGCACAAAAAAGAAATTGTAAGTGGAGCAGTTGACAGGGATTCTGCACAAAAACAATGCTGTGATAGTGCCAAGGACCTCACAAACTGGATTTGGGGTAGGAGTGGTGCCTTATTTTATTTTCTTTTTGTCACGTTCACAAAAGAGAGCAGAGAGCCCAGGCATGGTGGGAAGATGGAGGAATCGTGCACGTCATATGCTGGCAAGATCCCTGTGTCCCATACATAGCACTAACATGTTCCGTCTGTTAGACCAATGGCAGGTCCAGATGCCAGTAATTCTAGCTGATACCACTGAAGAACGATGATTTATGCCCACTGGAGATTTGTCTGCCTTTGTTCAAGGAGCACAAGAAAAGAACTTAGAGGTGGTGCTTGGAATGGTCAGCCATCTAGGTCAGAAGAAGTAAAAGCTGGAGTTTTCAAAAATTGGCCTTCTCTCTAAGCATCTTGTGGTTTGTCTTCTCCGTGAGAGACTATGGGCTGCTTTGTTTGTTTTTGTTTTTCCAAGATGCTGAACATACCCCAACTCAAGCTGCAGGCATGGAGTGTCTTCAACTAAAGGCGGTTTGAATTAACCACCCTAAAACATAGAACACCCCATCCCTGAGGACACTTTGCAGTGTGTGACTGTGAGCAACTGGAAGTTAAAAGGAGGGTTCTACCCAAAGTGAATTAATTCATGCATCAGGCCCTAAAAAGATCAGCTCTATATCCAGCTGTGGTCCTAGGGATGCCAGGATAGCAGTTGAGTTTAAAGCACATGGAAGCAGGATAACTAAATTGGAAATACAGAACTTTGGTATCCAGAGAGTGTTTTCTCACTAACAGATCTCAACGTGCTTTCCAAAGCCTGGTAAGAACAAGGATATGTGGGGTCAGATGAATTCTGGAGTGAGTGCCTGGTTTTCAGTCACGCATTCCAGATCTCCGCTCAAATATTTTTGTGTTGGGTTTCTTTCAGAAAAGTACAGAAAGACCCCGGAGCCAGAAATACTGTATAAAGCATGCAGGATAATTAGCAAACTCCTGGAAACATGTGCAAGTTTAATAAAATTTAAACTCCAGTTCCTTCCCACAGGTGGAGTCCAGCAGTACCATAGGCAATATGCACAATTAGACTATTTTTATGCCTCTTCATCTAAAAATATGAGTGTTAAAACATATGTAGGTAAAGCAAATGGAAAGCTTAAATGTGCCTGCATGACATGCTCATTTGAACTTTCTGCATTGGCTTTGCAAAAAGCCTGGATTGCTGCTGAACAGTGAACTCAAGCAAAGATTTTGCAAAAAGAAATGTCTGCACCTATAAACCTGGCTTCTTTAAAAAGCCCTATGAGTTTGCAGCTCCAGAAGATATTGACTTTCTCTGCCAACCACAAAGGGGAATAAATGACTCTGGGAGGGCTCAAGTAATTATACAAAGTGCCTGGATCAACTTTTCCATGGGGATCCTGTAGCTACTGGTCTGATGGCTTAATAATGTGCTTCTGAAATGGCTGCTTTCCACTGCTGTTTCTCTCTGGGGCCAGATTTCCAGCAAGACTTCTTAGCTGCCCTTGCAGAACTGGCAGGACGGTGCTCACTGGACTCTTGCTGCATGCAGAGGAGCCAACGTTAACTTTTCCATAGAAAAACTTACAGGTAGGGCAGAGTCAGGCTCCGCTGCCCCAGCAGCAAACCTGAAAAAAGAGGGTGACTCAGAAAGTCCTAGATTGCTTCCTTGGTCCCCACCCTTCACTGCCACCTCTTGTCCCTCTGTCCTCCTGCCTCATCTCTTCAGAAGCTGGTGTAGCAGTACAAGTGGTGAGGGACCACTTTGCACAGGCAGGTGATATGGTGCAAGCGAGATAAAATGTGTTATTTTCATTAGGAGACCACCAGCACTTGTTCACACTGCCTGCATTAGCTGGATCAATCAGGTACACGAGCCATGTGTTATTACCAAAATGTCTCCTCCCTTTGTACCTGGACCTGGTCCATGGTTAGAGCCTGATGAAGAGCCTTTCCTGCTGTTGTTCCTTGTAGGTCCATTAAATCAGTAGCTACGGAAAGATGTGGACCTTACTAGTTTTACTTTGCATGAGCTGCTTGGCAAAAGGCAAGGGTCGGATTACTCTGGGTGTTCAGATGTTCTTGCTGTGGAAATGGCAGTTTCTGGTCTTCAGAATGGAAAGCTGGAAGTAATTTGCATTAGGATGGAGATGAGCAATTCAGTAGTTACGTTAATAAGGAACAACCATTGGTGCAGGTGATCTCAGACCTTTTAAAATAGTGTGTGAAGCACCAGAGCATGGTCTTTTCCACTGTTATGGAAAGAAAATCCTCGTAACAGAATGGAGCAGTTACAGAACAGAATAATGCTATTTTTTCCTCTTCATTCCATAACCACTGTGATTTCAGCATGAAAGTCCATATGCCGAGAGGACACTATTGACTGGAGAATGGATATGTTATATAATATCTATTATACATTCAGTGTGTTTATATAAATGCACATTTCTTATGTAACTGTGTCACTAGGAAAACAGTGAGGTTGGACAAGTTAGTTTCTCCTTCCATTGCTGCTCCGCTTTGCTTGTTGATTCTCGAGTGCTGTCACAAGACTCTGGAATTTGTGCTACCGCTGTGTGTGCCCAAGTGAATCCCTTCTTCTTTTCAAAAGCTTCATTCACATTTGGGTCTTGCTGTTTTTTCTCAACTGTTGTTTCTTTTTTTAAATGTAATGTTTGGCTGAAAGCCCTTGGTGTCGCTTTGACAAACACGGGAGCAACCTGGTTAGTTATATACTAGGGACTGACAGTTAGTTGACTAGCACAGTATTCAGTGGCTGTGCTTTTCAACTTTAAATAACATCCAGGGCAGCCTCCTCAAGTGATGTAAAAGACATGGTAAAGAAATGCCAACTGTCAGCTTGATTTTCGGTCTGCTCTGCTCTGACATAAACTTTCACGACAGCTCAGACCAGTGTCCTTCATATTCCAAATTAATCCAAAATTTCTTGTGGTGATGAAAGGCAAAACAATTACTTGAGAGTGCAGTTTTCCTGCTCTGGACATCCTTGAGTAACCCTGCTGACACCGGAAACTTACCACCTACTCAGACATGCCCATCTGTTCATGATGACGACTCTGAGCCCAAGACATTATTTACATTCCAATGGTTTTGCCATCCAAGATCTCTGTATCCGAGTCTCCTTGTTGTCTGTCCAAAATAAAAACTTTTCTTTTTTATTTCACAAGGAGCCTTAATTTTTCTAGATTGACTAGGTAGGCAATTGCATGGCAGGGAATCTTCTGCCCAACAGTCCTACCACAGTATCTTGACCAAAAGAGTAGCCCAAAGCTTCTGGTTTACTTTTCACCTATTGTTCCAAGAAGGAACCATTGAGGGTATCAGTTTGTAAGGTTAGAAGGAATAACACATCCCCCTCTTTCTCCCAACTGTGTGTCAAGCTGAATTCTAGGAGAAGCACCTTGGAGGTGGGCTGGAGGTGCAGAGAGGATGATGTAATTCATCTTCTCTATCTTTCTTTGGATGAGATCATCTCGTAGTGAAGGAAGGAAGGCAATAGATGGGTTCTCAGGTTAGAACATTACTCTCCAGCTAGAAAGCTGATGGATTGTCGCATTTGTATCTCACTTCTTTGGGAAGTTCTTTTATCTGTGCCATGACTTGTCTGATTTCATCTTTCATACCTGTCTTATTTTTCCCTTTTTGTATCCCTTCCCTTTTGTATCTCAGCAGGTGGCTTAAACTTGCTTCTTCAGACTGGGAGCTGAAGAAAACATCCAGGTCACCTGAATGAAAAGAATAGGGATGTCATTGCATCTAAAATTAATCCCAGTACCTGCTAGGTGATATATTTGGCCCTGGACTTACTCAGCAGTCTGCATTTATTTCCAATTAGAGTCTGACTCTAGATAGAAGAATGGATGTCATTCCAGGGTATAACTTAATTCAAGCCTCTAAAGAAATCCTGGCCCAAAAAATCCATAAAATTCCTGGTCTTGGTGTAGAGAGGAAAGAGTATAGAAACACAGTTCTTGTCTTACATTGAGTCACTAAATTCTGCCTTCAGTTATTCTTGACAGTGGGCAGTGCTGGTTGCCTGTGGTCTCTACCCAGTGTTCTTCCAGTGTCTTTAAAATATGTATTTCAGTCGGGAGGGTTTCTTCAGGAAATAGGAAATGATTTTTTCCTGTACCTTTGGAAGGACCTCAGAGCACCCACAAAATTTCCAGCCCTAGTATTCCAGACACAGATAAATAACCGATTGCCTTAAAGGCTCCAACATGTTCTCCTGACATTGGGGACTTAAATTCATTTGGCATCTCTTTAAGAAGCGCATCAGGGATTTGGGAGAATCATATTGTCACTGTTAATTTGGGGAGCAACAGCATCCAAGTGCTGTGAGAGTGTTGGGGATTTTTTCCAAGCTTTATACAGGATTATATTATCTATTAAAAGCAGCTATTTTTATGCTGAACTGTTGCCATGACCTGTATTTCACGACTTGCACATATACACTGAAAAATTATCTTGTACTCAAAAGGTGTTTCATTGAAAGCTCCATGAAATTCTGTGCAAAATCTCATTACCTTCTTGCTTTCTTTGGTTGGTTGGGTTTGTGTTTTTGGTTTTTTTTTTGGTTTGGATCATTTGGGGGAGTTGTTTATTACTTGGTAGCTCTAGTGCCAACTCTGGTGTTTGTAATAGAGATGTGACTTCTGTCAGAGCATAACTGGCCTCCCAATACCTTACTAAACTCCCTCCACAGAAAATATGAAGCACAGAGGTGGAAAATAATCATATAAAACCCTTGGAAAAAGTCACTGGTGAGCCCAAGGACAGAAGCCAAGCACCCTTAATTTCCAGTGCTCTGCTTCTGCACAACTTTCTCTTGTGACGCTTATGAAAGAGACACGAGAGGCTTTGCAATCTCTTTGCTTGAGCAATTGAGGTGGTAAGGGGGAACTGTTAAACTGATATTCAGCTGAAATATTTAACCTTTGGTAGCTATTAGAAGCAACTTAGAGATGCCCTTAACTCTGACTTGAAATAACCAAGGGCTTTTCCTTGTAGCTTAGAGAGACGAGGCTTTTTATTCTTGAGGAGTGAAGGGGAAGGATTTTGCCTTTTTTTGGTATAAACTTTAGAAGTACCCAGACTCTTAAGTAGTGGCTCTATCTTTTCCTTTGGTTTCTCTAGAAAATCTCCCTTGGAGAGCACAGGAGGCATAAAATGCTAGCTTTAAACAGGTGGTAGTTAAAAGGCTGGTGGTGTTTAATCTGTAACCAAAAAAAAAGCTCATCTTTGCTTATTGAAAGAGCTTCCCACTAAAATTTGATTTCTGTGTTAATCAACAAGATTCCGTTTTCTTGATGGTTTTTATGTCACAAATTCTTGCACTGTTCTAACTGTCATTCAGGAAAAGCATGGCAGGCAAGAATTCATTTCTAAAGTAAGAATACCAAGAAAGAGGAGGGTGAGGGGAACTATAAATAACCACTGAAATGTCACAGAGTCAGTCATTTTTTCCTCCACAAGTCAGCTTTAGCAGTTAAGGTCAAGATAACATTTCCATGTCAATGGTCAGTTACATCAAAATTCTAAAACAGGAAGATTGAATGGAATTTTGGATATATTTTTTTTTCTTGTATTCTGCCCAGATTTGACCAATTTACAGTCTCTTCGGCCTGCCAGCTATGAGTTCCAGTGTTATTTTGGTTAAGCTCTTTGCCAGAGTGGCAAGCTTGGATTGGAGCATCAGGTTTATTAAAGGCTATGAAATTAAGTTCTCTACCAAAAGAAAAGAAAAAGAGCCCACTTCTTGCCGATAGTCACTTCTTTGTATTTCCTTTGATGCGGTTCAGTTTGACTTGAATTTTAGCCTAACAATTTGCTACACAATCTTGTTTTGTTTTCACAAAGTTCTAATCAGTTTAAACTGCAAGCGGTTTGAAATGCCTCTCTAACAGCTTCCTCAGCATTGCTAATTAAGCCTGAAATCTCTGTGTTGTCCACAATTGTATCTAAACAAGGAGCAGAGTGTATCTGCTCACTGTTTGCCACATCTCCCAGCTGCATATAATTCTGCTGCCTGTGCAGAAAGTAATCACAACAGGACAGATCCTTCGGTCCTTATTTAGGCAAAGCCTCCAGGGTAGCATACAAGGTCAGGCACATAATGTGTTGAGGGAATAGATGGATTTGATGGTGAGAACACATAAGGCAGGCAGTGGCACATCTCTAGTGCAAAGACTGCTAGTGCTTGTGCATGGGAAAGGGTTTTGCTTTATTCCCCAGAGCACTTTGTACCACGGAGCTCTGAGTTATGATTATAGTTTGTAGGTACTCTCACCTGACATGTGGGTGTTAATAATAGGTAAAAGCGCAGGCTGTCAAAACCTGTGATGTATTCTCCCTGTCCCTTTGGAGCAGAGCTAATAGAATATCATAGTTTTTAAAGCTACCGAGGTTTACTCCAGTGGAAAAAAGAGTCCTCAGAAATCCTCAAACTCATCCTGCTATAATCGGCAAAGCTGGCAGATGATTTATCTCTCGGTAGTGACCCCAGTGGCATGAAGCAATGCTAATCTTCCAAGGCATGTCTGCTGTTGTGAGACGGGGTCCAGGGATTTCAGTGGTAGTTCTGTGCCAGTTTGCTTGAGCTGTAGAAACCTTAAACAAACTGTTTACCTCTGGCGTTCTGGGAGGGATTCTGGAGGATTTCCTTCAAATTAGAAATATTTGAAAGTCAGCATCTTGTGTCAGGTGTTGTATTACGCAACAGTTTGGAACGAGGGCCAGAGGTCTGGTTATGAGCTTGGGATCTCCTCGGATTGAAGAAATCCGAGATGGAAACTGTCTTATCAGATCATCCTTCCCTGCCAAGGCAGGTCCATCTCCTGTACTGTACTGGTGCTGCTTTGTTTCGTGGATGCTCATCCCTCTAGCACTCCAAAAGCCTGTCCCAGCTTAGTGGTGGGATGTTTTCTGAACCAGATGCAGTCTTGGCTGTAGCATGTAGGGTTAAGTGTAACCAGCCTCGCGTGACTTTACTGGGGTTCATCGCTGGTGTGTGGTGTGGTCAGCAGTGCTGACAGCGAGCGTGAGCTATGTGCACCGACATGCACCGTACACTGCTTTGGTTCTGTGGGCAAGGCACAGCTCCTCTTTTTTGGTGTTACTAGGCAAGGTGTGAAAAGTTTTGAAAATGCACCTCCACCAGAAAGAAGGAACGGGAGCTGGTTACCTATTTATATAGAAATGTCCTTTTATAGAGCAGTTGTTAAGGATGCTTTCAGTTGTTTGCATTGTAGTACTATGTGCAACTATAATTATTTTTGTTGAAAATATTTTATAGGTATAGAATCTTTTTTGTTCTCCATGCTTTTTCAAAGTCACCCATGAGTTAGCAGCATTTCACCAATATTAAAATCTTTTCTCTTGCAAGTTGCTGTAGTTACTAAAGGAGTACTCCAAGTAATTGCTCAGATGCCGTTCCCCAGTACCGTGCCTCCCAAAGGCAGATCTTGTTGACTTTTGAGGTGTGCACAGTTGTTACAAGTTTAAAAACAAAACAAAAACCAAGCAAAACCCAAACTGGAGTTGTGGCTGTTAAAAATACTTTGTTTCCATAAAGTAACCATTTGGGCACACAAACTACTTTATAAGTATTTATCAAACCAAACAGCATCCAGTTTCTCAATGGAATATGTAACTTTCACAGCCATTTTATTTACAGGCAAACTGAGGCACTCAGCATGGGGGTGCTTTGTCTCTGACAGTTATCTGGTTGAAAAGCCAGAAGTAAAGTCCGGGCATTTTATCTTTCATCCTACCAGTTTAGAGAACAAATCCCTCATTTGTTACATTCATAAGCACTGCTGGTTTGAAGTGACAAAGATCTCAGCGTTGTCAGAGCAAGAAGCGTATAGAAGTTGAGTAGCTTGGAATGTCAGAAAGTAGTTAAGTGATTTCCAACATCAGGCTTCTTGTAGATTTTAGCTGGAAGGAGTCAGTGTGATTGCGGTTGGATGCTGAGCCTCATGCAGAGCAGATTGTTTGACCCTGACATTCCTTCATCACTCTCAACTCAGTGGTACTAGAGATGGACATGGGTCTTATCTAAACTGGCACCGAGCAACAGAGAAGTCACCCTAGCTCTGCCTCTATACTAGTCTAAACTTTAATTATGTTCACCATTAAAAATATATACCTTTCTCCAGGAAGTACAGCCAGCTCATGTGCCTGCCAGATCCAGCAACCTTCTCTAGGTTTCCTCTCCAGGCCTTGGTGTGCTCAGTCAATGGCAAATGGTCTCTTGTCCTTCACTTGATCAGACAGCTATTGCAAGAAGGAGCAAATGGAGTCCCTTCCTCCTCTCACTGTAAAGCATATTTTGACATCTGCATATCATTTGTGAAGCATTTCTCAAGCCCTGTTCTGTTTTCAGCGTGGCCTTTATGTCATTGCACATTTGTGGACTCTGCATGTTGTTGTCATCTTGGCTACTAGCATAAGCCATAAAATATATCTAGCCTTTCTCTAATAGTTCCAGGGCAAGGGGAAGGGACTCCTTCACCCTGTATGCTGAAAGGAGATTGCCAGATTCACCTCCAGCTGCTCCAAGTCCAAAAATACAAAACTGAATTAGGTTTTCCGGACAAGAAAAGCAGATTCCAGCAGAGGGAAAGCGTGCCAGCTGTGGTATTGCTACTGTGCTGGGAAAGCCACTAAAAATTGAGCCGAATGGAAGAACTTTTTGAAAGCCACTGAATATAGCAGCCTCCAGGGCCTGAGTCTACACTACGCAGTTGGTAACTGTGTACCCAGCTCAGACCCACATTGTGCTGGGAATGTTGCAATGTTAGTTATTCCAGCTTCACTGCCCTCTCTGAGCACAACAAGCTTTAACAGCTAAGGAGCACCCTCACTGTTTACCACTGTGTCTGAATTAGGGGGTTTTGCCGGGATATTTGGGGCTGTCAGGGATTGTATCTCTTGCCCCAATGCACTGACGGGGGTATGACAATGTGCCCTGAAATTCAGAGAATTGGCCAAGGGCCTTGCTGGACCTACCCCTCTGGAAGGAACGTGTTACCCACTGCTAATAACATGTCCAGTTGGTCAAGCTAAGTGTAAAAGATTAATTCACACATGTCCAAATTCGCTCCTCAAATATGGAGGAAGGAATTTAATGCTGGCTGTTAGTGAATTAAATACTGTGTTTGCCAAGATTTATCCATCTGTGGAGATAGCAACTGGGGATAGCTGGGAATTTTTTGGGGGGAAATCAGGTCTTGGATATTTTTTTTCTAGAAATGATGCCAAAAGAAAAGTTTTGAAAGTGTTGAAATTACATCTTGACACTTAACCCCTCTACCAATGTCTGCTTTATATTTAATTTATAATCCAACTATATATTTGCAGACCCAAAACCTAAGTGAAACCATTTGAAATTATTTGACGTGCAGTGTTTCAATTGACCTGATCTAATTAGGAGTGTATAAATTCACCAGACTTTTTGAGATTAAAGTGTTCTGTCTTCACTTAAGTATGGAAACATTTTCAAGCCTCAAAAATTATCCCACAATGGGGAAAATATCTCCTGCTCTGCTCTCCTCGCAGTCTGAGGAAATGAAGGACGGAGTCACAAGACTTAAAGCAATTCACTTACCACACTTTACTAAGTTACAGTTTAACTACAGTAGTTGACCATGTGCCTGTTTTTAGCACAACAGTCACTTTTGATTCCCGCAGCTAATATCATATCCTCTGTGCAGTCACTCCAAAAAATGTATTTCTTCTGCAGTGCTCACAGAAAGTGAATTCATGTCCCTGTGCATGAGTTGCCAATGTAATTTATTCCAGCAGCTTCTTTCCCCTCTCCCACCAAAATAAGCTGTACCATGCTTGTGTCTCCATGCATGGGCTCTCTTCAGTCTGTTCTTCAGAGTGCAGGGGAGATTATTTATGTTCATTAGAGCTCTGGATGAATTGCTGGTACAGAAGAAGCAATGACTAATCTCTGTGTGGCTTTTCTTCTCCAATTCATTGCTAGGTCATTGTGGGAAAATCCCTTGTGCTGCACTATACTGTGAGTTTCTGCTGTCACCCAAAACTTGATTATGAGGGGTTATAATCTACAGCATTAGGGAAGCAGGGTGAGCTGAGCCCACAGGCTGTCACTGCAGCTCTGTTCTCCAAAACCATTTTCTAGCTTCCCATCTGGGATGTGTTGTGAGGGGATTCAAACACTTCCCACTTTGAGTCTTCAATGGCTCTTGCACCCCAGAAGCCTTTTCCAGCAGTTTAGATTTTTACTTTGTGTTCCATGTTTAAACCTAATACCTACAGTGCACCTCCCTTTGGTTTTCTGTGGTTTCTGAAGGGTCAGGTATTGCTATAGGGAGGCCCTCAGGCAGCTCCCACCACTGCTTGCTGTCAGATTCTTGTTCCCACTTTGCTGCTGATTGTGAGATTCTCTTTCTTTGCCTTGGATAAGTAGTTTAACCCTTGAGAGAGGTGGTCCTAGACTCAGCCTTTAACATTGGGCTGACCTTCTATTTAGAAATGGATGGTTTCTTCCCCATCCTTTCCAAACTCAAAAAATAAATTAAACTTGGGAGACACAAGCATCTCTAAAAAATAAGTGTGGTCTCTGTCTTTTAGCCAAAAGTATGGGAAAAGGGTGGTAAACTTTCCCCTTAGCCCATGCTGGATTTTTGTTCCATATTCTTAAGACATGAATTTGACTACAGCCCCTAGGTCTGATGTTTCCTAACTGGTTCTTATCTTTCTTCTCTGTGCCTTGCTTTGGCCCTCTTTGTAGCTCATCAGATGTTCTTAATTCTACCTGTTGATTACAGAGAAGGCTGAGAAAGGCAACTTGGAAGAAAAAGAAGAAAAATAGGGCTATTAATTTCTTTTCTTAGTCTTGTTTCACTTTCTGGAGGTCTGAAAGCTCCATGAGGGGCTAGGAGAGTTAGCTAAAATTTGAAAGAGAGCAAAATCAAGAAGCCAGATTTATAATCCTACAGGGATGCTATTCCCGTAATGTGCAGAAATACCTTTGTGCAGGTTGCTAGCTGCTGGGGCAGCACTTAGGCATGTGGGATAACCTGATTAGAGAATCAAAGAAAACCCTGTTAGCTCCACAGGCCAAATCTTGCCTTACAGCAACCTGATGTCAAATGGGTGTGAATCAACGAAGCTTTCCCTTTGGCATCTTCTGGTAACACCTTGAAGAGAAGGGTCTGAGCCAGGGTTCTAGCAAAGGAAGAGGCTTAAGCAAATATACTCCCAGACAGGGAGTGAGCTGGAGTCTGAGACTAATGACTTTGTTTTTCCTCACTGGTACAGATTTGGAAGGATGAAAAGAATAAATTTCTCCAGTCTGACTTTCAGGTTGTATAGAAGACTTAATCAGGAGTTGGTTAATTTAAAATGCTTGTCTTGCTTAGCTGTAAGAATGTCAAACAGTGCGACTGAGCTGAGATGTGGGAGAAGAAGACAAGCATTTTCAGAAGACATAATCCAGAAGCATGATTACCTGCTGTCCTGGTCACTACAAAGCTCCCACCAAAGTCAGCGTTAACACAAGATGTCAGACAAGATGATTGTAATAATCCCTTGCGGTCTTAAACCCTGTGTCTCTGAAACATGTGAGTAGGAGTTTTATCAGATATGTAGTGAGAGTGTTTCCAGGCCATGCTGTTTGGTGTTAAATCCCTTTGCAGGCAGCTGCAACTGCGGGTTTCTGCCCTGTTCAGAGGACCAGGTAGGCTGTGCTCAGTGTTGCTACCTGGAGCACCATTCCATAGGCTGAGGCAGCAGACCAGGGAAACCGCCTAGCAGATACATGCCCGATGTATATGTAAGCTGTGAAACTCCAGCCATGTTGTGGGTGCTCAGTGTTTATCAGAATTCAAAAAGCGATCAGGAAAGTTTGAGAGTTACAGCCACTTGAGGCTCAGTACAGAGAAGTTGAACTCTGGCTCAGGAAATCCCAAAGCCAGAAATGGCTGGAGGCTGGGAGCATGTCCTAAGAAACTGCTATGTTTTGCTTGCCCTGTTCTCATACTTTGGCCTCCATTGTTGGCAACAGTTGGAAATTAAGCAGGCAGTGATTTGGTGAAGCAAATGCTCTGTACTTGCACATATGCAGAAGTTGTCATTATGTTGTGTCTTACAAATGGCACAATCTCCCATTGGTCTGTGCAGGTATGCTGCATTGCTGCTTTGGCAATACAGAGCACAGAACAGATATGGACTGAGATGATGTGATCCGCTTATGCAAAGCAAAATGGTAAATTTGCCAGGTTATTCCTCCAAGGAGAAAATTATTGACCTTGCTTTTTCTGGCATACTGTCTACTGTTATAATGACTATGATGGTGACAGCAACCGGAAAGAAAGGCCAGCAATAATTCTTTCCTGCCCATTATTTCAAGGCATAAAGCAAAATCCAGTCTGAAACTAACTCTAGTCTGGCTATGCTGTCTTTATAAATGTGTTAGGCAGTTCTCATATGGGTTGAAATTCAGGACATTTCATACCGACCTTTCCAAAACCAATCCTTTTGATCTTCTTATATGAACCTATGTATTTCTATGTTTGTATCTTACCAGTGATTTGCAGCCTAGAGATAATATCCGATAACAAATACGCGAGTGTAGAAGTAACCTCTCTGAGCTCCTGGGTGATTCATCTCCTGACAATACATTTTGGCTGCACATGTTAGGGCTGGATCTTGCCCCTGAGAATATTGGCTCAAAGAAGCAATAACAATGCGGTCAGTCAAAGCACTACTTTCCCTGGGAATTTTGTTGCATGAGGAAGCAAAAGAACTCTAGCCTGCCTGTGTTTGTCAACATGATCTGCCTTCCAGCAGCTTTTTATACGTCTGTCCCATTAGATTTTTTCCTTTCCTTTTTTCCCTGCTTGTTTCTGTCTATCTTGATCATAATCAGTATTGTAATCATAGACTTTCTACCTCATCCAAGATGCAAATCTTGGTTGATAAAATTATTTGATAACTCCAGATGCATCAAGGAAGAGTAGTGAGTTAAGTTCACTTTTTCAGTCTGGTGAAATGACCCAAATCACTGCCACAGATTTGTTTTCATCTATGTGGGTTGCATCCTCCATTCATGGAATGTGTCTTTTAAGGTGCTTGGTTTGAAAGGGTAATCTGCACAGTTGGTGCCAGAAGGGTTGTTTGTGCCTCACAGACAACCATCTGAAGCAAAATTGTGTTGGTATTCCTATAACTGACGGCAAGCGGATTGAAATGAGCCAGCAGTGTGCACTGGCAGCCCAGAAAGCCAACCATATCCTGGGCTGCATCAAAAGAAGCATGACCAGCAGGTCACAGGAGGTAATTCTGCCCCTCTACTCTGCACTCCTGAGACCCCACCTGTGTCCAGCTCTGGAGTCCTCAACAGAGAAAGGACAT
>VZRU01005492.1:521053-535200 GCA_013398155.1 Pedionomus torquatus | reverse complement strand
CCTGCTGTTGCCACAGCTCATGGAGATAGATGGTCACAGCACAAAAGTTATCTGCCTGTAGAAGGAGGGTCTGAACATGGTCTTAACTGTATTTCTGTCCTGTCTCTTAAGAAGTTGTTGTGGCTTAACTCCAGCCAGCAGCTAGGACCACCAAGCCACTCGTGCAGTTCTCCCCCTCCTCCCCTGAGAAGGGTAGGGACAAGAGGGAGAAAAGGAGGGGAAAGTAAAGGGAAAAAAACAAAAACCTCATGGGTTGAGATAAAGGCAGTTGAATAGGACAATATTGGAAAAGGAAAATAACAATAATAATAATAATAAGGGTGAAAGAATATACAAGATAAAATAATACAACAGAAGTCGCTTTCACCACCTGGTGGTTTCCCAGGTTCTCCTGAGCAGTGGTCATGGATTCCCACCCCCCAGCCAACCTCCATTTTTATACCACCTATGGCACAGAATATTCCATTGGCCACATCATTTTTCTGTCTGGGCTCATTCTCAGCTTCTATGGGAAGTTGAAAAAAGACCTAGAATATTATAAACTTCACCTAGCAACAACTAACACAATATGTGTCATTTGCATTACTCTCATATCAAATTTAAAAACACAGCAACCATGAGAAAGAAACTTGACTCTATCCCAGCTGAAACCAGGATGGTAGTACATGAAGGTAGAAGGTGAAACATGGCTGAGCTAGTTCTTTCTCCCAAGTTATTTTGAGAACCTGACCGGCTCTCGTTAAAGTCATGGGGAGCTTCCCTTTGACATTTAATAGGATCTGGATCACCAGCAGAAGTAGCTCCACTGGAGCTCCACACTGGAAAAGTGTGAGAGCAGACAGCATTCCTCTCATCACACCACAACAAAAACAACACAACTTCAACTGTAACTGCACCTAAGAGTGTAGGTGTGACCTTGTATCCTCGGGACACAGATTTTGTTTACTTTTTTTTTCCTTGGGCCCTTCCTTGTCTCCATTCCCTTCCAGTTCAATAGGGTTTTTCCTCTTTCTTATGAAATTATAGTTTGCTATTGCATAAATTTATGCAGCAGTGATGCTTCCAATTCACAATGTATGAGCAATCACACAATGATGTGAGCTTGCACACACTATACACTACACGCACACTACACACACACACGTGCTTGTGATTTACCAGGGGTATAAGCCGATCATGTTCCTATTGAGAAGGTCTTTTAAGGATGTGGGGCTGGAAATACATTTTTAAAATCCCAGTAGTTAAAAAAAAAAAAAAAAGAATATGTAGAACTGTGTTACAAAGCAATGCCTGAAAAAATCTTATGCCAGTCTTTTATACGCCCCATTCTAGTAAGACTGCTGGCAGTGTTTGTTTCTGGGTAGACATTTAAGCAACAGAGTCTTGTTCCATCTCCTGTTTATTGCAATAGGAGGATTTTCCTTCAACTGTATCAGGGATTGAATTTGGCCTTGGGATGTACATTTCTCTGATATTAACACACATGATCTGGAGCTCTCATTAAAAAAGTTAAGGATCTTATTTCAACAACAGCATAAGGATACATGCTGTTGTTCAGTTTTTATCTTAAGAAAGCTAAATAAGGTATTAAATCCTTCTCTATGGCATTCCAAAAAGTAAGCTTTTTCTTTTTTTTTTTTTTTAAATCTTTTTCATTTTCATCCCAGTCACTTATAACTTCTCTCCGCTGAAATGTCATTGCAGAAAAGTGCTGGGCCAGCAGCAGCATTTTCATCTTTGGTCCAGAATTAATACGTATGCCAAAGCAAATAAAAGCTGGGCACAGATAATCATTTTTTTTCTCATGTTGGTAGGTTGGGGTTTGTTGGGGCTTTTTTTCAGTTTTTTCTAATTAAAAAAAAAAAAGAAAAGAAATCCACAGCACTTTGAGCAGCTATAATATTCTTGTTCATGAAACCCATAATAACTAAGGNATAAAAAAAAAAAAAAATAAAACAAAAAAAAAAACCCACCCCAGAAAATTAAAACTGGAAGGCCTTGGAACAAGAGGGCAGTTCAAGAGACCATGTTCAGACTGCCTATGAGAAGCACCTAATTTAGACATGATTTTTCAGGGGGGCAGCGGGTGAGTCAGACCACCTGCTGTTGCCACAGCTCATGGAGATAGATGGTCACAGCACAAAAGTTATCTGCCTGTAGAAGGAGGGTCTGAACATGGTCTTAACTGTATTTCTGTCCTGTCTCTTAAGAAGTTGTTGTGGCTTAACTCCAGCCAGCAGCTAGGACCACCAAGCCACTCGTGCAGTTCTCCCCCTCCTCCCCTGAGAAGGGTAGGGACAAGAGGGAGAAAAGGAGGGGAAAGTAAAGGGAAAAAAACAAAAACCTCATGGGTTGAGATAAAGGCAGTTGAATAGGACAATATTGGAAAAGGAAAATAACAATAATAATAATAATAAGGGTGAAAGAATATACAAGATAAAATAATACAACAGAAGTCGCTTTCACCACCTGGTGGTTTCCCAGGTTCTCCTGAGCAGTGGTCATGGATTCCCACCCCCCAGCCAACCTCCATTTTTATACCACCTATGGCACAGAATATTCCATTGGCCACATCATTTTTCTGTCTGGGCTCATTCTCAGCTTCTATGGGAAGTTGAAAAAAGACCTAGAATATTATAAACTTCACCTAGCAACAACTAACACAATATGTGTCATTTGCATTACTCTCATATCAAATTTAAAAACACAGCAACCATGAGAAAGAAACTTGACTCTATCCCAGCTGAAACCAGGATGGTAGTACATGAAGGTAGAAGGTGAAACATGGCTGAGCTAGTTCTTTCTCCCAAGTTATTTTGAGAACCTGACCGGCTCTCGTTAAAGTCATGGGGAGCTTCCCTTTGACATTTAATAGGATCTGGATCACCAGCAGAAGTAGCTCCACTGGAGCTCCACACTGGAAAAGTGTGAGAGCAGACAGCATTCCTCTCATCACACCACAACAAAAACAACACAACTTCAACTGTAACTGCACCTAAGAGTGTAGGTGTGACCTTGTATCCTCGGGACACAGATTTTGTTTACTTTTTTTTTCCTTGGGCCCTTCCTTGTCTCCATTCCCTTCCAGTTCAATAGGGTTTTTCCTCTTTCTTATGAAATTATAGTTTGCTATTGCATAAATTTATGCAGCAGTGATGCTTCCAATTCACAATGTATGAGCAATCACACAATGATGTGAGCTTGCACACACTATACACTACACGCACACTACACACACACACGTGCTTGTGATTTACCAGGGGTATAAGCCGATCATGTTCCTATTGAGAAGGTCTTTTAAGGATGTGGGGCTGGAAATACATTTTTAAAATCCCAGTAGTTAAAAAAAAAAAAAAAAAGAATATGTAGAACTGTGTTACAAAGCAATGCCTGAAAAAAACTTATGCCAGTCTTTTATACGCCCCATTCTAGTAAGACTGCTGGCAGTGTTTGTTTCTGGGTAGACATTTAAGCAACAGAGTCTTGTTCCATCTCCTGTTTATTGCAATAGGAGGATTTTCCTTCAACTGTATCAGGGATTTAATTTGGCCTTAGGATGTACATTTCTCTGATATTAACACACATGATCTGGAGCTCTCATTAAAAAAGTTAAGGATCTTATTTCAACAACAGCATAAGGATACATGCTGTTGTTCAGTTTTTATCTTAAGAAAGCTAAATAAGGTATTAAATCCTTCTCTATGGCATTCCAAAAAGTAAGCTTTTTCTTTTTTTTTTTTTTTAAATCTTTTTCATTTTCATCCCAGTCACTTATAACTTCTCTCCGCTGAAATGTCATTGCAGAAAAGTGCTGGGCCAGCAGCAGCATTTTCATCTTTGGTCCAGAATTAATACGTATGCCAAAGCAAATAAAAGCTGGGCACAGATAATCATTTTTTTTCTCATGTTGGTAGGTTGGGGTTTGTTGGGGCTTTTTTTCAGTTTTTTCTAATTAAAAAAAAAAAAGAAAAGAAATCCACAGCACTTTGAGCAGCTATAATATTCTTGTTCATGAAACCCATAATAACTAAGGTGCAAATTACATAGTGAGGGAGTAATTTTCTTATCACTGAATTGACGTTAATATCTTATTTGCAGATGTAATCAAAGAAAATACCTTTCTTTGCACTTAACAAATTAAGAAGCAGAACTGAAACAGTTGCAAGCTGATTGACCATTTCAGTGACAAACTGGCACTTTCCAAGAGTAAGATTTTTTTTTCACGCACCTACTGAAAAACAGTAAGAATGTGGTGCTTTCATCTGTATTCTCTATAACAGAAGCCTGATATAATTATACCCACTAATGCTGAAAAGAAAAGGTTAGATGAGCTAGACCGATAGGAAACAAAAAGGAAAAACTGAGATATTCACTGCAGCTCCTGCAAATGGTGCATTTCCTTTCAGCTTAACACTAACCTTTATGGAAGAGCACTGTGAAATGTAATAGCTTTAACTGTATACAGTAAATTCAAATACACAAATACCAGCCTGAAACCTCTGTTCCTTACATGGTTTACATGTTGGCAAACTCCTCCAGTGTCAGGGAAGTTTCCCAAAATTCACAGCTCAGAATGAATCCTTCTTTGTAGAAGGGTGGCATCATTAAGCAAAAGAAATCATTCTCCATCATAGTGGCTGTGCTTAAGCAATTTGCCTTTTTATACTAGATTTTTGCTCTGGCCTTCAAGAATTTTTCTGCCTCAGACATAAACAGATTTTTTTTGCATCGTGTCTCCTGCCAGGTTCCATCTGGCCTCCTGCTCCCTGAACCGTGGCACGTAAGATACTTCTGAGCTTGCTTCTGTATGTGCAGTCTGCACCACCACCAGTCAAAAAACCCTTCACAACTATTGAGCAAATGCAGTTTGAACTAACCCTATAAGCACACGGGAGATCAGACCTGGGATTGCAAACACCAGTGTATCCATATGGTGGATTTTACACCTCTGCAAGCACATGATGCTCTCAGGCACAGAATAAGCCATCCATCAGGCAGCAAACGTAGCTCTGATCTTCCTTATTCTTGTTTGTGTTAAATCAAGATTCTCATGAATAACATTGGGGTAATTGATGAAAATGAACTCTTGTGCCTTCTTGCAGAATGTGGCTTAGAATAAGGAGGATTGAAGTCCAGAGCCTTTGGGCTTTTTATGGCCCTGCCATCGGCTGGCCTTGGAGGAAGTCATATGGCTTCTCGTCTTCTACCCTCTGCACGAGAGAGCTTCTTTCCAACTTCCCAGGGACATTATGGGAATTAAACTAATCACAGATTGGCCCAAAGCACTGTTTTTTGAAGCTCTGTCTTCTCTTTCCAGAAAAGTTTGCTGGTATGTAGGTTTGGGATTCCAGCCTGTTTCAAAGCTAAGGGCCAGCCAGGAGACATAGATCTGAATCCTCTGTGTTATTAGGGTGCTGTGGTGAGTTGGGCTGGCATGCAGGGAGGTGAGAGCCAAACTTTTCAGGCATTAAATACTCCACGGATGGAAGATGTTTGAGAAAGATTGAGCAGTGTTGACATTTGAGGTACTGTGGCTAATTTCTAGACCTGACACAGCTGGGCAAAGGTACTGTCATGCTTTTGTTTTCACCCCTGAAACACCAAAGCCATCTGGCTGTTGGAAGGAGTGAGCGTCCAAAACACTCTTCTTTATTTTCTGTAATGCATGTGGTTTTGGCTTCTAAGACTGCTATAAATATATTCAGAAAATATTGCATAAATGTATATGCATCGCAGAGGCTCTCATCACCCGCATGTGTATGGAAATCTCCACTCTGATGCTTCAGGATTTAATTAGGAAATGCTGGTGGACTTATCTCAATTGCACTGCAATTAAGAACCACTGGGATATTGCTTCATCATAATATTTATCACATATTTATAATATATCCTGTTTTATCTGTTCCAAAGAAGGAATCTTTTTGCCAAAGAGGCCTTTCTTTTCTGAAGGTGCACTTCTTAGCTGTGATAAAAATTCACATCATCTGTGGCTGTGGTAATGTCCAAACTGCTCCTTTCAGAAAGAACTGGAAGATCATACAGACATTTCTGTTCAAGTCTGCAGAGTTTCTGCTTATGCTACTTTGGCTTTGTCTAGCCTTTATTGGCAAGTAGGGCCTGATCCCGTGATTTGTGTGGCCACACAGGACCCAGGGGGGTCCAGGACCAGGTTCTAATTCAGCAAAAATATGTAAGCCCGTGGGGTTAGTTTAAGCACAAGCTTAAAGCCATTGCATGGTGTGACGTAAGCCATGAGCCTACAGTCATTAATACCAGACCGATTCTGAATCACCCAGTCATACAGATTTGATCTGGGTAGGATGTGGTCACAGTCAAATTTCTGTCAAATTACCCAGAATACATGAAATGGCTTCTGTGTTACCCCGGTGCTAACTGCAGGAGGGTGCCTGGTGGATGATCCAGTGCAGTGTTTGGACAACTGGAAGATGAGTTATTACAAAATCAGTGCTTTGTGTCTGGTGGTCATGGCACTTCCCATATGTCACAAGTAGCCCTGCAGCCAGATTTACTGTGTCTTTGAACCATGGCTTTAAAACTGTCTACTTAAACTTTCTCCAGAAGATTGGGTTGCCTTGGTTACAGCCCAATCCTTAAGCATATCCCCAAGGTTAACACTAGTATTTTGTGAGTGTGATGGTTTTATTGTCACTTATTTTAATTATTGCCTGAATGTTGCTTTTAAAAACAGAAAGCAGCAACATTACCTTAGTCTATCAGACAATGCACCTTTAATTTGGGGTTGCTGTTTTGTTTTTTTTTTAATATTTTAATTCTTAGAATTTTATCATGGCTGCAAAACACTTGGGTAATGACTTAATCATAGAAGTGTGGGAATACCAAAGTGTTTATCATAGTGAACTTTACGTAATAGCATTCGTCCCCGTGGCAGGAATGAGACTTTCATGAGACACAGGCCTTAAGTTGACTTTCTGCCTATCACCAAAATGTGAGTGAGAAGAATGAGAAAAAAGTGTTATTTAGAGAAATGGTGGTTGTTGAAGAGAATATGCAACAGGTCATACTGAATTCTCTTTGGACTTGTTCCAGCTGCTGCCTGGCCATGGTTAACCAAGCCTAGCTTAGGTTTGATAGACGCTGGTTCCTTTTGATTTTGAGAAAGTCCAGCAGGTGAGGGATAATGGGACCCGGGAGAAGGTTCTCAGGGGAAATCCTGTGTCTTTGCCCTCCTTCAGCATTAGGCATAAGTGTTAGACATCGTGTGCTTCAGCTGAATGGCTCAGAAAGGAATTGAGTTTGTTACTGTCTCCTATTGACATCTGGTTCCTGCAGTTGGTTCATCATCTTGATTTATTCTTTGTTCACTGAGTTGGGTCGACTACACCTTATATAGACTTCAATACTGTAAGTCAGGGCGGCCAGAGAGAGAAGTGCTGAAGCATCTCACTGGGGTGAAATTCCCACAAGAAAACACTAGTGATGGTAATTGAGGGTTTGTTGCCAAGGGCTGGCAGGAACTAAGTACTATCTAGAGGTTAGTAAAGTACAAATTGAGAAAGCTGCGAGAACACTATTTCCAGTTAGAGCTGGTCACAATTTTTACACTAAATTACGTGATGTCAAAAGGGCTGTTTTCTTTTTTTTCAAATGAGAAATTCTCTTTTTGCAATGTTATCCACAACAGTTTTTGGGTTTGCTGTTGTGATTAAAACCAGATTGAATTTTTATCTAAATAAATTTCAGAATTGTTGACAAATACTTTCATTTCTTGAAACCCCATGTCTTCTTTCTCAGTTTTTTGTAGTTCTTGGGCTTCTTCTGCTGGTAAATTAAAGTTTCTGTTATGATTTTGAAAACTTATTTGGATAAAAATTCTATTTAAAAGCAAGCACACATATTATTGGGAAATGGTTCAATGATGGTCCTGGTGAAATAAAAAGCTTTGAAAGTTTTCATAAGATATTTTTTCACTATTTGTAACTAGTTTTGTTAATTTTGAGTCACTCTTTCCTTTGTTAGAACAAATAATGTGACTCTTCTTGAAATAACAGCATTACTTCTGTTGTTTTCATTTTTATGTCCCATCTTAAAGCCATGTAGCAGCTGGCTATGCAGATTATCAGGATCTTTTTCTGTAGCAAATGAAATTTTCTTCTATGGTCTTTTTCCCCCCCCTAATTACTAAAGAACAAACACATCATGGAACTACCATGACAACCAGGAGATACTAATTGAACTCCATCTCCAAGTACCCTTCAGGACTTGGGAATGGTATTTCTCCTTGAAAATTTCTGGAAATGCTACCTGGCTTCTTCAGCATTTCAAGTTTGAATTTGCAACAGTCAATTGCACAATTGGCACTTGAACATGAGAGAGAGTAGACTTTTAAACTAGTGAAATTGTAACATTTGGCCAGCATCTTAAAAATCAAAGCAGAAAACTATATCAGTTTTTAACCTCACTAGGTTTCCTGATGGCCATTGTGGAACAGCTCTTGTTTCAGTCTGGAAGTTCTCTCCTGTTATCTGAAAAAAACTAATATCAAAGACTTGCAGACTGCTCCACCACATAAACCCACACCCACAAGTGGTTGCAGGGCTGCAAATCTACAAATAAGTAGAAATACAGGCTGTGATATTGACCTTCTACCCCATTAGAATGTATTCCTGGTTACGTGTTCCTGGTCTCTTTGGCTTCATGTTACATGTGGAAGCAATGGGGTTGATCAGTGATATCAAGAGTTCCAACTTTTTATTCTTTCCAGTTTTTCTGTTTGTCCACATTTCTAATCAGACCTAGATCTTTTAGAAAATGAGGAAAGAAACAGAACCCCCAAGTGGTGGCATTATCTTTAAATTTCCAGGGGTTAGAGTCCCTCACTGGCAACATGACACTTGGGGTGTCTCTGCTTCTTTGGCTCTGCCTCCTTTTGTCCACAAGCAGCTCTTATCCACTTTTTCCTTTTGTTCAACGTGCATTCATCTTTGCAGCGAAGATGGTATATGGTGTGTTACTTCACAGAGGTATTGTGAGTCTTAGCTAGTAATTGGAAATACTTTTCCAGATCTTTAATCAAGTAGTTTAGTGCATCCATAGTATCAGTGGCCTGCCACATGGATATCAAAGAAAATGATTATAATTATTGCTTTTAAAAGGATCGTGAAATTGTGCCTTACTTTTTCAGTCGTATTTAACTGTGTAATTTAGAACCACATGATTGCAGGGATTTATCATGAAGAAATTTGTTTGAAGGATAGTTTGTTTTTAATTTTTTTTTTCTCCCAAACTTGAATTTATTAGTTTTTCCTCTTTTATTTTTTCCTTCAGTTTTATTCCTTTAATATGTTTGTGTAAAAGGGCAGCCAGAATTTGCATTTGTGAGAGACAGAAGATTTTATTTGGTCTTGTATATGAAGCTTTCATTTTCTTTTATGTTACTTCAGGAAAATTCCTCTCTGCCCGATTACTCATACTTAGATGTCTTTAAAGGCAAGCTGACCAGTAAGGGGTTTTTGTTGTTGTTTAATTTAGTGTGTGGTTTGCTTTGTGGTTTTTTGTTTTGTTTTGTTTTGTTTTGTTTTGTTTTTATATATATATTAACTAGTTATCAGGTATTGGCGAGGCATTGCACATTAATGCAGAACGTTAGTGCTCATTTTCGTTAAAAAGGCAAAATTAGAGTTTTCCCCGGTCTCCAATGCAGTTCTGTTACTGTTTTGTGTGCAACACTAATACTAAGCCAGGCTGGAAAGGCAGAATACTCGAAGTGACCTACTTCCATTCACCAGCAAGAATCCTTTGTCAGCTGACTCCTGTTTGTTTGTTCATTTTTAAATGTCGGATTACAGAACGAGCATCTCCTAAAGATGAAAGAATGAACAGCGTTTTCATGTGCAGGAAATTTGGAGTTGCACTAACAGGACATTTTCTTTGTGAATTTGGATGTCATGGTGTTTTAAGCTCCTGCCTGGAGCCGAAATCAATTTGGCCTCTCATCCAGTTCATCTCACTGGTGCTCCTAAAAGGCTGCAGCCCTGCAAAAGCTCATGCAGCATTTTTGGCTGCTTTCCCTTGCTCCCATTTGGTACATATTTGCACAATTTAACTGAGCTTTCCTTTCTGCTGAAGGTCAGATGCAAGCGATACGAAACACTAAACTTTATAAACAAGCAAAGCCCTTTCAACCGCAGCATTTTGAACTAGAATGGATTTTTAGGTGGCGCACTGTCTGCTGGCTTTTGGAGAGGGGATCCTGAGACTACATTGGACTGGAACAGGATGCAAAGCCACAAGCCTTGGTTTTTTTAATAAACTACTTACTGTAATCCAGCTACACAGTTTCAGCCTCACACTTTAGAAGAAGCTTCCAGCAGCAATGCATGTACAGGCACTTTCTCTCTTGCAGAAAGTGAAACTTTCCCAACCAGAGTAAATTTAACCTATTGCATAAGATGCTGGAAGCTTTGGGTTTTGTTTGGGTTTTTTTTTCTTTTTTTTATTTTTTTCCTTGGGATTCTCACTGTAACCTCTGTGTGCAGAGGATGAATAGCTTTTCTTTTTCCCCCTTTTTTTTGGACAAGATTAGATGTTGCATATTGATGAGCTAGCATTTCAAAGGTCCGTGGGGCTTTGGAACGTATTAAGAATCTCTGAAGTTTAATATTCACCATGTTTTAAATATTCAGAAGGAAAAATCTGCATAAAATGGCTTTTGATAAATACATTCTAGGGATTCTTTCTTTCTGTCTTATGCAAGTGTTGTGGGGATTGTGGCTGTGCCAGTTTTGTTCCAAAGTCTTTTGTTTCAGTGTTTCAGGACCATTTTGATCCCATTTATATGCCCAGCGATTGGCTTGAAGTCTTTTATGGTTTTTGCTGGAGCTGCACAGCAGGCAGATAGATGTGACCAAGGCAAAGGCTCATCTGAGCATCCTGACTCCTGAGTGTCTGCCTGATTGTTCCCCTCCTTATGACAGCTGGGCACATCCAGCTTTTTTCTGCACCTGCTTTTCATGATGCAGGTTGGGATTAGCCCAGTGGTTGGAGTGGTTGGGCCTGGCTGAGATCTTTCTGCAAAGTCGCTCCACACCAGTGGGGATTTGAGAATGGAGCGAGCAAGGTCCTGGGTGCAGGACCAAAGCCAAGTGCCATTCAGTGCTTCTCAGATCTCACAGGGTGGTTCCCCCTTCCCTCTTTGGTAGGAGTAGCAGCAACAAGACAAGTGCTTTTGGAGAAATCTTTCCTGAGGGATGCCCTATTTCTTAGGCTGTTGAAAATCCAATGAGGAGGATCAGTTATGGGTTGCAAACACACAGCTGTTTCACTGTATTGTTAATTCTGTTGTTTGCCTTACCCTTGACATCCTATGGTCCATACTGTGGTGTGCAGGACAGCTGCTTTGATCCTGCTCACACACAGCCTTGACTTTTCATGCCAGTCCCTGTTGAATCAGCACCTGGTACCTGTTCTCAGGACCGCTCTGGCTTGGGCCAAGAGCATCTCGTGCTCCTATGCAAAAGGTGGTGCTTTCAGGTTTTGGCTTACAAATAATGCAGCCCTTTCAAACTCACCTTTCTCCTCTCATGTATGTCTGACAGAAATAGGATTTTAAATATTTCATAGCATTCTTCTTTCTTCTTCTTTTTTGCCAGATGCCTTGAAAACATTGTCAGATTACGATCTGGGTGGGGGTTTTCAGGATAGATTTCCTTTCCTTCTTGATTGCATGGTGTAGGTTTGCAATGAGGGTTTTTTTTTCTTTCTTCTTTTTTCTTTTTTTTTTTTGTTTTGTTTTGTTTTGTTTTGTTTAGTCTTACAGAACAGATGCCTTCAGTTTATGCAGAGAAAGATTGTCTATGATTAGAGCTAATCCAGGATGGCAGGATTGGACCCCCACAGTGAAAGCTAGAAAAGTGATTGCAAAAGTATTCTATTTCTCCTTTATTAATTACACAGGAAGTTTCCACCGAAGGCTCATGTAGCACAACTGGCCTATGTAATAAGTAGCAGGGCCTGTAATTACAGTCTGTCTTCTGATCCTATCTGTGCTCTGGCTTTCTAGGCACCACAGTTCTATTTACATCTGTGTCTTTGTCACCTTTTAAATTTTTGATTGGTCACTAAGGGGAGTAGAGCACAAGCTGTGAGCCCTGCAGAGGTGCAGCAAGTCTAAATGAGGGAGACTTCCTCCTTCTCAGGTATCTGCCTGATTTGGGACACAGAACAGAGCACGAGGAAGAGGGGGGGGATTTTACCAGCCGTGCAGCAGAGGGAGCAGGCTGTGTGCCAACTGGGTATCTGTCGAGATCTTGAAGTCTTTGTAGGACTGGAAATGTGAACCTTTTACAGGTCTTAACTAGTGTACTATCCTGTGTGGGAGTTTATAGATCAGCTTTTTTTTTTTCTTGATCAGATCAGCTTCTACAGGATTTGACCTCTCTTTTCTGTAAGATTCAGGGGTTTATAGTTACAAAGTGATCCTTCCACATATGGCATGAGGAGGGAGATGGCATTTAGCATCACGCAGAGGAGCTGGGCTAGAAACCCTGATATCAATGTGTAAAGCAAGAGTAACTTGAGTGGAAAGGGGAAGGCAGTGATTTACATGTGGTTCAGTACCAAGTTCACCAGCTTTGAGCACCGGTGAGCATGGTCTCAAGTGGATCAGCTCCCTGGGGTGTCAATCCTGAGACCTGGCAATAAGGAAATGGGCCCCTTGTGAAAGTGTTTTGTGCTGGTCACTGGCAATAATCTCTTCTTTCTGGAACGTGTCCTAAAATTAGGGTAAAACTAGAGAATGTTGCTCCCCAGCCTTTTTCTTCAAGTCATACTCCCAGTACTAGGTTTGATCAAGAGGAATGAAAACTATTGTGCAAATACTATATGCAAAAATAAAATATTAACAATCCATTACAGATATTTTTAATGTCCATTAAACTGTTATACAAATTGTCCCTTTTCTGCAGCTTGCACTGTTATTTAATTATTTTTTGTCTGACTTCTTTTTTTTTTAAAAAAAAAAAACCCTCAATTATTTTTTTTCCTAACTCTACTTCTAAGAAAGTTGATGCTTTAAAGGAAAAAAAAAAAAAAAAAAACAACCCTTGGTTTCAAACATCGGTTTTTCAGGCTTCGAAATTAATAATTTCTACACCTGACCCAGTTCCTGCAGCTGCCAAAAAAGAAAAGAGAAAGCTATTTAAATTTCTCATAGAACCATTTATCTCTTAAAATATGCCTAGGCAATTTGAGGTGGGGGTGGAGACTCAGCTATTTATCTCAGCAGCTTGATTTTTCTCTTTATGTTTCTAACTGTCAGGGGAAAAAAAAACAGTAGGAAGCTATTCTTGGGCTATTATTGATGTATTGTGTTGCCATTATGCAGGATGTCTGCTTTGCTATATACGGAAGGACATTAATAATAGCCATCTCCCCTGCCCCCATCCTCTATTCCTCTTTGGGAAGATGTAGTTTAAACTGGAGCATTTTCCGTGTTCGTATTGCTGCTCCCTCCTCCCCTACCCCCAATTCATTCCCAAACTAGTTTTGGGAACAGGGCTAAGGGACTGAGACAGGTTATATTTGCCATTTTTCTGCCTATTTGTGAGGTTGCTCCAGGCAAGTCATTTCCATGCCGTGTACCTGTCTGCTCTCTTCCTTCCCGTGTATTGCCTCTCCTTTCATTTCATCATTGCAAAAAAGCCCTTTCTCACTGTCTGTTTCTCACAAGGGCTTGCTGGCAGAACAGGCTCAGCAACAGACCTCTGATTTGTTATTACCCAGCACTTTGTATCCAGAAACATTGGCTTCTTCGTTATTTCCCATAAGTAGGAAAACGCATTCCTGTTCCCATCCCTTCTACCCCAGGTTTAAAACATTGTTATGAAACTTTAAAGGGTCCATCCGCTTGTTTAAAGACTCGGATGCTTGTTTTATTTTTGGAAGCAGAGTGTACGGTGCACAGGAATAGTTTGGTGTTTAAAAAATAGCCCCACTTCAGTATTCCCCTGAAGTGTGGGAAGTCCTGTCTCCGCAAGTCTGTGCCAGCAGCATGACAGCCTGGAGAGCAAAGCTGACTTGAATAGGAAAAACAACTGCCCTGCCCCATTTCGTCTGTGAGAAGAGGTGAAAATAATAAACGTGGCAAAAAATAAAGAGCATAATTGCTC